>JAAKFY010000172.1:235000-262500 GCA_011823955.1 Dissostichus mawsoni | reverse complement strand
TCAGTATGTAGTCTCTCTACTTTAAAGAGTCCTCTCCTGCTGATGTTCAGGTGTATATCAGTATGTAGTCTCTACTTTAAAGAGTCCTCTCCTGCTGATGTTCAGGTGTATATCAGTATGTAGTGTCTCTACTTTAAAGAGTCCTCTCCTGCTGATGTTCAGGTGTATATCAGTATGTAGTGTCTCTACTTTAAAGAGTCCTCTCCTGCTGATGTTCAGGTGTATATCAGTATGTAGTGTCTCTACTTTAAAGAGTCCTTCCTGCTGATGTTCAGGTCAGTATGTAGTGTCTCTACTTTAAAGAGTCCTCTCCTGCTGATGTTCAGGTGTATATCAGTATGTAGTGTCTCTACTTTAAAGAGTCCTCTCCTGCTGATGTTCAGGTGTATAGTCTCTATTAAAGAGTCTCTCCTGCTGATGTTCAGGTGTATTCAGTATGTAGTGTCTCTACTTTAAAGAGTCCTCTCCTGCTGATGTTCAGGTGTATATCGGTGTGTAGTGTCTCTACTTTAAAGAGTCCTCTCTGCTGATGTTCAGGTGTATAGTCTCTACTTTAAAGAGTTCTCTCCTGCTGATGTTCAGGTGTATATCAGTATGTAGTGTCTCTACTTTAAAGAGTCCTCTCCTGCTGATGTTCAGGTGTATATCGTGTGTAGTGTCTCTACTTTAAAGAGTCCTCTCCTGCTGATGTTCAGGTGTATATCAGTATGTAGTGTCTCTACTTTAAAGAGTCCTCTCCTGCTGATGTTCAGGTGTATATCGGTGGTAGTGTCTCTACTTTAAAGAGTCCTCTCCTGCTGATGTTCAGGTGTATATCATATGTAGACTCTCTACTTTAAAGAGTCCTCTCCTGCTGATGTTCAGGTGTATATCAGTATGTAGTGTCTCTACTTTAAAGAGTCCTCTCCTGCTGATGTTCAGGTGTATATCGGTGTAGTGTCTCTACTTTAAAGAGTCCTCTCCTGCTGATGTTCAGGTGTATATCAGTATGTAGTGTCTCTACTTTAAAGAGTCCTCTCCTGCTGATGTTCAGGTGTATATCAGTATGTAGTGTCTCTACTTTAAAGAGTCCTCTCCTGCTGATTTCAGGTGTATATCAGTATGTGCATCTCTACTTTAAAGAGTCCTCTCCTGCTGATGTTCAGGTGTATATCAGTATGTAGTCTCTCTACTTTAAAGAGTCCTCTCCTGCTGATGTTCAGGTGTATATCAGTATGTAGATCTCTACTTTAAAGAGTCCTCTCCTGCTGATGTTCAGGTCAGTATGTAGTGTCTCTACTTTAAAGAGTCCTCTCCTGCTGATGTTCAGGTGTATATCGGTGGTAGTGTCTCTACTTTAAAGAGTCCTCTCCTGCTGATGTTCAGGTGTATATCAGTATGTAGTGTCTCTACTTTAAAGAGTCCTCTCCTGCTGATGTTCAGGTGTATATCGGTGTGTAGTGTCTCTACTTTAAAGAGTCCTCTCCTGCTGATGTTCAGGTGTATATCAGTATGTAGTCTCTACTTTAAAGAGTCCTCTCCTGCTGATGTTCAGGTGTATATCAGTATGTAGTGTCTCTACTTTAAAGAGTCCTCTCCTGCTGATGTTCAGGTGTATATCGGTGTGTAGTGTCTATACTTTAAAGAGTCCTCTCCTGCTGATGTTCAGGTGTATATCAGTATGTAGTGTCTCTACTTTAAAGAGTCCTCTCCTGCTGATGTTCAGGTGTATATCAGTATGTAGTGTCTCTACTTTAAAGAGTCCTCTCCTGCTGATGTTCAGGTGTATATCAGTATGTAGCGTCTCTACTTTAAAGAGTCCTCTCCTGCTGATGTTCAGGTGTATATCAGTATGTAGTCTCTCTACTTTAAAGAGTCCTCTCCTGCTGATGTTCAGGTGTATATCAGTATGTAGTCTCTACTTTAAAGAGTCCTCTCCTGCTGATGTTCAGGTGTATATCAGTATGTAGTGTCTCTACTTTAAAGAGTCCTCTCCTGCTGATGTTCAGGTGTATATCAGTATGTAGTGTCTCTACTTTAAAGAGTCCTCTCCTGCTGATGTCCAGGTGTATATCAGTATGTAGTCTCTACTTTAAAGAGTCCTCTCATGCTGATGTTCAGGTGTATATCAGTATGTAGTGTCTCTACTTTAAAGAGTCCTCTCCTGCTGATGTTCAGGTGTATATCAGTATGTAGTCTCTCTACTTTAAAGAGTCCTCTCCTGCTGAGGTTCAGGTGTATATCAGTGTGTAGTGTCTCTACTTTAAAGAGTCCTCCTGCTGATGTTCAGGTGTATATCAGTATGAGTGTCTCTACTTTAAAGAGTCCTCTCCTGCTGATGTTCAGGTGTATATCAGTATGTAGTGTCTCTACTTTAAAGAGTCCTCTCTGCTGATGTTCAGGTGTATATCAGTATGTAGTGTCTCTACTTTAAAGAGTCTCTCCTGCTGATGTTCAGGTGTATATCAGTATGTAGTCTCTCTACTTTAAGAGTCCTCTCCTGCTGATGTTCAGGGTATATCAGTATGTAGTATCTCTACTTTAAAGAGTCCTCTCCTGCTGATGTTCAGGTGTATATCAGTATGAGTGTCTCTACTTTAAAGAGTCCTCTCCTGCTGATGTTCAGGTGTATATCAGTATGTAGTGTCTCTACTTTAAAGAGTCCTCTCCTGCTGATGTTCAGGTGTATATCAGTATGTAGTGTCTCTACTTTAAAGAGTCCTCTCCTGCTGATGTTCAGGTCAGTATGTAGTGTCTCTACTTTAAAGAGTCCTCTCCTGCTGATGTTCAGGTGTATATCAGTATGTAGTGTCTCTACTTTAAAGAGTCCTCTCCTGCTGATGTTCAGGTGTATAGTCTCTACTTTAAAGAGTCTCTCCTGCTGATGTTCAGGTGTATATCAGTGTAGAGTCTCTACTTTAAAGAGTCCTCTCCTGCTGATGTTCAGGTGTATATCAGTATGTAGAGTCTCTACTTTAAAGAGTCCTCTCCTGCTGATGTTCAGGTGTATATCAGTATGTAGTGTCTCTACTTTAAAGAGTCCTCTCCTGCTGATTCAGGTGTATATCGGTGTGTAGTGTCTCTACTTTAAAGAGTCCTCTCCTGCTGATGTTCAGGTGTATAGTCTCTACTTTAAAGAGTCCTCTCCTGCTGATGTTCAGGTGTATAACAGTATGTAGCGTCTCTACTTTAAAGAGTCCTCTCCTGCTGATGTTCAGGTGTATATCAGTATGTAGTCTCTTACTTTAAAGAGTCCTCTCCTGCTGATGTTCAGGTGTATATCAGTATGTAGTATCTCTACTTTAAAGAGTCCTCTCCTGCTGATGTTCAGGTGTATATCAGTATGTAGTGTCTCTACTTTAAAGAGTCCTCTCCTGCTGATGTTCAGGTGTATCAGTATGTAGTGTCTCTACTTTAAAGAGTCCTCTCCTGCTGATGTTCAGGTGTATATCGGTGTGTAGTGTCTCTACTTTAAAGAGTCCTCTCCTGCTGATGTTCAGGTGTATATCAGTATGTAGTCTCTCTACTTTAAAGAGTCCTCTCCTGCTGATGTTCAGGTGTATATCGGTATGTAGTGTCTCTACTTTAAAGAGTCCTCTCCTGCTGATGTTCAGGTGTATATCGGTGGTAGTGTCTCTACTTTAAAGAGTCCTCTCCTGCTGATGTTCAGGTGTATATCAGTGTAGTGTCTCTACTTTAAAGAGTCCTCTCCTGCTGATGTTCAGGTGTATATCAGTATGTAGTGTCTCTACTTTAAAGAGTCCTCTCCTGCTGATGTTCAGGTGTATAACAGTATGTAGCGTCTCTACTTTAAAGAGTCCTCTCCTGCTGATGTTCAGGTGTATATCAGTATGTAGTGTCTCTACTTTAAAGAGTCCTCTCCTGCTGATGTTCAGGTGTATATCAGTAGTAGTATCTCTACTTTAAAGAGTCCTCTCCTGCTGATGTTCAGGTGTATATCAGTATGTAGTGTCTCTACTTTAAAGAGTCCTCTCCTGCTGATGTTCAGGTGTATATCAGTATGTAGTGCCTCTACTTTAAAGAGTCCTCTCCTGCCGATGTTCAGGTGTATATCAGTACGTAGCGTCTCTACTTTAAAGAGTCCCTCCTGCTGATGTTCAGGTGTATATCGGTGTGTAGTGTCTCTACTTTAAAGAGTCTCTCCTGCGATGTTCAGGTGTATAGTCTCTACTTTAAAGAGTTCTCTCCTGCTGATGTTCAGGTGTATATCAGTATGTAGTGTCTCTACTTTAAAGAGTCCTCTCCTGCTGATGTTCAGGTGTATATCGGTGTGTAGTGTCTCTACTTTAAAGAGTCCTCTCCTGCTGATGTTCAGGTGTATATCAGTATGTAGTGTCTCTACTTTAAAGAGTCCTCTCCTGCTGATGTTCAGGTGTATATCGGTGTGTAGTGTCTCTACTTTAAAGAGTCCTCTCCTGCTGATGTTCAGGTGTATATCAGTATGTAGTCTCTACTTTAAAGAGTCCTCTCCTGCTGATGTTCAGGTGTATATCAGTATGTAGTGTCTCTACTTTAAAGAGTCCTCTCCTGCTGATGTTCAGGTGTATATTGTGTGTAGTGTCTCTACTTTAAAGAGTCTCTCCTGCTGATGTTCAGGTGTATATCAGTATTTAGTGTCTCTACTTTAAAGAGTCCTCTCCTGCTGATGTTCAGGTGTATATCAGTATGTAGTGTCTCTACTTTAAAGAGTCCTCTCCTGCTGATGTTCAGGTGTATAACAGTATGTAGCGTCTCTACTTTAAAGAGTCCTCTCCTGCTGATGTTCAGGTGTATATCAGTATGTAGTCTCTCTACTTTAAAGAGTCCTCTCCTGCTGATGTTCAGGTGTATATCAGTATGTAGTATCTCTACTTTAAAGAGTCCTCTCCTGCTGATGTTCAGGTGTATATCAGTATGTAGTGTCTCTACTTTAAAGAGTCCTCTCCTGCTGATGTTCAGGTGTATATCAGTATGTAGTGTCTCTACTTTAAAGAGTCCTCTCCTGCCGATGTTCAGGTGTATATCAGTACGTAGCGTCTCTCCTTTAAAGAGTCCCCTCCTGCTGATGTTCAGGTGTATATCAGTATGTAGTGTCTCTACTTTAAAGAGTCCTCTCCTGCTGATGTTCAGGTGTATATCAGTATGTTGTCTCTACTTTAAAGAGTCCTCTCCTGCTGATGTTCAGGTGTATATCAGTATGTAGTGTCTCTACTTTAAAGAGTCCTCTCCTGCTGATGTTCAGGTGTATATCAGTATGTAGTGTCTCTACTTTAAAGAGTCCTCTCCTGCTGATGTTCAGGTGTATATCAGTATGTAGCATCTCTACTTTAAAGAGTCCTCTCCTGCTGATGTTCAGGTGTATATCAGTATGTAGTGTCTCTACTTTAAAGAGTCCTCTCCTGCTGATGTTCAGGTGTATATCAGTATGTAGCTCTCTACTTTAAAGAGTCCTCTCCTGCTGATGTTCAGGTGTATATCAGTATGTAGTATCTCTACTTTAAAGAGTCCTCTCCTGCTGATGTTCAGGTGTATATCAGTATGTAGTGTCTCTACTTTAAAGAGTCCTCTCCTGCTGATGTTCAGGTGTATGTCAGTATGTAGTGTCTCTCTACTTTAAAGAGTCCTCTCTGCTGATGTTCAGGTGTATGTCAGTATGTAGTGTCTCTACTTTAAAGAGTCCTCTCCTGCTGATGTTCAGGTGTATATCAGTATTAGTGTCTCTACTTTAAAGAGTCCTCTTCCAGCTGATGTTCAGGTGTATGTCAGTATGTAGTGTCTCTCTACTTTAAAGAGTCCTCTCCTGCTGATGTTCAGGTGTATGTCAGTATGTAGTCTCTCTACTTTAAAGAGTCCTCTCCTGCTGATGTTCAGGTGTATGTCAGTATGTAGTGTCTCTCCTTTAAAGAGTCCTCTCCTGCTGATGTTCAGGTGTATATCAGTATGTAGTGTCTCTACTTTAAAGAGTCCTCTCTGCTGATTTCAGGTGTATATCAGTATGTAGTGTCTCTACTTTAAAGAGTCCTCTCCTGCTGATGTTCAGGTGTATATCAGTATGTAGTGTCTCTACTTTAAAGAGTCCTCTCCTGCTGATGTTCAGGTGTATATCAGTATGTAGTGTCTCTACTTTAAAGAGTCCTCTCCTGCTGATGTTCAGGTGTATATCAGTATGTAGTGTCTTTACTTTAAAGAGTCCTCTCCTGCTGATGTTCAGGTGTATATCAGTATGTAGTCTCTACTTTAAAGAGTCCTCTCCTGCTGATGTTCAGGTGTATATCAGTATGTAGTGTCTCTACTTTAAAGAGTCCTCTCCTGCTGATGTTCAGGTGTATATCAGTATGTAGTGTCTCTACTTTAAAGAGTCCTCTCCTGCTGATGTTCAGGTGTATACAGTATGTAGTGTCTCTCTACTTTAAAGAGTCCTCTCCTGCTGATGTTCAGGTGTATATCAGTATGTAGTGTCTCTCCTTTAAAGAGTCCTCTCCTGCTGATGTTCAGGTGTATATCAGTATGTAGTGTCTCTACTTTAAAGAGTCCTCTCCTGCTGATGTTCAGGTGAATGTCAGTATGTAGTGTCTCTACTTTAAAGAGTCCTCTCCTGCTGATGTTCAGGTGTATGTCAGTATGTAGTGTCTCTACTTTAAAGAGTCCTCTCCTGCTGATGTTCAGGTGTATGTCAGTATGTAGTGTCTCTCCTTTAAAGAGTCCTCCCTGCTGATGTTCAGGTGTATATCAGTATGTAGTGTCTCTACTTTAAAGAGTCCTCTCCTGCTGATGTTCAGGTGTATCAGTATGTAGTGTCTCTACTTTAAAGAGTCCTCTCCTGCTGATGTTCAGGTGTATGTCAGTATGTAGTGTCTCTACTTTAAAGAGTCCTCTCCTGCTGATGTTCAGGTGTATGTCAGTATGTAGTGTCTCTACTTTAAAGAGTCCTCTCCTGCTGATGTTCAGGTGTATGTCAGTATGTAGTGTCTCTACTTTAAAGAGTCCTCTCCTGCTGATGTTCAGGTGTATATCAGTATGTAGTGTCTCTACTTTAAAGAGTCCTCTCCTGCTGATGTTCAGGTGTATATCAGTATGTAGTGTCTCTACTTTAAGAGTCCTCTCCTGCTGATGTTCAGGTGTATATCAGTATGTAGTGTCTCTACTTTAAAGAGTCCTCTCCTGCTGATGTTCAGGTGTATATCAGTATGTAGTGTCTCTACTTTAAAGAGTCCTCTCCTGCTGATGTTCAGGTGTATATCAGTATGTAGTGTCTCTACTTTAAAGAGTCCTCTCCTGCTGATGTTCAGGTGTATATCAGTATGTAGTGTCTCTACTTTAAAGAGTCCTCTCCTGCTGATGTTCAGGTGTATATCAGTATGTAGTGTCTCTACTTTAAAGAGTCCTCCTGCTGATGTTCAGGTGTATATCAGTATGTAGTGTCTCTACTTTAAAGAGTCCTCACTGTTTCATTTTGGACTGTACCTTGATGTTTCAGATCTCTCTGTTTTTACGGAGGGAAAGAAAACCTTTTATATTTCAGTTTGTTTGATGTCCGGGACAAGAAGTCACTGATTGGTGTTTGTGGTCCTGATGATGAGTGACGCAAACACAATGCATGATGGGAAGTGAGCAAAGACACAATGCATGATGGGAAGAGATCACATTGAAATCTCTGATATCAAATCTGTGTAATATCTCAGCCTCGTCCTGCAGGGGGCGCTGCTGTCAGTCAAATCTGCTTATAATTCATTATTCAAAATAATTAACCAAAAATAAACATTAAGAGTTCATTATTTAAAATAAATCATTTTTCATGATTCACTTATAATTAGACATCAACTCTTGATTGTTGACGGTTTGCACTCTTTAATGCGTCTCAACATTCGAAAGACAGGAAAGGACTTTGACAGAAACAGAATGTTTTATTACAGTATTTTATTTCATTAAAGCACCGAGACTGAAAACACCAGAGACCTGTGTGTGTGTGTGTGTGTGTGTGTGTGTGTGTGTGTGTGTGTGTGTGTGTGTGTGTGTGTGTGTGTGTGTGTGTGTGTGTGTGTCTCTCTCTCTAGGTGTTGGGTCGGATCTCTGCGTAGTTCTTTGTGACTCCGGAGAACCGAACCAGGCGGATCTCCGGCTCTCTGGACTTGAAGTCCTGCCACAGGTACTCCGGGGACAGAACCTTAGTGGGCTTATGGATCCACATGTACCTGAACACAACACAGGAAGTACAGTCAATCAGGAAGTACTGTGAGAACTGAAAGTACCTTCAGAATAGGAAGTACTGACAGAACAGGAAATACTGACAGAACAGGAAATACTGACAGAACAGGAAATACTGACAGAACAGGAAGTACAGGAACAGGATCAGTCCTTATCCTGATGGATCCATCTGGTTCTCTTTTGGTTCAGTACTTAGTTTCAGAGCGGTTCAGTTTTAAAGGGTTTCTGTAGTACCTGTTCAGTTCAGAGAGGTTCAGTTTTAAGGGTTTCTGTAGTACCTGTTCAGTTCAGAGAGGTTCAGTTCAGTTTAAGGGGTTTCTGTAGTACCTGTTCAGTTCAGAGCCGTTCAGTTTTAAGGGGTTTCTGTAGTACCTGTTCAGTTCAGAGAGGTTCCGTTTTAAGGGGTTCTGCAGTACCTGTTCAGTTCAGAGAGGTTCAGTTTTAAGGGGTTTCTGAGTACCTGTTCAGTTCAGAGAGGTTCAGTTTTAAGGGGTTTCTGTAGTACCTGTCCAGTTCAGAGCGGTTCAGTTTTAAGGGGTTTCTGTAGTACCTGTTCAGTTCAGAGAGGTTCAGTTTTAAGGGGTTCTGTAGCACTCAGTTCAGAGAGGTTCAGTTTTAAGGGGTTCTGCAGTACCTGTCAGTTCAGAGCGGTTCAGTTTAAAGGGTTCTGTAGTACCTGTTCAGTCAGAGCGGTTCAGTTTTAAGGGGTTCTGCAGTACCTGTTCAGTTCAGAGCGGTTCAGTTTTAAGGGGTTTCTGTAGTACCTGTTCAGTTCAGAGCGGTTCAGTTTAAGGGGTTCTGCAGTACCTGTTCAGTTCAGAGAGGTTCAGTTTTAAGGGGTTTCTGTAGTACCTGTTCAGTTCAGAGAGGTTCAGTTTTAAGGGGTTCTGCAGTACCTGTTCAGTTCAGAGAGGTTCAGTTTTAAGGGGTTTCTGTAGTACTGTTCAGTTCAGAGAGGTTCAGTTTTAAGGGGTTCTGTAGTACCTGTTCAGTTCAGAGAGGTTCAGTTTTAAGGGTTTCTGTAGTACCTGTTCAGTTCAGAGGTTCAGTTTTAAGGGGTTTCTGTAGTACCTGTTCAGTTCAGAGAGGTTCAGTTTAAGGGGTTTCTGTAGCACCTGTTCAGTTCAGAGAGGTTCAGTTTAAAGGGTTTCTGTAGTACCTGTTCAGTTCAGAGCGGTTCAGTTTTAAGGGGTTCTGTAGTACCTGTTCAGTTCAGAGAGGTTCAGTTTTAAGGGGTTTCTGTAGCACCTGTTCAGTTCAGAGAGGTTCAGTTTTAAGGGGTTCTGTAGCACCTGTTCAGTTCAGAGAGGTTCATTTTTAAAGGGTTTCTGTAGTACCTGTTCAGTTCAGAGCGGTTCAGTTTTAAGGGGTCTGCAGTACCTGTTCAGTTCAGAGCGGTTCAGTTTAAGGGGTTTCTGTAGTACCTGTTCAGTTCAGAGCGGTTCAGTTTTAAGGGGTTCTGCAGTACTGTTCAGTTCAGAGAGGTTCAGTTTTAAGGGGTTTTCTGTAGTACCTGTTCAGTTCAGAGAGGTTCAGTTTTAAGGGGTTCTGCAGTACCTGTTCAGTTCAGAGAGGTTCAGTTTTAAGGGTTTCTGTAGTACCTGTTCAGTTCAGAGAGGTTCAGTTTTAAGGGGTTTCTGTAGTACCTGTTCAGTTCAGAGCGGTTCAGTTTTAAGGGGTTCTGCAGCACCTGTTCAGTTCAGAGAGGTCAGTTTTAAGGGGTTTCTGTAGTACCTGTTCAGTTCAGAGAGGTTCAGTTTTTAAGGGGTTCTGCAGTACCTGTTCAGTTCAGAGAGGTTCAGTTTTAAGGGGTTTCTGTAGTACCTGTTCAGTTCAGAGAGGTTCAGTTTAAGGGGTTCTGCAGTACCTGTTCAGTTCAGAGAGTCAGTTTTAAGGGGTTTCTGTAGTACCTGTTCAGTTCAGAGAGGTTCAGTTTTAAGGGGTTCTGCAGTACCTGTTCAGTTCAGAGAGGTTCAGTTTTAAGGGTTTCTGTAGTACCTGTTCAGTTCAGAGAGGTTCCGTTTTAAGGGTTCTGCAGTACCTGTTCAGTCAGAGAGGTTCAGTTTTAAGGGGTTTCTGTAGTACCTGTTCAGTTCAGAGCGGTTCAGTTTTAAGGGGTTTCTGTAGTACCTGTTCAGTTCAGAGAGGTTCCGTTTTAAGGGGTTCTGCAGTACCTGTTCAGTTCAGAGAGGTTCAGTTTTAAGGGGTTCTGTAGTACCTGTTCAGTTCAGAGAGGTTCAGTTTTAAGGGGTTTCTGTAGTACCTGTCCAGTTCAGAGCGGTTCAGTTTTAAGGGGTTTCTGTAGTACCTGTTCAGTTCAGAGAGGTTCAGTTTTAAGGGGTTTCTGTAGCACCTGTTCAGTTCAGAGAGGTTCAGTTTTAAGGGGTTCTGCAGTACCTGTTCAGTTCAGAGCGGTTCAGTTTTAAAGGGTTTCTGTAGTACCTGTTCAGTTCAGAGCCGTTCAGTTTTAAGGTTCTGCAGTACCTGTTCAGTTCAGAGCGGTTCATTTTAAGGGTTTCTGTAGTACCTGTTCAGTTCAGAGCGGTTCAGTTTTAAGGGGTTCTGCAGTACCTGTTCAGTTCAGAGAGGTTCAGTTTTAAGGGGTTTCTGTAGTACCTGTTCAGTTCAGAGCGGTCCAGTTTTAAGGGCTTCTGCAGTACCTGTTCAGTTCAGAGAGGTTCAGTTTTAAGGGTTTCTGTAGTACCTGTTCAGTTCAGAGAGTTCAGTTTTAAGGGGTTCTGCAGTACCTGTTCAGTTCAGAGAGGTTCAGTTTTAAGGGGTTTCTGTAGTACCTGTTCAGTTCAGAGAGGTTCAGTTTTAAGGGGTTTCTGTAGTACCTGTTCAGTTCAGAGCGGTTCAGTTTTTAAGGGGTTCTGCAGTACCTGTTCAGTTCAGAGAGGTTCAGTTTTAAGGGGTTTCTGTAGTACCTGTTCAGTTCAGAGAGGTTCAGTTTTAAGGGGTTCTGCAGTACCTGTTCAGTTCAGAGAGGTTCAGTTTTAAGGGGTTTCTGTAGTACCTGTTCAGTTCAGAGAGGTTCAGTTTTAAGGGGTTCTGCAGTACCTGTTCAGTTCAGAGAGGTTCAGTTTTAAGGGGTTTCTGTAGTACCTGTTCAGTTCAGAGAGGTTCAGTTTTAAGGGGTTTCTGTAGTACCTGTCCAGTTCAGAGCGGTTCAGTTTTAAGGGGTTTCTGTAGTACCTGTTCAGTTCAGAGAGGTTCAGTTTTAAGGGGTTTCTGTAGCACCTGTTCAGTTCAGAGAGGTTCAGTTTTAAGGGGTTCTGCAGTACCTGTTCAGTTCAGAGCGGTTCAGTTTTAAAGGGTTCTGTAGTACCTGTTCAGTTCAGAGCGGTTCAGTTTTAAGGGGTTCTGCAGTACTGTTCAGTTCAGAGCGGTTCAGTTTTAAGGGGTTTCTGTAGTACCTGTTCAGTTCAGAGCGGTTCAGTTTTAAGGGGTTCTGCAGTACCTGTTCAGTTCAGAGAGGTCAGTTTAAGGGGTTTCTGTAGTACCTGTCAGTTCAGAGAGGTTCAGTTTTAAGGGGTTCTGCAGTACCTGTTCAGTTCAGAGAGGTTCAGTTTTAAGGGGTTTCTGTAGTCCTGTTCAGTTCAGAGAGGTTCAGTTTTAAGGGGTTTCTGTAGTACCTGTTCAGTTCAGAGAGGTTCAGTTTTAAGGGGTTTCTGTAGTACCTGTCCAGTTCAGAGCGGTTCAGTTTTAAGGGGTTTCTGTAGTACCTGTTCAGTTCAGAGAGGTTCAGTTTAAGGGGTTTCTGTAGCACCTGTTCAGTTCAGAGAGGTTCAGTTTTAAAGGGTTTCGTAGTACCTGTTCAGTTCAGAGCGGTTCAGTTTTAAGGGGTTCTGCAGTACCTGTTCAGTTCAGAGCGGTTCAGTTTAAGGGGTTTCTGTAGTACCTGTTCAGTTCAGAGCGGTTCAGTTTTAAGGGGTTTGCAGTACCTGTTCAGTTCAGAGAGGTTCAGTTTTAAGGGGTTTCTGTAGTACCTGTTCAGTTCAGAGAGGTTCAGTTTTAAGGGGTTCTGCAGTACCTGTTCAGTTCAGAGAGGTTCAGTTTTAAGGGGTTTCTGTAGTACCTGTTCAGTTCAGAGAGGTCAGTTTTAAGGGTTTCTGTAGTACCTGTTCAGTTCAGAGCGGTTCAGTTTTAAGGGGTTCTGCAGTACCTGTTCAGTTCAGAGAGGTTCAGTTTTAAGGGGTTTCTGTAGTACCTGTTCAGTTCAGAGAGGTTCAGTTTTAAGGGGTTCTGCAGTACCTGTTCAGTTCAGAGAGGTTCAGTTTTAAGGGGTTTCTGTAGTACCTGTTCAGTTCAGAGAGGTTCAGTTTTAAGGGGTTCTGCAGTACCTGTTCAGTTCAGAGAGGTTCAGTTTTAAGGGGTTTCTGTAGTACCTGTTCAGTTCAGAGAGGTTCAGTTTTAAGGGGTTCTGCAGTACCTGTTCAGTTCAGAGAGGTTCAGTTTTAAGGGGTTTCTGTAGTACCTGTTCAGTTCAGAGAGGTTCCGTTTTAAGGGGTTTCTGTAGTACTGTTCAGTTCAGAGAGGTTCAGTTTTAAGGGGTTTCTGTAGTACCTGTTCAGTTCAGAGAGGTTTCAGTTTTAAGGGGTTTCTGTAGTACCTGTTCAGTTCAGAGCGTTCAGTTTTAAGGGGTTTCTGTAGTACCTGTTCAGTTCAGAGAGGTTCAGTTTTAAGGGGTTTCTGTTAGTACCTGTTCAGTTCAGAGCGGTCAGTTTTAAGGGGTTTCTGTAGTACCTGTTCAGTTCAGAGAGTTTCAGTTTTAAGGGTTTCTGTAGTACCTGTTCAGAGAGGTTCAGTTTTAAGGGTTTCTGTAGTACCTGTTCAGTTCAGAGAGGTTCAGTTTTAAGGGGTTCTGTAGTACCTGTTCAGTTCAGAGCGGTTCAGTTTTAAGGGGTTTCTGTAGTACCTGTTCAGTTCAGAGAGGTTCAGTTTTAAGGGTTCTGTAGTACCTGTTCAGTTCAGAGCGGTTCAGTTTTAAGGGGTTTCTGTAGTACCTGTTCAGAGAGGTTCAGTTTTAAGGGGTTTCTGTAGTACCTGTTCAGTCAGAGAGTTCAGTTTTAAGGGGTTCTGCAGTACCTGTTCAGTTCAGAGAGGTTCAGTTTTAAGGGGTTCTGTAGTACCTGTTCAGAGAGGTTCAGTTTTAAGGGGTTTCTGTAGTACCTGTTCAGTTCAGAGAGGTTCAGTTTTAAGGGGTTCTGCAGTACCTGTTCAGTTCAGAGAGGTTCAGTTTTAAGGGGTTTCTGTAGTACCTGTTCAGAGAGGTTCAGTTTTAAGGGGTTTCTGTAGTACCTGTTCAGTTCAGAGAGGTTCAGTTTTAAGGGGTTTCTGTAGTACCTGTTCAGTTCAGAGAGGTTCAGTTTTAAGGGGTTTCTGTAGTACCTGTTCAGTTCAGAGAGGTTCAGTTTTAAGGGGTTTCTGTAGTACCTGTTCAGTTCAGAGCGGTTCAGTTTTAAGGGGTTTCTGCAGTACCTGTTCAGTTCAGAGAGGTTCAGTTTTAAGGGGTTTCTGTAGTACCTGTTCAGTTCAGAGAGGTTCAGTTTTAAGGGGTTTCTGTAGCACCTGTTCAGTTCAGAGAGGTTCAGTTTTAAGGGGTTTCTGTAGTACCTGTTCAGTTCAGAGAGGTTCAGTTTTAAGGGGTTTCTGTAGTACCTGTTCAGTTCAGAGAGGTTCAGTTTTAAGGGGTTCTGCAGTACCTGTTCAGTTCAGAGAGGTTCAGTTTTAAGGGGTTTGTAGTACCTGTTCAGTTCAGAGCGGTTCAGTTTTAAGGGGTTCTGCAGTACCTGTTCAGTTCAGAGTGGTTCAGTTTTAAGGGTTTCTGTAGTACCTGTTCAGTTCAGAGATGTTCAGTTTTAAGGGGTTTCTGTAGTACCTGTTCAGTTCAGAGAGGTTCAGTTTTAAGGGGTTTCTGTAGTACCTGTTCAGTTCAGAGCGGTTCAGTTTTAAGGGGTTTCTGTAGTACCTGTTCAGTTCAGAGAGGTTCAGTTTTAAGGGGTTTCTGTAGTACCTGTTCAGTTCAGAGCGGTTCAGTTTTAAGGGTTTCTGTAGTACCTGTTCAGTTCAGAGAGGTTCAGTTTTAAGGGGTTTCTGTAGTACCTGTTCAGAGAGGTTCAGTTTAAGGGGTTTCTGTAACCTGTTCAGTTCAGAGAGGTTCAGTTTTAAGGGGTTCTGTAGTACCTGTTCAGTTCAGAGCGGTTCAGTTTAAGGGGTTTCTGTAGTACCTGTTCAGTTCAGAGAGGTTCAGTTTTAAGGGGTTCTGTAGTACCTGTTCAGTTCAGAGCGGTTCAGTTTTAAGGGGTTTCTGTAGTACCTGTTCAGAGAGGTTCAGTTTTAAGGGGTTTCTGTAGTACCTGTTCAGTTCAGAGAGGTTCAGTTTTAAGGGGTTCTGCAGTACCTGTTCAGTTCAGAGAGGTTCAGTTTTAAGGGGTTTCTGTAGTACCTGTTCAGAGAGGTTCAGTTTTAAGGGGTTTCTGTAGTACCTGTTCAGTTCAGAGAGGTTCAGTTTTAAGGGGTTCTGCAGTACCTGTTCAGTTCAGAGAGGTTCAGTTTTAAGGGTTTCTGTAGTACCTGTTCAGAGAGGTTCAGTTTTAAGGGGTTTCTGTAGTACCTGTTCAGTTCAGAGAGGTTCAGTTTTAAGGGGTTTCTGTAGTACCTGTTCAGTTCAGAGAGGTTCAGTTTTAAGGGGTTTCTGTAGTACCTGTTCAGTTCAGAGAGGTTCAGTTTAAGGGGTTTCTGTAGTACCTGTTCAGTTCAGAGCGGTTCAGTTTTAAGGGGTTCTGTAGTACTGTTCAGTTCAGAGAGGTTCAGTTTTAAGGGGTTTCTGTAGTACCTGTTCAGTTCAGAGAGGTTCAGTTTTAAGGGGTTTCTGTAGCACCTGTTCAGTTCAGAGAGGTTCAGTTTTAAGGGGTTCTGTAGTACCTGTTCAGTTCAGAGAGGTTCAGTTTTAAGGGGTTTCTGTAGTACCTGTTCAGTTCAGAGAGGTTCAGTTTTAAGGGGTTCTGCAGTACCTGTTCAGTTCAGAGAGGTTCAGTTTTAAGGGGTTTCTGTAGTACCTGTTCAGTTCAGAGCGGTTCAGTTTTAAGGGGTTCTGCAGTACCTGTTCAGTTCAGAGTGGTTCAGTTTTAAGGGGTTTCTGTAGTACCTGTTCAGTTCAGAGAGGTTCAGTTTTAAGGGGTTTCTGCAGTACCTGTTCAGTTCAGAGCGGTTCAGTTTAAGGGGTTTCTGTAGTACCTGTTCAGTTCAGAGAGGTTCAGTTTTAAGGGGTTCTGCAGTACCTGTTCAGTTCAGAGCGGTTCAGTTTTAAGGGTTTCTGTAGTACCTGTTCAG
Source organism: Dissostichus mawsoni (assembly GCA_011823955.1). NCBI lineage: Eukaryota > Metazoa > Chordata > Actinopteri > Perciformes > Nototheniidae > Dissostichus > Dissostichus mawsoni. The sequence continues at coordinate 246,981 of JAAKFY010000172.1, read as the reverse complement.
GTGACTCTCCTCCTGCCAGGCGGCCTCGATGCCCCCTCGAGCGTCAGCCTCAAAGTCCCGGCGGCAGGTCTTGGCCATCAGGTGCACCCTGCAGCCGGCCCCGAATGCCCCCCCGCAGTAGTAGAAGTCCCGTCCTCAGGGGCCAGGTACGCTCTGGACTGGGGGCGGCGCTCGTAGGGAAACTTGGTCCTCCGGTCCCGGTAGTACCCTGCACAGACAGTGCGGAGGAAACTCTTCAGAGGAACTGATAAATGATTCAAGGACAGCGTTTGTCTTTTGTTATATTTAATAAAGTAATAAAGAAAGTCAATATAAAGTGAAATGGATCTGAAATGCAGGAACAGAGCAGCTTCAACTAGTCCCACCCTTACATTCCCTTAGGCATTATATAAACATACCCATCATTTAACCATTAAACCTCCAGTCCTTTAACCATTTGCGAATCCCCCTTGGACTTCCTTTGCCTCCTGAAACCTGAACCCTAACACGTCTCTGTTAAACACATTCAAGACTAACAATACAGTCTAACAGAGTCAAAGGCTCTATGTTTTAAATGATGATATGATCATTTGACCCTGAAGACTGTTTTGACACTACTGCATGGGATGTGTTCACTGACTCTCACGGGGAGGACATCAACGGCCTTACAGACTGCATTACAGATTATATGAACTTCTGTGAGGAAAACGTCGTACCCACCAGGACTGTACGGTGTTTTCCCAACAACAAACCCTGGGTTACCCCTGGAATAAAGGCTCTCCTGAAGGACACAAAGAGGGCCTTCAGATCTGGCAACAGAGAGGAGCTGAAGACTGTACAGAGGGAGCTGAGGTGGAAAATCAGAGAGGGAAAAACAGCTACAGGAAGAGGATGGAGGAACAGCTGCTGCAGAGGAACGTCAGCGGAGTCTGGAGAGGCCTGAAAACCATCTCTGGCTACAAAGAGACAGATTTGATCAGTCATGCGCCTCCCCCGCCCCCCCGGACCCATTCCCCCCTGCTGCACCCCCATTGTCTCCACTGCCTGGAAATGGCCCTGTCACCTCACAACCAACCAGGTGAGGAGGGAGCTGCAGAAGTGTAAGGCGCGGAAAGCGGCGGTTCCAGATGGCATCAGCTCGAGGCTCCTCAAATCCTGTGCGGATCAGCTGTGTGAGATTGTGGAGCTTCTATTCAACCTGAGCCTGAAACAAGGGAGGGTACCACAACTGTGGAAGACGTCCTGTGTGGTACCTGTGCCAAAGACCCCTCACCCCAAGGAATTCAACAGCTACCGGCCGGTGGCGCTGACATCACAGCCGATGAAGACCCTGGAGAGGCTGGTCCTTGGACACCTCCGGCCCCTTGTGAGACCATCAATGGACCCGCTGCAGTTCGCGTACCAGTCTGCCATCGGGGTGGATGACACCGTCATCTACCTGCTGCAGAGGTCCCTCTCCCACCTGGAGAAGCCTGGGGGGGGGGGCACTGTGAGGATCATGTTCTTTGATTTCTCCAGTGCCTTCAACACCATCCAGCCCCCGCTCCTGGGGGACAAGCTGCAGCTGTCGGGGGTGGATCACCACCTCACCTCCTGGATCCTGGACTACCTCACCAACCGCCCACAGTACGTGAGGACCAGGGAGTGTCAATCAGACACCATCATCAGCAGTACGGGGGCCCCCAAGGGGACGGTGCTGGCACCGTTTCTCTTCACCCTCTACACTGCAGACTTCACCCACAACACTGCAACCTGTCACCTGCAGGAGTTCTCTGACGACTCCGCCATCGTTGGCCTCAACTCCAACGAGGACGACAGGGAGTACAGGGAGCTGACGCAGGACTTCACCTCTGGTGCCAGAGGAACCAGCTCCAGAGGAACCCCTCCAGAGGAACCAGCTCCAGAGGAACCCCCTCCAGAGGAACTACCTCCAGCTCAACGCAGCGAAGACCAAGGAACTGGTGGTGGATTTCAGACGGCGCCATCACTCCCCCCCGACACCAGTGAACATCCAGGGAGCGGACATTGAGATTGTGAAATCTTACAAATACCTGGGTGTTCATCTGAACAATAAACTGGACTGGTCTGATAATTCTGCTGCTCTGTACAAGAAGGGACAGAGCAGACTCTTTCTGCTGAGGAGACTGAGGTCTTCGGGGTGCAGGGGGCACTCCTTCAGACTCTTTACGACTCTGTTGTGGCATCAGCCATTTTCTATGGTGTGGCCTGCTGGGGCAGCAGCATCTCGGCTGCTGACAGGAAGAGACTGAACACACTGGTAAGGAAGGCCAGCTCTGTCCTGGGGAGTCCTCTGGACACTGTGGAGGTGGTGGGAGACAGGAGAATGGCAGCCAAGCTGTCCTCCCTGCTGGACAATATGTCCCACCCCCTCCAGGACACCCTGTCCTCACTGTGCAGCTCCTTCAGCGACAGGCTGCTACACCCCGCTGTCTCACGGAGAGATACCGCAGGTCCTTCCTTCCTGCAGCGCTCAGACTATACAACCAGCACAGCCCCTAGTAGACCCCCCCTCCCCTTGCTGCTAAATACCAATCAACTATGTGCAATATATATATGCCATTAATAACTGTGTAATTTATACCTGGCAGCTAAATTCTTAGAACCGTTACAAGGTGTGTTTTTTTTATTCTGATTCTGATTTGACACGACACAGAGACAGTCTGGAGAACCAATGAGAGGCAGGACCAGGCAGACCCTCACCTGGGTGGATCACCCCCACCAGCCCCCCCAGAGACTCCGTCCCCCAGCGGCCGTGGAACCGGGAGTCCACGTCCAGACAGAAGATGTAGTCTGTGTGGTTCCTGAGGTCCTCGATCAGGGTCTGGATCAGCTCCATGCGGCGGGCCGAGATCTCCTGCCAGCGCCGGGAGCTGGGCACTGAACGCACCGTCACCTGAGGACCAGGACCAGAACTCAGAAACAATCTCTGTCCTCACACCAGTTTACCTCAGGGTCCAGAACCGGGACCAAACCAGCTAACATCCCTGCTGGACTCTGGGTTTGTGTCTCTGAAGCTAACGTCTCTGCTGGCCTCTGGGTTTGTGTCTCTGAGGCTAATGTCTCTGCTGGTCTGGGTTTGTGTCTCTGAAGCTAACTGCAGGACTCTGGGTTTGTGTCTGAAGCTAACTGCAGGACTCTGGGTTTGTGTCTGAAGCTAACTGCAGGACTCTGGGTTTGTGTCTCTGAAGCTAACTGCAGGACTCTGGGTTTGTGTCTGAAGCTAACTGCAGGACTCTGGGTTTGTGTCTCTGAAGCTAACTGCAGGACTCTGGGTTTGTGTCTCTGAAGCTAACTGCAGGACTCTGGGTTTGTGTCTCTGAAGCTAACTGCAGGACTCTGGGTTTGTGTCTGAAGCTAACTGCAGGACTCTGGTTTTGTCTCTGAAGCTAACTGCAGGACTCTGGTTTGTGTCTGAAGCTAACTGCAGGACTCTGGGTTTTGTCTGAAGTTAACTGCAGGACTCTGGATTTGTGTCTCTGAAGCTAACTGCAGGACTCTGGGTTTGTCTGAAGCTAACTGCAGGACTCTGGTTTGTGTCTGAAGCTAACTGCAGGACTCTGGGTTTTGTCTCTGAAGCTAACTGCAGGACTCTGGGTTTTTGTCTCTGAAGCTAACTGCTGGACTCTGGGTTTGTGTCTGAAGTTAACTGCAGGACTCTGGATTTGGTCTCTGAAGCTAACTGCAGGACTCTGGGTTTGTCTGAAGCTAACTGCAGGACTCTGGTTTGTGTCTCTGAAGCTAACTGCAGGACTCTGGGTTTGTCTCTGAAGCTAACTGCAGGACTCTGGGTTTGTGTCTGAAGCTAACTGCAGGACTCTGGGTTTGTGTCTCTGAAGCTAACTGCAGGACTCTGGGTTTGTGTCTCTGAAGCTAACTGCAGGACTCTGGGTTTGTGTCTCTGAAGCTAACTGCAGGACTCTGGGTTTGTGTGTCTGAAGCTAACTGGGACTCTGGGTTTGTCTCTGAAGCTAACTGCAGGACTCGGGTTTGTGTCTCTGAAGCTAACTGCTGGACTCTGGGTGTGTCTCTGAAGCTAACTGCTGGACTCTGGGTTTGTCTCTGAAGCTAACTGCAGGACTCTGGGTTTGTGTCTGAAGCTAACTGCTGGACCCTGGGTTTGTGTCTCTGAAGCTAACTGCTGGACTCTGGGTTTGTCTCTGAAGCTAACTGCAGGACTCTGGGTTTGTGTCTGAAGCTAACTGCAGGACTCTGGTTTTGTCTCTGAAGCTAACTGCAGGACTCTGGATTTGTGTCTGAAGCTAACTGCAGGACTCTGGGTTTGTGTCTGAAGTTAACTGCAGGACTCTGGATTTGTGTCTCTGAAGCTACTGCAGGACTCTGGGTTTGTCTCTGAAGCTAACTGCAGGACTCTGGGTTTGTGTCTGAAGCTAACTGCAGGACTCTGGGTTTGTGTCTCTGAAGCTAACTGCAGGACTCTGGGTTTTTGTCTCTGAAGCTAACTGCTGGACTCTGGGTTTGTGTCTGAAGTTAACTGCAGGACTCTGGATTTGTGTCTCTGAAGCTAACTGCAGGACTCTGGGTTTGTCTCTGAAGCTAACTGCAGGACTCGGGTTTGTGTCTGAAGCTAACTGCAGGACTCTGGGTTTGTGTCTCTGAAGCTAACTGCAGGACTCTGGGTTTGTGTCTCTGAAGCTAACTGCAGGACTCTGGGTTTGTGTCTCTGAAGCTAACTGCAGGACTCTGGGTTTGTGTGTCTGAAGCTAACTGCTGGACTCTGGTTTGTCTCTGAAGCTAACTGCAGGACTCTGGGTTTGTGTCTCTGAAGCTAACTGCTGGACTCTGGTGTGTCTCTGAAGCTAACTGCAGGACTCTGGGTTTGTGTCTGAAGCTAACTGCTGGACCCTGGGTTTGTGTCTCTGAAGCTAACTGCTGGACTCTGGGTGTGTCTCTGAAGCTAACTGCAGGACTCTGGGTTTGTGTCTCTGAAGCTAACTGCTGGACTCTGGGTTTGTCTCTGAAGCTAACTGCAGGACTCTGGGTGTTTCTCTGAAGCTAACTGCAGGACTCTGGGTTTGTGTCTGAAGCTAACTGCAGGACTCTGGGTTTGTCTCTGAAGCTAACTGCAGGACTCTGGGTTTGTGTCTCTGAAGCTAACTGCTGGACTCTGGGTTTGTGTCTCTGAAGCTAACTGCAGGACTCTGGGTGTGTCTCTGAAGCTACTGCTGGACTCTGGGTGTGTCTCTGAAGCTAACTGCAGGACTCTGGGTTTGTGTCTGAGGCTAACTGTAGGACTCTGGGTTTGTGTCTCTGAAGCTAACTGCAGGACTCTGGGTTTGTGTCTCTGAAGCTAACTGCAGGACTCTGGGTTTGTGTCTCTGAAGCTAACTGCAGGACTCTGGGTTTGTGTCTCTGAAGCTAACTGCAGGACTCTGGGTTTGTCTCTGAAGCTAACTGCAGGACTCTGGGTTTGTGTCTCTGAAGCTAACTGCTGGACTCTGAGTTTTTGTCTCTGAAGCTAACTGCAGGACTCTGGGTTTGTGTCTCTGAAGCTAACTGCTGGACTCTGGGTTTGTGTCTCTGAAGCTAACTGCAGGACTCTGGGTTTTTGTGTCTCTGAAGCTAACTGCAGGACTCTGGGTTTGTGTCTCTGAAGCTAACTGCAGGACTCTGGGTTTGTGTCTCTGAAGCTAACTGCAGGACTCTGGGTTTGTGTCTGAAGCTAACTGCTGGACTCTGGGTTTGTGTCTGAAGCTAACTGCTGGACTCTGGGTTGTGTCTCTGAAGCTAACTGCTGGACTCTGGGTTTGTGTCTGAAGCTAACTGCAGGACTCTGGGTTTTGTCTTGAAGCTAACTGCAGGACTCTGGGTTTGTGTCTGAAGCTAACTGCAGGACTCTGGGTTGTGTCTGAAGCTAACTGCAGGACTCTGGGTTTGTGTCTGAAGCTAACTGCTGGACTCTGGGTTTGTGTCTGAAGCTAACTGCAGGACTCTGGGTTTGTGTCTGAAGCTAACTGCTGGACTCTGGGTTTGTGTCTCTGAAGCTAACTGCATGGACTCTGGGTTTGTGTCTGAAGCTAACTGCTGGACTCTGGGTTTGTGTCTGAAGCTAACTGCAGGACTCTGGGTTTGTGTCTGAAGCTAACTGCAGGACTCTGGGTTGTGTCTGAAGCTAACTGCTGGACTCTGGGTTTGTGTCTCTGAAGCTAACTGCAGGACTCTGGATTTGTGTCTGAAGCTAACTGCAGGACTCTGGGTTTGTCTCTGAAGCTAACTGCAGGACTCTGGGTTTGTGTCTGAGTTAACTGCAGGACTCTGGGTTTGTCTCTGAAGCTAACTGCAGGGCTCTGGGTTTGTTTCTGAAGCTAACTGCAGACTCTGGGTTTGTGTCTCTGAAGCTAACTGCAGGACTCTGGTGGTTTTTTTCTCGGAAGGCTAACTGCAGGACTCTGGGTTTGTGTCTCTGAAGCTAACTGCAGGACTCTGGGTTTGTGTCTCTGAAGCTAACTGCAGGACTCTGGGTTTTGTCTCTGAGCTAACTGCAGGACTCTGGGTTTGTGTCTCTGAAGCTAACTGCTGGACTCTGGGTTTTTGTCTCTGAAGCTAACTGCAGGACTCTGGGTTTGTGTCTCTGAAGCTAACTGCTGGACTCTGGGTTTGTGTCTCTGAAGCTAACTGCTGGACTCTGGGTTTGTGTCTGAAGCTAACTGCTGGACTCTGGGTTTGTTCTGAAGCTAACTGCTGGACTCGGGTTTGTGTCTGAAGCTAACTGCAGGACTCTGGGTTTGTGTCTGAAGCTAACTGCAGGACTCTGGGTTTGTGTCTCTGAAGCTAACTGCAGGACTCTGGGTTTGTGTCTGAAGCTAACTGCAGGACTCTGGGTTTGTCTCTGAAGCTAACTGCAGGACTCTGGGTTTGTCTCTGAAGCTAACTGCAGGACTCTGGGTTTGTGTCTGAAGTTAACTGCAGGACTCTGGGTTTGTCTCTGAAGCTAACTGCAGGACTCTGGGTTTTGTGTCTGAAGCTAACTGCAGGACTCTGGGTTTGTCTCTGAAGCTAACTGCAGGACTCTGGGTTTGTCTCTGAAGCTAACTGCAGACTCTGGGTTTGTGTGTCTGAAGCTAACTGCAGGACTCTGGTTTGTGTCTCTGAAGCTAACTGCTGGACTCTGGGTTTGTGTCTGAAGCTAACTGCAGGACTCTGGGTTTGTGTCTCTGAGCTAACTGCTGGACTCTGGGTTTGTGTCTGAAGCTAACTGCAGGACTCTGGGTTTGTGTCTGTCTACAGGTTTATTGATCAGCTGTTACCTGTCTGCCGGGGACCATGTGGACCCGGGGGACCTCGTTCGGCCGGTCGGTGAAAATGTAAACGTGAACTTTGAAACCAACGAAGAAGTGCTGCTCCGCCGTCTGCAGGAAGGCCTCCAGGAACCGGATGTACCTGCAGGGGGTCAGGTCAGAGTGCTGCTTTCAGGGCGGCATGGACACTACAACGCTGTGATGTCACACTACACGCTGTGATGTCACACTAAACGCTGTGATGTCACACTACAGCGCTGTGATGTCACACTACAGCGCTGTGATGTCACACTACAGCGCTGTGATGTCACACTACAGCGCTGTGATGTCACTGTGATGTCATACTTTCCCACGGCGAACACGGTGACGGCCACGCTGATGTTCCTGGGTCTGTAGAGGCCGTCCAGCAGGACCGGGTCAAAGGTCCCATCCCAAACCACCGGCGCCAGCCAGGGCGTCACCGTCACCACGTCCGTGCGCCTGGGGGGGATAATCCAGGGGGGGGGGCATATTTCAGGTCACATCGAGATCAATAAAGTGAGCCTGAAGCATCCTCTGTGCTCCAGTCTATCCTCTCAGTAAACACAGAGCTACAGATCAATGCACGCTGAAGGCTCTTTGAGCAGAGGCCTGAACGACGAAGCCGGTTCAACAGAACCTGGATATGTTTGAGTTAGCCGGTTGGCCTAATCCAAAACATACGCGCTCTCACTAAGCGGTCCTACGACGCGGGTTATCAAGTGGATCGCTCAAGCCAGCCGTGTCCTATCTAGTTAGGAGCGCGTTCACATGAGAGGGGTGGTATTTGGAGCATTCAACCAATCACAAACATGGAGAAGCGCACTGACAGCGCAGCGTCATACTTCCTGAATGAAAAGTGAACTTTAATATTAGACATATGAAGAAGTTAAACTTTAAACATCCATGACTTAAACACTTGATCCAGGATCAAAGCCACATAGCTGCACCTGCAGGTGAATACAGCTGGTAACAGAACAAGTGTTTGAATGCGTCCATTAACAGGTTTATGATATCACTGCCCCGTCTAAGACACGATCTGACTTTCATTACATTTGACTCGAGTGTTTCCTCAACTTAATGTGTTGCTTAAAATAATCCTTCTGCATACAGTATGTGACACTGTGAGTGCTGCACGGCCAGATCCGGCTCAGCTGACTCAGATAAGGAGATATATGATACATTATGATGTGATGTGATGTGATATGAATGATAATGGGTGTGACGAAGGTAACTTCGTCACTGTGGATTGACGGCTTCGGCGTTGTAACATTGCACAGGAAGAATGTGAATATATATATATATATATATATAATATATGTAATTTATGCATCTATTTGTCACGATCTGTCCGTGTTTTAGTTTGTCTGTCTCGATTTCCTGTTTTAGTTTGAAAAGTGTTCCCCCTCCCGTTTTGTCTGTTGCTGTGACTGTGTTCACCTGGGCAGCCATATTGAGGCTGTGTGATGCACCACAGCGATGAATAAATGCCCACACCGGGTTATATGTGAATTCTCTGCCTCTGCCTCCTTGCTTCGTCGGGCCGCTCAACGGTCAGCTTCACAATGGGACACATCGACGTCTGCACTCACAGTGGACTGTACGTCATGTTACTTTGATCCGGTTACTTGTGTTGTGGCAGATATTTCAGTAAGCTTTCTTAACGCTAATGTTATAATAGTCAGATTGCTCTGAGATGGGAGGTGATATTCTATTCATGTTCACGTTCACACAGTCGGTGATTTTTGCCGGCCGTCTTTCCTGCAACGCAGTTTCTCTGTATTTCCTTTCTCCTGTAATATGACTTGATCGCTTTAAACTCCGCACACTGAGCTCTGATTGGTCAGCAGGCGGTGCTTTCACTGAGTTGATCTCTTAGCCTGGAACCTAACCTGCTCCGGACCAGGCTAGCCGCTCAGCATCAGTTACCATGGAGATCTAGCCCGCTAAGAAGAGAACCAGCGTCGTAGGACCGGAAACCCAGAGTTTTCCCTGAAGTTAGCTTCGTCGTACAGCCTCGGCTCTCACTGATCCTGCTGTGATGTTCCACATGGAGCTGCTGTGATGTTCCACATGGAGCAGCTGTGATGTTCCACATGGAGCTGCAGTGATGTTCCACATGGAGCTGCTGTGATGTTCCACATGGAGCTGCAGTGATGTTCCACATGGAGCTGCTGATGTTCCACATGGAGCTGCAGTGATGTTCCACATGGAGCTGCTGTGATGTTCCACATGGAGCTGCAGTGATGTTCCCACTGGAGCTGCTGTGTTCCACATGGAGCTGCTGTGATGTTCCACATGGAGCTGCTGTGATGTTCCACATGGAGCTGCTGTGATGTTCCACATGGAGCAGCTGTGATGTTCCACATGGAGCTGCTGTGTTGTTCCACATGGAGCTGCTGTGATGTTCCACATGGAGCTGCTGTGATGTTCCACATGGAGCTGCTGTGATGTTCCACATGGAGCTGCTGTGTTGTTCCACATGGAGCTGCTGTGATGTTCCACATGGAGCTGCTGTGATGTTCCACATGGAGCTGCTGTGATGTTCCACATGGAGCTGCTGTGATGTTCCACATGGAGCTGCTGTGTTGTTCCACATGGAGCTGCTGTGATGTTCCACATGGAGCTGCTGTGATGTTCCACACGGAGCTGCTGTGTCTTCCACACGGAGCTGCTGTGATGTTCCACACGGAGCTGCTGTGATGTTCCACACGGACTGCTGTGATGTTCCACACGGAGCTGCTGTGATGTTCCACACGGAGCAGCTGTGATGTTCCACACGGAGCAGCTGTGATGTTCCACACGGAGCTGCTGTGATGTTACACGGAGCTGCTGTGATGTTACACATGGAGCTGCCGTGATGTTACACGCGGAGCTGCCGTGATGTTACACGCGGAGCTGCCGTGATGTTACACGCGGAGCTGCTGTGATGTTCCACACGGAGCTGCCGTGATGTTACACGTGGAGCTGCCGTGATGTTACACGTGGAGCTGCCGTGATGTTCCACACGGAGCTGCCGTGATGTTCCACACGGAGCTGCCGTGATGTTCCACGTGGAGCTGCCGTGATGTTACACGTGGAGCTGCCGTGATGTTCCACATGGAGCTGCCGTGATGTTACACGCGGAGCTGCTGTGATGTTTCCATGTGGAGCTGCTGTGATGTTCCACATGGAGCTGCCGTGATGTTACACGTGGAGCTGCCGTGATGTTACACGCGGCTGCTGTGATGTTCCATGTGGAGCTGCTGTGATGTTCCACATGGAGCTGCCGTGATGTTACACGTGGAGCTGCCGTGATGTTACACGCGGAGCTGCTGTGATGTTCCACATGGAGCTGCATGTGATGTTCCACATGGAGCTGCCGTGATGTTCCACATGGAGCTGCCGTGATGTTTCCACATGGAGCTGCCGTGATGTTCCACATGGAGCTGCCGTGATGTTACACGCGGCTGCTGTGATGTTTCCATGTGGAGCTGCTGTGATGTTCCACATGGAGCTGCCGTGATGTTCCACATGGAGCTGCCGTGATGTTACACGTGGAGCTGCCGTGATGTTCCGCGGAGCTGCTGTGATGTTCCATGTGGAGCTGCTGTGATGTTCCACATGGAGCTGCCGTGATGTTCCACATGGAGCTGCCGTGATGTTACACGTGGAGCTGCCGTGATGTTACACGCGGAGCTGCTGTGATGTTCCATGTGGAGCTGCTGTGATGTTCCATGTGGACTGCTGTGATGCAGGAGCATTTCAGACTTGATCTGAACATTAAAGTATTATCGTATCCTATTGTACACCGGCCACTTCCTGTCAATCACAGCGTGAGCAGTACTCACCCAATCAGATGCTCGGCTGCTGGTACCGCAGACTGAAACACAAACACGGCTCATCAGAACCAAAACAGAACCGCTGGTGTTTATGTGTTTATTTAACCAGGACTGTGCATACACATGAATCTCAGGAAAGAGAAGAGATGATTTATGACAGATTATAGCTAATAGCTCATTTCCATCTGCAGTCCTGAGGCAGGTAACAACAATCAACAATCAACAATCAAATCAACAATCAACAAACACGTTGCATCATCTCTATCAAACAACAACTATAAAACAGATTCAAGTACAGGTGTATCAAATATTACATACTAGTTCAAATATAATATGACGGTGTAATTACTGTTGGTTTAATGTCCAAGAGAAAGAGTGGGTTCTAAACTCAGCTGGAAGAAGATCCAGCAGACCCTGTTCCCCCCCCCCTCACTCACTGAGATCCAGCAGCAGACCCTGTTCCCCCCCCCTCACTCACTGAGATCCAGCAGCAGACCCTGTTCCCCCCCCCCCTCACTCACTGAGATCCAGCAGCAGACCCTGTTTCCCCCCCCCCTCACTCACTGAGATCCAGCAGCAGACCCTGTTCCCCCCCCCCCCTCACTCACTGAGATCCACGCAGCAGAACCTGTTCCCCCCCCCCCTCACTCACTGAGATCCAGCAGCAGACCCTTTTCCCCCCCCCCCTCACTCACTGAGATCCAGCAGCAGACCCTGTTCCCCCCCCCCTCACTCACTGGATCCAGCAGCAGACCCTGTCCCCCCCCCCTGACTCACTCACTCAGATCCAGCAGCAGACCCTGTTCCCCCCCCCCCCTCACTCAGATCCAGCTGCAGACCCTGTTTCCCCCCCCCCTCACTCAGATCCAGCTGCAGACCCTGTTCC
>JAAKFY010000172.1:230000-232500 GCA_011823955.1 Dissostichus mawsoni | reverse complement strand
CACCACACACACCACACACAGTGCACACCACACACACCACACACTGCACACACACACACACACACACACTGCACACACCACACACACACTGCACACCACACACACACTGCACACCACACACACACACTGCACACCACACAAACACTGCACACCACACACACACTGCACACACACCGCACACACTGCACACACACACTGCACACACAACACACACACTGCACACCACACACACTGCACACACACCACACACACACACACACACACCACACGCACACCACACGCACACACACCACACACACACACACACCCACACACACACACCACACACACACACACACACGCACACCACACGCACACCACACACACACGCACGCACACACACACCACACACCACACACACCGCACACCACACACACACACCACACACCACACACCACACACACACACACACACACACTGCACACACACACACATGCACACCACACACACACTGCACACCACACACACCACTGCACACCACACACACACTGCACACCACACACACTGCACACACACCACACACACTGCACACACAACACACACACTGCACACCACACACACCACACACACTGCACACCACACATACTGCACACCACACACACACTGCACACCACACACACTGCGCACCACACACCACACACACTGCACACCACACACACTGCACACACTGCACACCACACACACTGCACACACACACTGCACACCACACACACTGCACACCACACACACCACACACACTGCACACCACACACACTGCACACCACACACACACTGCACACCACACACACACTGCACACACTGCACACCACACACACTGCACACCACACACACTGCACACCACACACACTGCACACCACACACACCACACACTGCACCCCTCACACACACACTGCACACACCACACACACTGTACACACACTGCACACTGCACACACACACACACACACACACACACACACACACACACACACACACACACACACACACACACACACACACACACACACACACACACTGCACACACACTGTCAACCTGTATAATAGATCAGTATGTCTAGTATTAAATTGTCTTATAAAACGTATTTCAGTGACACTGACCTGTCTGTCTGTCTGCTGTCATTCAACTCAAAGGACACAGAGACCCTGTAACACACACACACACATACACACACACACACACACACACATCAGATTTTTTCACATCTTAATAAAAACTGTGTGTGTGTGTGTGTGTGTGTGTGTGTGTGTGTGTGTGTGTGTGTGTGTGTGTGTGTGTGTGTGTGTGTGTGTGTGTGTGTGTGTGTGTGTGTGTGTGTGTGACCTGTAGTTCTGGTAGCAGTACAGCACTCTGTGGGTAATAAACATAGATCAGTGCAACTGTTAGCGTCACATGCTAACGGAGGATCATTGTTGTTTTGATATACATTCTGTATATGTATGTATATATACATTATAAATGTGTATCTGAGTGTGATAACGGACCCCAGCAGCAGGAAGGACAGCAGGAGGAGGGTCGCAGTCACAGTTTTCCCGCTCATCACTCGCATCTCTGATGGTCTCTCTGGAGCAGATATGTGACAGTTTAATAACGTTAACAATGATCTTAGTGACTGTGATGTTAGATTACTGCTCAGAATGTGCAGGGTAGAACATGAATCAGGCAGCTAATGTTAGCAACGTTTTTAAATCCGACAGCTCGTGCTAACCACAGACCTTATTTCAGGATCAAAAACACATCCAGACAACCATTGACCTCCAGACCAGGGACAGGAAGTGAAGAAATGCTGAGTCAGGGTTCAGAACTCATAATGCTGAGTGTGTGTATAAGGTGTGTGTGTGTGTGTGTGTGTGTGTGTGTGTGTGTGTGTGTGTGTGTGTGTGTGTGTGTGTGTGTGTGGTCCTGGTCCAGACTCTATACAGGAAACCCTGTATCTAAGACCTGATCCTATCGGCCAATAGATGAACTGCAGTTTGTGGCACTTCCTTATTGGCGTCCCGGCTCTGTCCCAGAGTTTGCCGCTTGGACTGACCGAGCTTGCGCCTCCTCGTTCTGATAGCTCCGCCCCTTCGCTCCAACCCCCCTCCCTCCCCCACATCTATAGGTGAAAATTACTGTAGCGACACATTCATCGCAAGAAGTGTAGCAAAAGTCAAGGCCGCAGATTCGTGAAGTTGTAATGACTGATTTGAGAGGTTGTAATAACCAAGTTACAGTTGTAATGGAAAATATATTTTAAAAAGATATATTTTTCTGCAAGTGAACATTTCATCACTAAGTTCATTTTTTTTCTACAAGCTACAAAACTTTTTTTTTCTTCTGTGACTTCACATTGGGTTCACAGATACGTGGATATTTGATACAAGTGTAAATGTATGCACACAAGCTCAGAGTTTTTTTCTGTAAGTGCTCACATCAGGTTTTACACGCTCTCGCATTTTGCACCATCTCTACCTATCATCC
>JAAKFY010000172.1:212500-222500 GCA_011823955.1 Dissostichus mawsoni | reverse complement strand
CTGGTCTCCAGGAGAGCCTGTCTTCCCTGGTCTCCAGGAGAAGCCTGTCTTCCCCTGGTCTCCAGGAGAAGCCTGTCCCCTTGGTCTCCAGGAGAAGCCTGTCTTCCCTGGTCTCCAGGAGAAGCCTGTCTTCCCTTGGTCTCCAGGAGAGCCTGTCTTCCCCTGGTCTCCAGGAGAGCCTGTCTTCCCTGGTCTCCAGGAGAAGCCTGTCTTCCCTTGGTCTCCAGGAGAGCCTGTCTTCCCTTGGTCTCCAGGAGAGCCTGTCTTCCCTTGGTCTCCAGGAGGAGCCTGTCTTCCCTGGTCTCCAGGAGAAGCCTGTCTTCCCTGGTCTCCAGGAGGAGCCTGTCTTCCCTTGGTCTCCAGGAGAAAGCTCGATATCACCAAGTTCTCATATCGTTGTGTGAACACCACTTGATGGATTTGTGTATGGTTTATGTGATATGGAGGGATGCAGTATAGAAGCTCAGAGAAGAAGTGCATGTCGGCACCATGGCAGAGGCAGATATAGAGTTACTGTGTGGAGATTAGAATGTCCCGTTTACTCAAATATGTATTGCTTTATGATTTAGTTGACAAAATAGTCCCTGCGCTACATTTTGCTGCACTCAAGCATCTGAAGACAAGAGTTGTGTCCCCCTTTGGCCACAAGGGGGAGTATATATATATTGTATATATATATATTTTGTATATATGTTGCAACTATACAGAGCTTTGGCAATACTATATGTAACTGAGGTCATGCTAATAAAGCTATTGAATTGAATTGAGTGAGCTGTCAGGAGGAAACACAGGTTCGCCAACACATCACTCTACTGCTGAGAAAGGCTGCACACAGACTGACACGATGTGCTGCAATGTCTGTGTGTTTCTGAAGAATGCCAAGTAAGGAAGAAAGTAATAACTGAGTCTTAATACATTACTTTATTTCATTATTTTCCCCCTTCATTTGAGAAACACTGTCCAATGATTTATTATGTTTGTGTTCACACACACCATTACTGAATTCATTCTAAAGCCAAGAATAACCCACAACCATAGGGAGCCCTGGCTCAAGGACGGACAAAACAAGGACACCACTTTTCCAACTAAGTATATTTATTTAAAGAGAGTAACTACATTGTGATATCAGTTTAATCAGTAATGTGTGTGTAGGGGTGTGTGATGTGTCAGCAGGGCCGGACTGGGACCATAGGTCAGGCCGGGAATCATACACCCAGCCAGGCCACGACCAGTTTGTTTGGGGGCGTTTTGCTGGATGTATCTTCAATATTTACAACGTTGCTGCCCGTAGTGATAGCCCTACAGTTTAAATACTACCCAAATAGAAACATATGGACATAGGATATTGTTAAAAAAAAGTGTGCATACGTATTTGGGAACCTTTCCATGTGAACATGTTTTATTTGGGGGTGGACCTCAAATCCTATAGGGGGGTCCGCGGGCATGCTCCCCCGGGAAGATTTGTTTTTTATTTTGGAGTTAAATGCATCAATCACTGAGTATAGGATGATATCAGCTCTGCTTGCTCTCAGGAAAATGCATCTGCACTATCTCGATGCAACCCGCTTCTTTCAGGCTCTTCCATTCTTTGGTGAACATGCTTCCATGCCTGCTTGCCTCCTTTAACAAAAGCATCGTCACTGGCAGGCTTGGCAAACATGAGACACAGCGAGCAATATAGAGAGTGCGATGATTCACAGTAAGTGAACCACTTTCTATTTGTCCCATCCTTGCTGTGGAATACTTTGGGAATGGCTTTCTTGGAAGTGTGTTGTGGGTGGTTGGCTGAGGGCGAGCAAAATAATCAAAAGGCCTCTCTGTGTCAACTTCCTGTGCGTCTCTTTCGCTGTCTTTCTCCTGTTGCAATTTCCCTTGTGCTGGACCCTGAATCTTGACTTGTCTTGTCAACCTCCTCAGCATCTGCTGGTACTGAATAAGAACCAGCATAAGGATTAAACTCTGATCAATAACTATAGTAACTTATTGAGAGAACATGAACATAGCTTGCTTATACTGTTGTCATTACATTTCCTTTGGTTTTGTTCAGTGTTTTCATCGACATCATAGCCTATTGAAACATTCCTCTGTACCTGCCAGTTCTAGCACTGAGCTCTGCCTGCATCTCTCCCTCAGGGTCATCACCATCAGCATCATCTGATAGTGGAACTGAATAAGGAGAACATGTAATCATTACATTAACAACTATTTATGAAATAACATTATTCAAGAACATATATTATGCAACACTTATTTTATCACTTAGTTGACCCTGGCCTAATACCATAATGATTGTCTCCCCTTTAGACAACATAACCATCTCAAGTTATTCACTCAGTATGAGGGGTTTGTAGCCCCACAGTTAGCTGCAGTCTAACGGTTATATTACATATATTTGCCTTGAGTAACATTAAGGACATGTTTGGGTTTTTGTAGCCTTACAGTCTCCAGTCACACAGGGCCTGCCACTAACTTAGCATTGGACTGAGAAACTGTTTTGTTGACAGTCGATGTGCACATCAGGCTACAATATAGAAAGAAATGTGGCTCATAATGTTCGCTCACTTACTTTCTGCTTCGTCATTCTACCATACGGGGGGTTCTGAAAATCAGTGATTTTAGCACATTTCGCTGCCTTTTTTGCAGGATGGGGGTCCATCCTTCCACAATAATTAACCTTGCCGTCAGTTCCAGTCAGTCCACAACTAATGTAAACAGCAGCGCGCTGGTCTCGTGAGAAACGGAGTGTGGAACAACCAATCACATCTTCATTATTCTCCTGAAATAAAGGTGCCCATTCGCTAGTCTGACAGGTGCGTGGTTCTCACTGCGCCTCACACCGGCGCAACTTTGAACAACTTCAATATATGCCGCATTAATGGATTTGGCCTGCAGTCACTGCATCTGGGCTGAATTAAACACGTATTATTTTAGTCCTGTGTGTTTATTAGAGGCCATGACAGCAGGCCACATCATATTATGCCAGCGTTGCGTTCACAAGACATACAAGCCACAAATCGAAACATGCCACAACCTGAGGGACAGTGAATGAGACACACAGACACACACACAGACACACCCACACACACACACACACACACACACACACCACACACACACCACACACACACACACACACACACACACACACACCTTGAGGGAGGGAGGGACAGCTGATCGCCGTGCAGCGATCAGCTTTTCCCGAGCAGAGAGAGAGAGAGAGAGAGAGAGAGAGAGAGAGAGAGAGAGAGAGAGAGAGAGAGGAGAGAGAGAGAGAGAGGAGAGAAGAGAGAGAGAGAGAGAGAGAGAGCTGCTAAACACAACTCTTATTAATCCCCGTACCGGACAATTGT
Organism: Dissostichus mawsoni; assembly: GCA_011823955.1. Taxonomy (NCBI): domain Eukaryota; kingdom Metazoa; phylum Chordata; class Actinopteri; order Perciformes; family Nototheniidae; genus Dissostichus; species Dissostichus mawsoni. Next base: position 219,150 of record JAAKFY010000172.1, on the reverse strand, counting down.
TATTTGTTCCAAATCGGAACCGGATTTCCGTTCCCGACCCTCATCACATCCCCAGCCACAGCCGTGGTCTTAACCGGTCTTGACATAAAATCTCGAGTCCTATAGGTCTGATACAGAGACAATACGAAACCAAATGCAGTCGATTCCGAGACAAGACCAATACCGTTAAAAAGTGGCCTGGAGACCGGTCTCGAGTATCCTACTACAACACCAGCAAATATTCTCATACTGAGATTATTCATTATTATTCCCCTCTCTTCTGATACCAATACTGTGCCGATGAGAAAGTGTACCTGTAACACTCTCCAAACTACTGTAGGAGCGGAATCATTCGAAAAATATAATATAGGATAATGCTATACAATGCTAACGGAGGCGAGACGTACGTTATTCACGCGCTTATCCACACGTACGTTATTCACGCGCTTATCAACACGCACGTTATCAACACGCATATCTAAAATAGCGCTTTCTAAGCTACGCCGCCGCCACGTGAGCGCGTACTTTGAGCACGTACTTTGAGCGCGTACTTGAGCACACTGATACGTCGCCGTGATGTCTGACATCGTCGTGACGTGCCTGTATTCTACGTCAACCATTCAAAATTGATGGAGGCATTGGCGCATGTTGACACGTTAGTCTCCGCTCAGTCAGCTTAGTTGTCTGTTCTTTGGCACAAATCACACCTCACACACACACACACACACACACACACACACCACACGCACACACACACGCACGTGCGCGCACACACACACACACACACACACATGCGCACGCGCACACACAACACACACACGCACGCGCGCACACACACACACACACACACGCACGCGCACACACACACATGCGCGCGCGCGCACACACACACACGCACGCACGCGCGCGCACGCACACACACACACCACACACACACACACACAAACCTATAGTTTCATTAATGCACATATTTCATATTCTATAATTCACTGCATTCTATTTCGTTGTAAATTACTGCTTTATTTTATGCTATCTGACTATATCTTTATTACAGCTTTCTTGTATGTATGCACCCGAAACCAAGTCAAGTTCCTCGTACGTGTGAACCTGGCAATAACCCGATTCTGATTCTGATCCTGACCCTGATTCTGATTCAGATTTCTGATCCTGATCCTGATTCTGATTCTGATCCTGATCCTGATCTGATTCTGATCCTGATTCTGATTCAGATCTGATTCTGATCTGATTCAGATTATGATTCTGATCCTGATTCTGATCCTGATTCAGATTCTGATCCTGACCCTGATTCTGATTCTGATCCTGATTCAGATTCTGATTCTGATCCTGATTCAGATTCTGATTCTGATCCTGATTCTGATCCTGATTCTGATTCTGATCCTGATCTGATCCTGATTCTAATCAGATTCTGATTCTGATCCTGATCCTGATTCTGATCCTGATCCTGATCCTGATTCTGATTCAAATTCTGATCCTGATTCTGATCCTGATTCTGATTCTCATTCTGATCTGATCCTGATTCTGATCCTGATCCTGATTCTGATCCTGATCCTGATTCTGATCCTGATTCTGATTCTCATTCTGATTCTGATTTTCATTCTGATCCTGATTCTGATTCTGATTCTGATCCTGATCCTGATTCTCATTCTGATCCTGATCCTGATTCTGATTCTGATCCAGATTCTGATCCTGATTCTGATTCTGATCCAGATTCTGATCCAGATTCTGATCCTGATTCTGATCCTGATCCTGATTTTGATTCTGATTCTGATCCTGATTCTGATCCTGATTCTGATTCTCATTCTGATCCTGATTCTGATTCTCATTCTGATTCTCATTCTGATCCTGATTCTGATCCTGATTCTGATCCTGATTCTGATCCTGATTCTGATTCTCATTCTGATCCTGATTCTGATCCTGATTCTGATTCTCATTCTGATCCTGATTCTGATTCTGATCCTGATCCTGATTCTGATCCTGATTCTGATCCTGATTCTGATTCTGATCCTGATTCTGATCCTGATCCTGATTCTGATCTGATTCTGATTCTCATTCTGATTCTGATCCTGATCCTGATTCTGATCCTGATCCTGATTCTGATTCTGATTCTCATTCTGATCCTGATTCTGATCCTGATCCTGATTCTGATCCTGATCCTGATTCTCATTCTGATTCTGATTCTCATTCTGATTCTCATTCTGATCCTGATTCTGATTCTGATCCTGATCCTGATTCTGATCCTGATTCTGATTCTGATCCTGATCCTGATCCTGATTCTGATCCTGATTCTGATTCTGATCCTGATTCTGATTCTGATTCAGATTCTGATCCTGATCCTGATTCTGATTCTAATTCTGATTCTGATCCTGATTCTGATTCTGATCCTGATTGTGATCCTGATTCTGATTCTGATCCTGATTCTGATTCAGATTCTGATCCTGATTCTGATCCTGATTCTGATCCTGATTCTGATTCTGATCCTGATTCTGATCCTGATCCTGATTCTGATTCAGATTCAGATTCTGATCCTGATTCTGATCCTGATCCTGATTCTGATTCTGATCCTGATTCTGATCCTGATTCTGATCCTGATTCTGATCCTGATCCTGATTCTGATTCTCATTCTGATTCTGATTTTCATTCTGATTCTCATTCTGATCCTGATTCTGATTCTGATCCTGATTCTGATCCTGATTCTGATTCTGATCCTGATTCTGATTCTCATTCTGATCCTGATCCTGATTCTGATCCTGATTCTCATTCTGATTCTGATTCAGATCCTGATTTGATCCTGATTCTGATCCTGATCCTGATCCTGATTCTGATCCTGATCCTGATCCTGATTCTGATCCTGATCCTGATTCTGATCCTGATCCTGATTCTGATTCAGATTCTGATCCTGATCCTGATTCTGATTCTGATCCGATTCTGATCCTGATTCTGATTCTGATCCTGATTCTGATCCTGATTCTGATCCTGATTCTGATCCTGATCCTGATTCTGATCCTGATTCTGATTCTGATTCTCATTCTGATTCTGATTTTCATTCTGATTCTGATCCTGATTCTGATCCTGATTCTGATCCTGATTCTGATTCTGATCCTGATTCAGATTCAGATTCTGATCCTGTTTCTGATTCTGATTAGATTCTGATCCTGATTCTGATTCTGATCCTGATTCAGATTCAGATTCTGATCCTGATCCTGATTCTGATCCTGATTCTGATCCTGATTCTGATTCTGATTGAGGCTTATATGAAGACCACACCCGAAAGACATACAAACACATAAAAAAAATCACCAACACCACAAAGTAAGTGCAGAACCACGGTTTAAAAAGAAACAGGAGTGAGGAGTAGGGATATTGCCATGTTATCAAAGAGTGATCATTATTTTATTTAATAAAATATGTGAAATATTTTTGACAGCAGAACATTACTAAGTCTCTCTATTTATTTCTAAGGTGGTGCGTCAGGGCCAACGCGATATCCAGGGTAAGCCGTGCGTCAGGCCCACTTCACTACATACCCTCCAGGAGGAGCGCAGTGTGCGCGGTGAAGCCAGGACGAAGATCTCCGGGCTTCTAAAGCAAGCAAAGAAGGCGAGAACGGTGTTTGGCCTTCTGTGCGCAGAAGCTCTTTCTGGTCCATGCGAGGCGGTCGCTAAAGTCCTACAAGGTGAAAAAGCAACCGCTGCTGGAGCACTGGAGTGTGTAAAGGCCCTGAAAGGGCGCGTGCATGCCCTACGCAACGAAAAGGCCGTGGAGGAAATCCTAAATCAAACCAAAACCTCAGCAGCTGCACACGACCTCAAGATGCCTGACCCAGCTGGCAGCCGGGTCAGCAAGACACCGTCCCCATTCCGCAGCACGACAGAGGCTGAAGATGTTGTACCAACAAAAGGAGTGGCATCATGGAGGAGAGAGTTTTTTTTTCCGAGGCTTTTGATCTTGTGCAGAGTGAAATAAAGCCACGTTTTGACCAGAGGCATGGAAAGTGCCTCACGCAGGGAGGAAACATTGCTTGCTGCTGCTAAGGGGTCAGTTGGCACAGAGGAAGACCTGAGATCTCTCCAGCTGCCAGGAAACATAGATGTCTCTGGTCTTCACATGCAAATAGGATGCTGGGAGAACTTAAGAAGGATGAGGACTTTTGCACTGTTCACGAACTGGCTGTGTATATGTCCAGTCTGCACATGCAAACAAGAGGACTCTTCAAATACGTGGAAAATCTCCTCCAGCTGTGTCTTTCCATGCCCATCTCCTGGCCTCGTCAGAGAGATCCTTCTCGGCGCTCCGTCGCCTGAAAACTGGCTGCCTAACACAGTTACCCAGAAGAGACTCACTCACCTGGCCTTGCTGCATATACAGCAGGAGATTCTGGACTCACTGGACATTCATGTTCTCATGAGGGAGTTTATTTGCACCACCGCTGAGCGCAAGACCACCTTTGGTGTTCTACCGTCTTAAGTACGTAGTAGCCTATGCTGTGTGTGCGCGAAGAGAGAGTCAGAGAGAGTGAGTTGTGTGTGGTGGTGTGTGTGTTGTGTGTGCGTGTGTGTGTGTGTGTGTGTGTGTGTGTGTGTGTGTGTGTGTGTGTGGTGTGTGTGTGTGTGTGTGTGTGTGTGTGTGTGTGTGCGTGCGTGTGTGTGTGTGTGTGTGTGTGCGTGGTGTGCGTGTGTGTGTGTGTGAGACTGTGTGTGAGAGAGAGAGAGAGAGAGAGAGAGAGAGAGAGAGAGAGAGAGAGAGAGAGAGAGAGAGAGAGAGAGAAGTTCAGAGTTACTTGTTAATAATATTTTCGGATGGTTGCTGTGTGTTCACTTAAATAAAATAAATAAATACGTTCATTTAGCTCTTTTCTAGCATATCGCACAGCCGAATTCACAAAAATGTGCAATTGTGTAAAATGTGTAAATTGTCCCCGTTAGAAACCATGATTCTCTGTTAACTCTGCATTTGTTATTGTTATACAATCCGGTGCGCAGTGCGCGCTATAAAGTTCAAGTGCGTTGTTATTGCTACCCGGCTGCGTCTCAATCTACAATAAATCGTCTTCTGATTAGAAAAAAACCTGCTGCATTTCGTGTGAACTGTCCACTTGTTGGTGTTCAAGATGCTGTGTCTGTTGTCGTGTAAAATGTTCTAAAACTGGTGTCAAATGTTGACCTTTCAAATGAATGGAAAATCACGAATGATGCGTATGCATTTAATATGATGTCTTATATTAGACTTCTCTCCTCACCCCCAACTCTGAGTGACTTCCCGCGTCCCTGGGTAGGAGGACAGTCATTATGTGATAGTGTCTCAGACTGCAAGGAATCTGGGTGTGACCCTAGATAACAACCTGTCCTTCACTGCAAACATCGCTGCTACAACCCGCTGCTGCAGATACACTCTGTACAACATCAGGAGGATACGTCCCCTCCTGACCCAGAAAGAGACGCAGGTTCTGGTCCAGGCTCTCGTCCTCTCACGCCTAGACTACTGCAACTCCCTCCTGGCTGGTCTACCTGCATGTGCCATCCGACCTCTGCAGCTCATCCAGAATGCAGCGGCTCGTCTGGTCTTCAACCTTCCTAAATGTTCCCACACCGCTCCTCCGCTCCCTTCACTGGCTTCCAGTAACTGCTAGAATCCACTTCAAGACACTGGTACTTGCGTACCATGCTGTGAATGGATCTGGCCCTTCCTACATCCAGGACATGGTTAAACTGTACACCCCAGCACGTGCACTCCGCTCTGCATCAGCCAAACGGCTCGCTGCACCAGCACTGCGAGGGGGACCCAAGTTCCCATCAGCAGAAACACGTTGGTTTGCTATCCTGGCTCCAAAATAGGCGCATTCACACCGCAGTACTTTTCCCAAAAAGGTTCATCAGAACTTAGTTCATGAGAACTCTTTAGTTCTCATGAACTAAGTTCAGATCGCGTTCACACCGGAATAAGTCCCTGAGGGAGGATTAGGCAAATGAAGCCGCTGACGTCACTTCTTGTTCTTCTGCTTTGGGTTTACTGGCAGGCCGCAAACAACTTCACGGCGTATACTGCCACCCGAAGTCCCCGGCCGGAAGTCCCTGGAGTTGGGGACTGGCTTCAGTAGAAGCTGCTGGGACTCCCAGCAGCTTCTACTGAAGCCTTCCGAGTAAATCGCCAGAACGCCGACACCTCCTCATCTCCACCGCTCCCATGTTTTCTTTTGTGCATAAGTTAGTCTCTCTGCGTTTGTGCGCTGGGCTAATGCTAATAATGCTAATGCGAGGATAATAAAATGGCGGCTTCACAAAACTTTTTGGGAGTTTTACGGGGCATGGTTTGCAATCCGCCCAGCCAATCAGACATAGGAACCTTTTTCTCCCACGAAAGTACCTGCTCAGGGACGGAAAAGGGGGGTAAAAAGGTTCTCATGAACTAATTTCAGTTCCGGCTCTTTTTGGTGTGAACACGACATTTCGGAAGTATATCGGAACTAAAGTGGGAAAAGTACTGCGGTATGAACGCGCCTAATGGTGGAATGAGCTCTCCATTGACATCAGGACAGCAGAAAGCTTACACATCTTCCCGCGCAGACTGAAAACTCATCTCTTTCGACTCCACTTCGAGCGATAGAATGACTAACAAAGCGCTTATATACTAACAAAGGACTGGCTTATCTAAAG
>JAAKFY010000172.1:207500-210000 GCA_011823955.1 Dissostichus mawsoni | reverse complement strand
ACTAACTCTCTACATTAAAGCGTGAGTAATAATACTGTATATTAAATATACCACGCTCAGTATACTTTATACCTTTAGAATCAAGTACAAATAAAGTAGTGAAAAGCAACTATATATATATATATATATACATATACACATATACATATATATGATGAATGCACTGTGTAATAGGCAAGTTTATTTATAGCACCTTTCCGTACGCGACAATTCAAAGTGCTTTACAAAATAAAATAAAAGACATTTAAGAATAAATCGAGTACAACACATTTATAATGACACTTTAAACAGGCGTTAAAAAGGCAAAGATAATAAACACAACAGGTATACGATACAAACTGCAGTGTGAGTATGAGCAGCTCATTTAAAGCAGCAGCAAAAAGATATGTTTTCAGTCTGGATTTGAAAATAGTACGAGTTTCTGCGGACGTGCACGATTCCGTTTGTTCCAGATGGTCGGGCCATAATAGCTAAACGCTGTTTTTCCATGTTTTGTTCTTACTCTCGGAACCGAGAGCAGACCCGACCCAGAGGACCTGAGACTCCTGGATGGTTCATAATTCTGCAGGAGATCGTTGATATACTTTGGTCCTAAACCATTGAGTGATTTAAAAACTAGCAATAGAACTTTAAAATCAATTCTTTGGCCGACTGGAAGCCAGTGTAAAGATTTCAGAACCGGACTGATGTGATCCACTCTTTACAGAACAAACCAGTAGAACTCATAGAGAACAAACCAGTAGAACTCATAGAGAACAAACCAGTAGAACTCATAGAGAACAAACCAGTAGAACTCATAGAGAACAAACCAGTAGAACTCATAGAGAACAAACCAGTAGAACTCATAGAGAACAAACCAGTAGAACTCATAGAGAACATGAAGTAGTACTAAACCAGTATGCGGAGTCTCTGCCTCTGACAGGAAGAAGACCTCAGACCTGATCCAGTTCCTCAGTGAGACTCAGACCTCTGTCTGATGGAGGTTTTTGTGAGACCTGCAAAGACTCACAGTATTTAAATACTGTGTACTTAAAGTACATGTTGATGCTAGGAATCAGGATATGACTTGTTATGGAGTACTTTAAGACAGAGTATTACTACTTTCACTGAAGCACAGGATCTGAATACGTATTCCAACGCTGGTAGTACTTTAAGGTACTCAGAATTTTTCCTCAGATATAAAACTTGGTACTTACGTAGCGAACATTACGAAGTTTTCCTCGGATGCTTTCCGTCTCATTTCCCCCGCGTCTCGTTGATCGTAACGACGGCAGGTTTCCAGGCGACTCGGCGGTCAGAGCGCCACGTCGCAGACGGAAAGACGAGTCAGCGTTTCAGAGTGACTCACTCTCAGGGGAAACTGTTTATATTTATTAATCTCGCAGTAATCCTGTTTCCTGTGAAATGAAACCCAGAGGAAACCTGCTGAGCACGCTGACTCAGCAGAAAGCAACTCACATTATATACAAAAGATATTTAAACATCTATAGCAACGAACCTCAAATCTACAGTCAGAAAAACACGAAATGTACCCGAAAATATCTAACATCGCGTTCCTCAGGGCTGCGCTGCGGGGCCACTGGTGTTTTCCTATTATGATTAGTACTCTGGCTGTAGTACATGAGTACAGAGTATCATAATAATATAAACTGAGTGTATGTGTTACTCTGGCTGTAGTACATGAGTACAGAGTATCATAATAATATAAACTGAGTGTATGTGTTACTCTGGCTGTAGTACATGAGTACAGAGTATCATAACAATATAAACTGAGTGTATGTGTTACTCATGTACTCGTGAGTTTAATAATAACAGTATTAATGATAAACTGAGTCAGTAGTACAGAGTATAATAACAATATAAACTGAGTGTATGTGTTACTCATGTACTCGTGAGTTTAATAATAACAGTATTAATGATAAACTGAGTCAGAATCTATTATCGGCTCATTAGAGAGTCATGGACCTGCAGGGACCTGTATCTCACCTGAGGGACGGGAGGAGGGGGGTGGTTTCTCTTCAGGATGTATGACTCAATCAGGTACAGGGCCTCTGGTTGAATGTTCAGCCAGCCAATCAACTGCTCTCCGTGTCCTAGATGATCTGAACTCACCTGGAGCTGCCGGCTCACGGCACACCTGAACCAGATCCAGATCCAGAACCAGAAATTGTCCACAGGTTCACTGAAAACACCTTACAACTATAACTGCTGTCTGTTCCAGAACCACCAGAACTACCAGAACCATCAGAACCATCAGAACCACCAGAACCAGAACCATGATGCTGGTCTCCCTGCTGCTCATCCTCCTGCAGGTCTGCAGTCAGCTGATGACAGCGGTTGCCATACCGACCTGTCTGCTGAATGGTCATGTGGTCCAATCAGCTCATCACATGCTGAGAGACCTGGTGATTATTATTACATTATATATAGAATAGAATAGGAGGATGAAACCCTCTTTAATGGTCTCACATGCTGAGCACACAGCACACAGTGACATGTG
>JAAKFY010000172.1:185000-205000 GCA_011823955.1 Dissostichus mawsoni | reverse complement strand
ACTGAGTAGCATCCAACCGAGCTTTAAAAAATTTAGTGGCACCAGATTGCTCAGTTTCCATTTAATTTGCAGACTGTTCAAAGACAGAGGAGCTGCGCGTCTAAAAGCTGTCTCCCTAAGTCAGTCCTAGCAGCTGGCTCATTTAGTGAAACCACAGCACAGATCTCAGGCAGTAGCTACTTACAGTTCTCCGTGAGATCAGGGAGCAGATGGAGGAGGAAGTCTCCCTAACATGGCTTTGTAGATGAACATGTACCAGAGACTGAGCCTCCGTACAGTGAGAGAAGGCAGACCAGCCCTTGCATACAGGGTGCAGTGAAGGGTTAATACTTTACAGTTAGTCACACATCTCAGCGCACTGTGATACGCAGCATCTAACTGGATCAGGTGATGGGCCGGTGCATTCATACAGACCAGATCCCCAGAGTCCAGCACAGGTCAAAGGTCACAGAGCCTTTTCCTGGCCTCAGCGAGAAACAGGACGTGTTCCTGTAAAGAAACCTAGCCTCACCCTCAGCTCTCTGAGCAGGTTATTGACCTGAGGTTTAAAGAGAGGCAATCATCCAGCCAGAGACCAAGGTATTTGTAACAGGTAACCACTTCAAGTTTTATTCCTTGCGTAGTTACAATATCCAAAACAGGCTCTGGTGTCTTTTTAGCTTTTGAAAAGAGCATTACTTTGGTTTTATCAACCTTGAAAAGAAGCTTTAGTTCAGAGAGCTGAGTCTGAATAATGGATGATGGATCTGCTGATGGATAATGCAGTGCAGAGCAATAGCCTCCTCCACACCCTCCTCCTCCAGTTTTCTTTGAACAAGTGCCACCAGCCCATTTTTCCTCCCTGTCATTGATGGCGCTCCGTCGCTCGTAATTCCAACAAACCTCTTCCATGGCAAACCGATATCCGCAATGGCATCACACAGTTGCTGGAATATCTCCTGAGCGGTGGTCTGGCCATGCATTGGTTTCACTGTCAGCAACTCCTCTGTCACTTCAAACTTGTCATCAACACCACGGACATACATTGCGAGCTGAGCGGTGTCAGTGATGTCCGTGCTCTCATCAAGAGCCATAGAGTATGCGCAGAAAAGTTTGGCTTTGTCGCACAGCTGATCATATATGTCACTTGATGAGTCAGAAATGCGCTCGGCCACTGTGTTAGCTGACAGGCTGATGTTGTTAAACTGACCCTTCTTTTCTGGACAGACTATACTTGCAGCCTGCAACATGCACTTTTTTACAAACTCGCCTTCCGTAAACGGCTTTCCCGCCTTAGCAATCATCTCACTCACCACATAGCTAGCTTCGACTGCTAAATCAGCCTCATTGCTTCCTTTCTTGAAGAGATGTTGTTGCTTCCATAGACATTTTGTTAGCTCTGTGACTCTTTCTCTCTCTCGTCTCCCAGGTATTTGCATACTCTGCATGTTTAGTTGAGTAGTGACGTTTGACGTTATACTCCTTGTATACAGCGATGTTCTCTGTGCATATAAGGCACGCTGCGTTTCCTCTGTACTCGACAAAGAAATATTCAATCTCCCACTTCTCCTGACATTTTCTGTGGTCATCATCGACTTTTCTTTTCCCTGAAAGTTTTGATGAAGACATGACTGGGCGATATATTTTCCTTCCACTCTGTGTCACTTTTGGATCAATCTGTGATTGATCCAAAAGTGCACTGCATGGCTGGACTGCACTGCATGGCTGGATATTACATTACTGAGTAGCCTCTGCTTTAAGATGCCATGATCGACGGTATCAAACGCTTTGGAAAGATCAATAAACAGAGCTGCACAACTCTGCTTATTATCTAAGATACTCTCCATTCATTCACCTCTTTCTTTGTGTCAGTGATGGTGTGCTTTCTGAAGCCTGACTGATGTTTAGACTCCTTTACCTGTCACTCACTAGGCGTTCAAGAACCTTGCCAGAACTGACAATTTAGAGATGGGCCTATAGTTATTTAATAAGGTGGCCTCCCCTCCTTTTAGTAAAGGCAGGACATAAGCTGACTTCCATACTTTTGGAATTGTGTTTGTGCTGAGGGAGAGGTTAAAAAGAGAGTGAGAGGTGGAGCAATAATCTGCAGCTATCTTTAAAAGAAAGGTTCTACGTTGTCCGGGCCAGCCGGTTTCTTAGGATCTAACTTGGTTAAGGCTTCACGAACAACATCAATAGTAAAAGGAGTAAAACTGAAAGGGTTTTCCAGACCACGTTGTTCAGAGTCACGGACTGAGGTGTTCACAGAAGCAGAGTTAGTGACAGAATCAAACAGAGAGCCGCAGGACACAAAATGCTCATTAAAACAATTTAACATAGTAGCCCTGTCCGATATAGAGCCAGATGCTGTGGTAGGCACGGAGGAGCTCATTACGGATCTCACCGGTGGATATCGATTTTATGGCTTTCCAAAATGTTCCAGGATTATTCAGGTTCTTTGTGGTACTGACAGATAATACTTAGACTTAGCACTTTTTTTGTGAAGTGAAGCTATTCCTTAGCTGCCTAAAGCCATTCTACCTCTGAGCCTGATTTCCTAGCCTTTGCCCAGGCCTTGTTTCTCTCATGAAGGAGACTAGATCATTCAGCAGAAAACCAAGGATTGTCTCGTCCCTTCACTCTAAATGTACGCAGGGGTGCATGTCTATCATGATCTCCATAAAACCAAGATAAAAATAAGACCATGCAGTTTCTACATCAGCACACAGATCGATTCTTTCCCAATCAAACCCAAACAGATCATGAACAAAACCCTGCTCCACAAAATGTTTTGTGTCCTCTTATGATAATACGAGGTTTACCCTTTTGGACCTTAGTGTCCCTAATTGTGGCGACAGCACAGTGATCTCTCAATCATTAGCAAATACTCCCACAGATGAGTATTTATGGGGAACATTAGTTAAGATGAGATCAATTAGGAGGATTTATTTGGGACTTAATGTTAGGGCGAGTAGGACTGTCAAAATCTGAGTAACATTCAATGAGATACAAAGGTTTTTAAAATCCTCTGATACTGTAGTTAACCAGTCCCAGTTAAATCTCCAAGTAGCACTATTTCCTTGTAGTCAGTTGAGCTAAAAGATTTGCCAACGAAGACAAGGAGTCCTTGACAGCTGAGGGGGGTCTGTAACAGCCCACCACCATGACCTGTTGACCCTTTGCTACTTCGATATTTAAGGCTAAAAATTATATTTGTTTACTGATAGATTTGGAAACCATCTTGGTTACACAAAACTTATTTTTCACATAAATGGCAACGCCACCACCTTTATTAGGTCTGTCGGTACGATATACACTGTAACCATTTAAGGATATGTCAGAGGCCAATATGGATTTATTTAGCCACGTTTCTGATAAGACAATGACATCAGCGTCAGTCGAGCTCGCCCAAATGCGGACAAAATCTAGTTTAGGTAAAAGACTGCGCACATTTAAGTGAATGAAACCCAGCCCTAGAATTAAAATCAGCAGGAGCAGCGATCTGACTACTACTGGGCGCTCCAGGGTTCGGTTGTTCATTTCCTGATAGCAATAACAACAAGAAAACCAGGCATCTTTTCCTCTTAATCGAAACACATACATCTACTTTAAAATCACCAGCAAAGGGTTATTAATAACAACCTGTCTATCAGCCATCAGCTCGTCACACACTGACCCACACTGAGCTAATATTAGCCAATGCTAAGCTATACAGAACCTGACTTTAGCTAATGCTAAGCTATACAGAACCTGACTTTAGCCAATGCTGAGCTATACAGAACCTGACTTTAGCCAATGCTAAGCTATACAGAACCTGACTTTAGCTAATGCTAAGCTATACAGAACCTGACTTTAGCCAATGCTGAGCTATACAGAACCTGACTTTAGCTAATGCTAAGCTATACAGAACCTGACTTTAGCCAATGCTGAGCTATACAGAACCTGACTTTAGCCAATGCTAAGCTATACAGAACCTGACTTTAGCCAATGCTAAGCTATACAGAACCTGACTTTAGCTAATGCTAAGCTATACAGAACCTGACTTTAGCCAATGCTGAGCTATACAGAACCTGACTTTAGCCAATGCTAAGCTATACAGAACCTGACTTTAGCCAATGCTAAGCTATACAGAACCTGACTTTAGCCAATGCTAAGCTATACAGAACCTGACTTTAGCCAATGCTAAGCTATACAGAACCTGACTTTAGCTAATGCTAAGCTATACAGAACCTGACTTTAGCCAATGCTGAGCTATACAGAACCTGACTTTAGCTAATGCTAAGCTATACAGAACCTGACTTTAGCCAATGCTGAGCTATACAGAACCTGACTTTAGCCAATGCTAAGCTATACAGAACCTGACTTTAGCCAATGCTAAGCTATACAGAACCTGACTTTAGCTAATGCTAAGCTATACAGAACCTGACTTTAGCCAATGCTGAGCTATACAGAACCTGACTTTAGCCAATGCTAAGCTATACAGAACCTGACTTTAGCCAATGCTAAGCTATACAGAACCTGACTTTAGCCAATGCTAAGCTATACAGAACCTGACTTTAGCTAATGCTAAGCTATACAGAACCTGACTTTAGCTAATGCTAAGCTATACAGAACCTGACTTTAGCTAATGCTAAGCTATACAGAAACTGACTTTAGCTAATGCTAAGCTATACAGAACCTGACTTTAGCTAATGCTAAGCCATACAGAACCTGACTTTAGCTAATGCTAAGCTATACAGAACCTGACTTTAGCTAATGCTAAGCTATACAGAACTGACTTTAGCTAATGCTAAGCTATACAGAACCTGACTTTAGCTAATGCTAGCTATACAGAACCTGACTTTAGCTAATGCTAAGCTATACAGAACCTGACTTTAGCCAATGCTAAGCTATACAGAACCTGACTTTAACTAATGCTAAGCTATACAGAACCTGACTTTAGCTAATGCTAAGCTATACAGAAACTGACTTTAGCTAATGCTAAGCTATACAGAACCTGACTTTAGCTAATGCTAAGCTATACAGAACCTGACTTTAGCTAATGCTAAGCTATACAGAACCTGACTTTAGCTAATGCTAAGCTATACAGAACCTGACTTTAGCTAATGCTAAGCTATACAGAACCTGACTTTAGCTAATGCTAAGCTATACAGAACCTGACTTTAGCTAATGCTAAGCTATACAGAAACTGACTTTAGCCAATGCTAGCTATACAGAACCTGACTTTAGCTAATGCTAAGCTATACAGAACCTGACTTTAGCTAATGCTAAGCTATACAGAACCTGACTTTAGCTAATGCTAAGCTATACAGAACCTGACTTTAGCTAATGCTAAGCTATACAGAACCTGACTTTAACTAATGCTAAGCTATACAGAACCTGACTTTAGCTAATGCTGAGCTATACAGAACCTGACTTTAGCTAATGCTGAGCTATACAGAAACTGACTTTAGCCAATGCTGAGCTATACAGAACCTGACTTTAGCTAATGCTAAGCTATACAGAACCTGACTTTAGCTAATGCTAAGCTATACAGAAACTGACTTTAGCTAATGCTAAGCTATACAGAAACTGACTTTAGCTAATGCTAAGCTATACAGAAACTGACTTTAGCTAATGCTAAGCTATACAGAACCTGACTTTAGCTAATGCTAAGCTATACAGAAACTGACTTTAGCTAATGCTAAGCTATACAGAAACTGACTTTAGCTAATGCTAAGCTATACAGAACCTGACTTTAGCTAATGCTAAGCTATACAGAAACTGACTTTAGCTAATGCTAAGCTATACAGAAACTGACTTTAGCTAATGCTAAACTATACAGAAACTGACTTTAGCTAATGCTGAGCTATACAGAAACTGACTTTAGCTAATGCTAAGCTATACAGAACTGACTTTAGCTAATGCTAAGCTATACAGAAACTGACTTTAGCTAATGCTAAGCTATACAGAAACTGACTTTAGCTAATGCTAAGCTATACAGAACCTGACTTTAGCTAATGCTAAGCTTGACTTTAGCTAATGCTAAGCTATACAGAAACTGACTTTAGCTAATGCTAAGCTATACAGAAACTGACTTTAGCTAATGCTAAGCTATACAGAAACTGACTTTAGCTAATGCTAAGCTATACAGAACCTGACTTTAGCTAATTCTAAGCTGTACAGAACTGACTTTAGCAAATGCTAAGCTATACAGAAACTGACTTTAGCTAATGCTAAGCTATACAGAAACTGACTTTAGCTAATTCTAAGCTGTACAGAAACTGACTTTAGCTAATGCTAAGCTGTACAGAAACTGACTTTAGCAAATGCTAAGCTATACAGAAACTGACTTTAGCTAATGCTAAGCTGTACAGAAACTGACTTTAGCTAATGCTAAGCTATACAGAACCTGACTTTAGCTAATGCTAAGCTATACAGAACCTGACTTTAGCTAATTCTAAGCTGTACAGAAACTGACTTTAGCTAATGCTAAGCTATACAGAACCTGACTTTAGCTAATGCTAAGCTATACAGAAACTGACTTTAGCTAATGCTAAGCTATACAGAAACTGACTTTAGCTAATGCTAAGCTATACAGAACCTGACTTTAGCTAATGCTAAGCTATACAGAAACTGACTTTAGCTAATGCTAAGCTATACAGAACTGACTTTAGCTAATGCTAAGCTATACAGAACCTGACTTTAGCTAATGCTAAGCTATACAGAAACTGACTTTAGCTAATGCTAAGCTATACAGAACCTGACTTTAGCTAATGCTAAGCTATACAGAACCTGACTTTAGCTAATGCTAAGCTATACAGAAACTGACTTTAGCTAATGCTAAGCTATACAGAAACTGACTTTAGCTAATGCTAAGCTATACAGAACCTGACTTTAGCTAATGCTAAGCTGTACAGAAACTGACTTTAGCTAATGCTAAGCTATACAGAAACTGACTTTAGCTAATGCTAAGCTATACAGAACCTGACTTTAGCTAATGCTAAGCTATACAGAACTGACTTTAGCTAATGCTAAGCTATACAGAACTGACTTTAGCTAATGCTAAGCTATACAAACCTGACTTTAGCTAATGCTAAGCTATACAGAACCTGACTTTAGCTAATGCTAAGCTATACAGAACCTGACTTTAGCTAATGCTAAGCTATACAGAACTGACTTTAGCTAATGCTAAGCTTGACTTTAGCTAATGCTAAGCTATACAGAACTGACTTTAGCTAATGCTAAGCTATACAGAACCTGACTTTAGCTAATGCTAAGCTATACAGAACCTGACTTTAGCTAATGCTAAGCTATACAGAACCTGACTTTAGCTAATGCTAAGCTATACAGAACCTGACTTTAGCTAATGCTAAGCTATACAGAAACTGACTTTAGCTAATGCTAAGCTTGACTTTAGCTAATGCTAAGCTATACAGAAACTGACTTTAGCTAATGCTAAGCTATACAGAACTGACTTTAGCTAATGCTAAGCTATACAGAACCTGACTTTAGACTATAGAACCACACCTTCATGATAGAACCATACCTTCATCATAGAACCACACCTTTATGATATAACCACACCTTCATCATAGAACCACACCTTCATCATAGAACCACACCTTCATCATAGAACCACACCTTTATGATAGAACCATACCTTCATCATAGAACCACCTTCATGATAGAACCATACCTTCATCATAGAACCACACCTTTATGATATAACCACACCTTCATCATAGAACCACACCTTCATCATAGAACCACACCTTCATCATAGAACCACACCTTCATGATAGAACCATACCTTCATCATAGACCACACCTTTATGATATAACCACACCTTCATCATAGAACCACACCTTTATGATATAACCACACCTTCATCATAGAACCACACCTTCATCATAGAACCACACCTTCATCATAGAACCACACCTTCATCATAGAACCAAACCTTCATGATAGAACCATACCTTCATCATAGAACCACACCTTCATGATATAACCACACCTTCATCATAGAACCACACCTTCATGATAGAACCATACCTTCATCATAGAACCACCTTCATGATATAACCACACCTTCATCATAGAACCACACCTTCATGATATAACCACACCTTCATTATAGAAACCACACCTTCATGACAGAACCACACCTTCATGATAGAACCACACCTTCATGATAGAACCACACCTTCATGATAGAACCATACCTTCATCATAGAACCACACCTTTATGATATAACCACACCTTCATCATAGATCCACACCTTCATCATAGAACCACACCCTTCATCATAGAACCACACCTTCATGATATAACCACACCATCATAGAACCACACCTTCATTATAGAACCACACCATCATCATAGAACCACACCTTCATTATAGAACCACACCTTCATGTTATAACCATACCATCATAGACCACACCATGATAGAACCACACCCTCATGATAGAACCACACTTCATGATAGAACCATACCTTCATGATAGAGCCACACCTTCATGATAGAACCACACCTTCATCAGGAGACAACATAGAACCATCCTTCATGATAGAACCACATTCATTATAGAACAACACATTGATTATAGAACCACACCTTCATCAGGACTCATGATAGAACCACACCTTCATGATAGAACCACACCTTCATCAGGAGACAACATAGAACCATCCTTCATGATAGAACCACACATTCATTATAGAACCACACATTGATTATAGAACCACACCTTCATCAGACTCATGATAGAACCACACCTTCATCAGACTCATGATAGAACACACCTTCATCAGAATACATGATAGAACCAGACCTTCATCAGAACACATGATAGAACCAGACCTTCATCAGAACACATGATAGAACCATACCTTCACCAGAACTCATTATATAACCACACCTTCATCAGGAGTCATGATAGAACTAGACCTTCATCAGAACACATGATAGAACCACACCTTCACCAGAACTCATCATAGAACCACACCTTCATCATAGAACCACACCTTCATGATATAACCACACCATCATAGAACCACACCTTCATTATAGAACCCACCACATCATATAACCACACCTTCATTATAGAACCACACCTTCATGTTATAACCATACCATCATAGAACCACACCATGATAGAACCACACCCTCATGATAGAACCACACCTTCATGATAGAACCATACCTTCATGATAGAGCCACACCTTCATGATAGAACCACACCTTCATCAGGAGACAACATAGAACCATCCTTCATGATAGAACCACACATTCATTATAGAACCACACATTGATTATAGAACCACCTTCATCAGGACTCATGATAGAACCACACCTTCATCAGGACTCATGATAGAACACACCTTCATCAGAATACATGATAGAACCGACCTTCATCAGACACATGA
This sequence comes from Dissostichus mawsoni, assembly GCA_011823955.1. Lineage (NCBI taxonomy): Eukaryota > Metazoa > Chordata > Actinopteri > Perciformes > Nototheniidae > Dissostichus > Dissostichus mawsoni. The sequence continues at coordinate 195,605 of JAAKFY010000172.1, read as the reverse complement.
TAGAACCAGACCTTCATCAGAACACATGATAGAACCATACCTTCACCAGAACTCATTATATAACCATACCTTCATCAGGAGTCATGATAGAACTAGACCTTCATCAGAACACATGATAGAACCACACCTTCACCAGAACTCATCATAGAACCACACCTTCATCATAGAACCACACCTTCATGATATAACCACACCATCATAGAACCACCTTCATTATAGAACCACACCATCATCATAGAACCACACCTTCATTATAGAACCACACCTTCATGTTATAACCATACCATCATAGAACCACACTCTGATAGAACCACACCCTCATGATAGAACCACACCTTCATGATAGAACCATACCTTCATGATAGAGCCACACCTTCATGATAGAACCACACCTTCATCAGGAGACAACATAGAACCATCCTTCATGATAGAACCACACATTCATTATAGAACCACACATTGATTATAGAACCACACCTTCATCAGGACTCATGATAGAACCACCACCTTCATCAGGACTCATGATAGAACCACACCTTCATCAGAACACATGATAGAACCAGACCTTCATCAGAACACATGATAGAACCAGACCTTCATCAGAACACATGATAGAACCATACCTTCACCAGAACTCATTATATAACCACACCTTCATCAGGACTCATGATAGAACCAACCTTCACCAGAACTCATTATATAACCACACCTTCATCAGGACTCATGATAGAACTAGACCTTCATCAGGACTCATGATAGAACCAGACCTTCATCAGGACTCATGATAGAACCAGACCTTCATCAGGACACATGATTGGTCCCTGAAGGCAGCATCTCCCTGGTTTGCGTTGGTCCCTGAAGGCAGCATCTCACTGGTCCTGTGTTGGTCCCTGAAGGCAGCATCTCACTGGTCCTGTGTTGGTCCCTGAAGGCAGCATCTCCCTGGTTCTGTGTTGGTCCCTGAAGGCAGCATCTCCCTGGTTCTGTGTTGGTCCCTGAAGGCAGCATCTCACTGGTTCTGTGTTGGTCCCTGAAGGCAGCATCTCACTGATCCTGTGTTGGTCCCTGAAGGCAGCATCTCACTGGTTCTGTGTTGGTCCCTGAAGGCAGCATCTCACTGATCCTGTGTTGGTCCCTGAAGGCAGCATCTCCCTGGTTCTGTGTTGGTCCCTGAAGGCAGCATCTCCCTGGTTCTGTGTTGGTCCCTGAAGGCAGCATCTCACTGGTTCTGTGTTGGTCCCTGAAGGCAGCATCTCCCTGGTTCTGTGTTGGTCCCTGAAGGCAGCATCTCCCTGGTTCTGTGTTGAAATGACTTCATGATCAAAATCAAAAACGACCTCCTCCTCTCCTCTGACCTCGGCAACCTGAACATCCTCATCCTCCTCGACCTCACCGCAGCATTCGACACCACTCAACATCACCGCACTGCACTCTCCTGGCTGAAATCCTACCTCACCGACAGACATCAGTTTATCAACATCAATAACTGCACCTCCTCCACTGCTCCTCTGTCCCAAGGCGTCCCCCAGGGTTCGGTGCTTGGCCCCTCCTCTTCACCCTCTACATGCTCCCCCTTGGCAAAATCATTCGTCGCCACAACCTTCAATTTCACTGCTAGGCCGATGACATCCAACCAAGGTTGTGCTAGACTTTTTCGCTGCCCGTCATTTTGACGGACAGGATCGTAAATTTCCGTAAAAAACCATTATTACCCGTCGGTCTGTACACAACTGACGGGGGGAGAGCACGCTCGTGAACTTTCAACGGGGGGGGGGGGGGGGTCTCGTGAACTGTTAAATTATGCACCCCACCGTGAAAAGCACCCCGTGTCACGGGAACGCGCATTTCTAAATGAAACGTTTAGACCTTAAAACGATGCTTAAACAAAAAGTAAACGTCCAGGGTTTTTTTTTAATGGTAATTTTCAGACTTTCAGTTGTTTAGTGGTAGCTGGTCCCTCGGCTCATGTCGTCCCCTCGGGCCACCTGTGCGTCAACAAATAATGTCCCCCTGACCAACATATATTGCAACACCCCAACCATCAAAATATGGAGCGAACGTTTAAACAAAGAATCAAGACTATATGAGCTACCACTAAACGACTCACAGTCTGAAAATTACCATTAAAAAAACCCTGGACGTTTACCTTTCGTTTTAAGCATCGTTTTAAGGTGTAAACGTTAAATTTTTAAATGCGCGTTCCCGTGACGAGGGCTGCATTTCTCACCGGGGGTGCATAATTTGGCACAACACCGGTGTTATGCCGTGTTATGCAAGCCCACTGCGCCACAGCGTAAAGCATAAACTACCAGACTTTCAATGATTGGTACGGCAGAGTTAGGTCTGGAAACGACATAACGGCAGAACACCGGAGCCCTAGGGTTAGAGCCCCGCTGCAGGGAAGCTTTGGGTTAGGGTTAGAGCCCCGCTGCAGGGAAGCTTTGGGTTAGGGTTAGAGCCCCGCTGCGGGAAGCTTTGGGTTAGGGTTAGAGCCCGCTGCGGGGAAGCTTTTGGGTTAGGGTTAGAGCCCCCTGCGGGGAAGCTTTGGGTTAGGGTTAAGCCCCGCTGCGGGGAAGCTTTGGGTTAGACCCTGCTGCGGGGAAGCTTTGGGTTAGGGTTAGACCCCTGCTGCGGGGAAGCTTTGGGTTAGGGTTAGAGCCCTGCTGCGGGGAAGCTTTGGGTTATAGCCCTGCTGCGGGGAAGCTTTGGGTTAGAGCCCTGCTGCGGGGAAGCTCTGGGTTAGGGTTAGAGCCCCGCTGCGGGGAAGCTCTGGGTTAGGGTTAGAGCCCCGCTGCGGGGAAGCTTTGGGTTAGGGTTAGAGCCCTGCTGCGGGGAAGCTCTGGGTTAGGGTTAGAGCCCCGCTGCGGGGAAGCTCTGGGTTAGGGTTAGAGCCCCGCTGCGGGGAAGCTCTGGGTTAGGGTTAGAGCCCCGCTGCGGGAAGCTTTGGGTTAGAGCCCTGCTGCGGGAAGCTTTGGGTTAGAGCCCTGCTGCGGGGAAGCTTTGGGTTAGGCCCTGCTGCGGGGAAGCTTTGGCGCTGTTCTGAGTTTGTTCTAATCCGTCAAAATGACGGACTGCTTTCAGATTTTTCCGTTCATTGTTAAAAAAATATATATATTCGGTTAACGCGACCTCTGCATCCAACTTTATATTTCAACACAAACCATCACCCCCACAACACACTCCACTCTCACCAACTGCCTCTCAGAAATAAAAGCATGGATGCAAACAAACTATCTCCAACTGAACAGTGCCAAATCAGACATCATCATCACCGGCCCCCCATCCCGTACCAAAACCATTCAGAATTTCAACTTCACCATTTACAGCCAGACTCTATCCACCCCCCTCACATCCGCAACCTCTGAGTCATCTTCGATAGTCAGCTCAAATTCAATCACCACATCAATTACATCACCAGGACCCCGCCTTTTTCCACCTCAAAAACATCACTCTCCTCTGCTGCTGAAACCCTGATTCATCACGACACATTTAAAAAAAAAAAGTTAGCCTATCATCCATCCTTACTATGGCATTTGCCACTTGATCCAGTATGAGTTGTATTGTGCCATACGGGTTCATGCAGTTATGAGGGGGCCTCACCTCCTCATCTGAAGCGCAAATGCGGCGCACTATTATCCGCTTAAGCGGCGCAATTAGTGTAAACGCGCCACAGTTTATCCGCCGTGTAGTCCACTAGCCCCCCCGACTCACCAGATTGGGCAGGGGCGGCCCTGTAGGTAGATAATTTGGGCTTGGTCATTTTAAAAGTAGCTCCCAAGCTCAAACCCTAACCCTAACCCATCCAACCTCCTCAATAAACTCCAACATATCCAAACTCTGCTGCCCGCCTCTTCACCCACACCCGCTCCCGAGACCAATCACTCCCATTCTCCAGAACTTCCACTGGCTCCCCGTCCGTCAAAGAATCGACTTGAAAGTCCTCCTCATAACTCACAAAGCCCTCAACAATCAGGCACCCCCCTACCTCACAGACCTGCTGCACCACCACACCCCCCTACCTCACAGACCCTGCACCACAACACCCCCCTACCTCACAGACCTGCTGCACCACCACACCCCCCTACCTCACAGACCTGCTGCACCACAACACCCCCCTACCTCACAGACCTGCTGCACCACAACACCCCCCTACCTCACAGACCTGCTGCACCACCACCACACCCCCTACCTCACAGACCTGCTGCACCACCACACCCCCCCACCTCACAGACCTGCTGCACCACCACACCCCTACCTCACAGATCTGCTGCACCACCACACCCCCCTACCTCACAGACCTGCTGCACCACCACACCCCCCTACCTCACAGACCTGCTGCACCACCACACCCCCCACCTCACAGACCTGCTGCACCACACCACACCCCCACCTCACAGACCTGCTGCACCACCACCACACCCCTACCTCACAGACCTGCTGCACCACCACACCCCCCCTACCTCACAGACCTGCTGCACCACCACACACCCCCTACCTCACAGACCTGCTGCACCACCACACACCCCCAACTCACAGACCTGCTGCACCACCACCCCCCCCTACCTCACAGACCTGCTGCACCACCACACACCCCCAACTCACAGACCTGCTGCACCACCACACCCCCCCTACCTCACAGACCTGCTGCACCACCACACCCCCCCTACCTCACAGACCTGCTGCACCACCACACACCCCCACCTCACAGACCTGCTGCACCACCACACCCCCCCTACCTCACAGACCTGCTGCACCACCACACCCCCCTACCTCACACTCCTTCCCGCTGCCTCCGCTCATCAGAAGCCAACCTCCTATCCATCCCCACCCGCACCAAGCACCGGACCTGGGGGGAGAGCCTTCTCCGTTGCTGCCCCCTCCCTCTGGAACTCACTCCCCCAACCCATCAGAGACTGCACCTCACCACCTTCAAAAAACGTACAAAAACTCACCTCTTCAATCTGGCTTTTAATGTGTGATTGTTTTTGTATTGCTTGATTTTAATTTAACTATATTTATTTGTTGTTCTTTTCTTTTCCCTCTCTTTGTGAAGCGACTTGGAGCTCCTGTGAAGCGACTTGGAGCTCCTGTGAAGCGACACGGAGCTCCTGTGAAGCGACTTGGAGCTCCTGTGAAGCGACACGGAGCTCCTGTGAAGCGACACGGAGCTCCTGTGAAGCGACACGGAGCTCCTGTGAAGCGACACGGAGCTCCTGTGAAGCGACACGGAGCTCCTGTGAAGCGACACGGAGCTCCTGTGAAGCGACTTGGAGCTCCTGTGAAGCGACACGGAGCTCCTGTGAAGCGACACGGAGCTCCTGTGAAGCGACACGGAGCTCCTGTGAAGCGACTTGGAGCTCCTGTGAAGCGACACGGAGCTCCTGTGAAGCGACACGGAGCTCCTGTGAAGCGACACGGAGCTCCTGTGAAGCGACTTGGAGCTCCTGTGAAGCGACACGGAGCTCCTGTGAAGCGACACGGAGCTCCTGTGAAGCGACACGGAGCTCCTGTGAAGCGACACGGAGCTCCTGTGAAGCGACACGGAGCTCCTGTGAAGCGACACGGAGCTCCTGTGAAGCGACTTGGAGCTCCTGTGAAGCGACACGGAGCTCCTGTGAAGCGACACGGAGCTCCTGTGAAGCGACACGGAGCTCCTGTGAAGCGACACGGAGCTCCTGTGAAGCGACACGGAGCTCCTGTGAAGCGACACGGAGCTCCTGTGAAGCGACTTGGAGCTCCTGTGAAGCGACACGGAGCTCCTGTGAAGCGACACGGAGCTCCTGTGAAGCGACTTGGAGCTCCTGTGAAGCGACTTGGAGCTCCTGTGAAGCGACACGGAGCTCCTGTAAAAGCACTAACACAATTAATCTATTATTATGTCTGATCCTCTGCTGCTCTCTGCTGGACACAGTCTGAGCTGCAGGTTCCTGAACACATCACTTTACACCGAGACTCACCTGTCTCCTGTTGTCAGACAGTTTTTCGGGTATAATTTCCTTTTGACAGGTGAGCTATCTGATTGGCCGGCAGCAGCAGGAAGCAGACACACACCAGGGGGCGGGGTTTACATGTTTTATTGATATTATAACGACGATAAAAAGAACATAAAAAACCTGTGATGAGGAGGGGCGGGGCTTCAGCAGTCAGTTTCAGCCAATCAGAAGACAGGAAGGAGAAGATCAGTCCGTCAGAATGTTGCCTAGCAGCATTACTCCTCTGGCCAATCAGGAAAGGGGGCGGGGCTCAGGCAGGGGGCGGGGCTAGAGGACGTCGTCGCTCTCTGCCGTGTGAAGCTGCGTGTCATCAGCGTCCGTCATGATGCTGCTGTCCTGACTGTCTGCAGCTGAGAGAGAGAGACGGGTTAGTGCCTGTCTCACATCCTGACTGTCTGCAGCTGAGAGAGAGAGACAGGTTAGTGCCTGTCTCACATCCTGACTGTCTGCAGCTGAGAGAGAGAGACAGGTTAGTGCCTGTCCCAGTACCTGTCTCACCCCCTCCCTGTCTCAGTACCTGTCTCACCTTCGTCCTCCGGCTACAGTACATGTCTCAGTACCTGTCTCACCCCCTCCCTGCCTCAGAACCTGTCTCAACTTCGTCCTCCGGCTACAGTAGCTGTCTCAAACCCTCCCTGTCTCACCCCCTCCGTGTCTCAGTATCTGTCTCACCTTCGTCCTCCGGCTACAGTAGCTGTCTCACACCCTCCCTGTCTCACCCCCTCCCTGTCTCAGTACCTGTCTCACCTTCATCATCCTCCGGCTACAGTACCTGTCTCACCCCCTCCCTGTCTTAGTAGCTGTCTCCCCCCCTCCCTGTCTCAGTACCCGTCTCACCCTCTCCCTGTCTCAGTACCTATCTCACCTTCGTCCTCCGGCTACAGTACCTGTCTCACCCCCTCCCTGTCTCAGTACCTGTCTCACCTTCGTCCTCCGGCTACAGTACCTGTCTCACCCCCTCCCTGTCTTAGTAGCTGTCTCCCCCCTCCCTGTCTCAGTACCCGTCTCACCCTCTCCTGTCTTAGTACCTATCTCACCTTCGTCCTCCGGCTACAGTACATGTCTCACCCCCTCCCTGTCTCAGTACCTGTCTCACCTTCGTCCTCCGGCTACAGTACCTGTCTCACCCCCTCCCTGTCTCAGTACCTGTCTCACCTTCGTCCTCCGGCTACAGTACCTGTCTCACCCACTCCCTGTCTCAGTAGCTATCTCCCCCCCCTCCCTGTCCCAGTACCTGTCTCACCCCCTCCCTGTTTCACCTTCGTCCTCCGGCTACAGTACATGTCTCAGGACCTGTCTCACCCCTCCCTGCCTCAGAACCTGTCTCACCTTTGTCCTCCGGCTACAGTAGCTGTCTCAAACCCTCCCTGTCTTACCCCTCCGTGTCTCAGTACCTGTCCACCTTCGTCCTCCGGCTACAGTAGCTGTCTCACCCCCTCCCTGTCTCAGTACCTGTCTCACCCCCTCCCTGTCTCAGTACCTGTCTCACCTTCGTCCTCCGGCTACAGTACCTGTCTCACCCCCTCCCTGTCTTAGTAGCTGTCTCATCTTTGTCCTCCGGCTACAGTACCTGTCTCACCCCCTCCCTGTCTCAGTACCTGTTTCACCTTTGTCCTCCGGCTACAGTACCTGTCTCACCCCCTCCCTGTCTCAGTACCTGTCTCACCTTCGTCCTCTGGCTACAGTACCTGTCTCACCCCCTCCCTGTCTCAGTAGCTGTCTCCCCCCCTCCCTGTCTCAGTACCTGTCTCACCCCCTCCCTGCCTCAGTACCTGTCTCACCTTCGTCCTCCGGCAGGTATCTCTTATCGATGGCTTCTTTGATCTGGTTGTTGGCTCCTTTGGGATCCAGGTCCATCGCCCAGCTGAAGTTCATCAGAGCCAGTGAGTCTGTCCCAGCTTCTTATACACCTGAGAGACAGACAGGCAGACAGGTGAGTCTGCCCCAGCTTCTTATACACCTGAGAGACAGACAGGCAAGTCAGACAGACAGGTGTTGTTACCTTTCCTATAAGGAAGTAAACCAGAGACTCTTTGGGAACGATCTGCTTCAACTCTTCCAACTCCTGAAGAGCCGCCTGCAGACAGACAGGCAGAGAGACAGACAGAGAGACAGACAGAGAGACATAGTATCAGTACTGAGTATATGCAGTAATGTGTGAGTATCAGTACTGAGTGCAGTAATGTGTGAGTATCAGTACTGAGTATATGCTAGGGGTGTAACGGTTCACAAACATTTCGGTTCGGTACGTACCTCGGTTTTTAGGTCACGGTTCGGTACATTTTCGGTACAGCAGAAAAAATGATCACAAAACATAACATATGTGTTTTTTTAAAATTATTATTAAACTTTGAATATTCACTCAAATAAATAAAAAATATAATAAAACAAACATTAAGGTGCAGAATCTCGATAAACTGAATGAATCTGTACTTGAACTGTACTGTACTAGTTTGACATTAGGACTTGCTTGCTTCTCATTGTATTTTCATGTTTTCTTTAAGAAAGATGAACTTGTCCACATTGCTTGCTGAAAGAGCAGATCTGCTGGCACTAACAATGTCTCCTGCTGTGGAGAACACCCTCTCTCTAGGGACAGAGGTAGCAGATACAGCCAGGTAGCGCTTTGCTAACATGGCACATAAGGATCTTTGGCCTTTGTAATAGCTTTGGCTCGGTCTGAGTGGTGGAGGCTTAAATGCTAGTGGGAGTTGGGTTTGCACTTCAGTCATTTTTCCTTTGGTACCGGTGATATCCACGTTCGGGTGATGCCTTTTCAAATGAGTGTGCCAGTTTGAAGTATTGCCAGCCGCGTAACCAATGTTAGTTGAACAATGCCGACAAACAGCTTTGGTTCGGTCCACCTGTCTTTGTCCGTCATCCTACGTAACTGCGAAACCAAAATGTTCCCAAACCGGAGACTTCAATGATGCCGGAGGATTTTCGTGCTCAACTTTATCTGCATTCGCCATTTCGACAGTTCCTCAAATTACTGACTAAATTTGAACGCATCCCTGTGACCAGCTCTCATAGTATGCCTCTCGTCCAATGAAATGACTTGGTCGCTCTATGACGCGTTGAACCCAACGTGAGCAAATTACACTGAACGCTGCGACGCAGCACCTGAGATTACTTCCAAAAAGTTGTTCACGTTCTCAATTTTTTACGTTTAACGTTATATTCGTTCCGTACACTTCGGTACACACGTGTACCGAACCGAAGGGACCATACCGAATATTTTCGGTACGAGTACGTATACCGTTACGCCCCTAATATATGCAGTAATGTGTGAGTATCAGTACTTAGTATATGCAGTAATGTGTGAGTATCAGTACTTAGTATATGCAGGAATGTGTGAGTATCAGTGCTGAGTATATGCAGTAATGTGTGAGTATCAGTACTGAGTATATGCAGTAATGTGTGAGTATCAGTGCTGAGTATATGCAGTAATGTGTGAGTATCAGTACTGAGTATATGCAGTAATGTGTGAGTATCAGTGCTGAGTATATGCAGTAATGTGTGAGTATCAGTGCTGAGTATATGCAGTAATGTGTGAGTATCAGTACTGAGTATATGCAGTAATGTGTGAGTATCAGTGCTGAGTATATGCAGTAATGTGTGAGTATCAGTACTGAGTATATGCAGTAATGTGTGAGTATCAGTACTGAGTATATGCAGTAATGTGTGAGTATCAGTACTGAGTATATGCAGTAATGTGTGAGTATCAGTACTGAGTATATGCAGTAATGTGTGAGTATCAGTACTGAGTATATGCAGTAATGTGTGAGTATCAGTACTGAGTATATGCAGTAATGTGTGAGTATCAGTGCTGAGTATATGCAGTAATGTGAGTATCAGTACTGAGTATATGCAGTAATGTGTGAGTATCAGTACTGAGTATATGCAGTAATGTGTGAGTATCAGTACTGAGTATATGCAGTAATGTGTGAGTATCAGTACTGAGTATATGCAGTAATGTGTGAGTATCAGTACTGAGTATATGCAGTAATGTGTGAGTATCAGTACTGAGTATATGCAGTAATGTGTGAGTATCAGTACTGAGTATATGCAGTAATGTGTGAGTATCAGTGCTTAGTAAACAGTAATGTGTGAGTATCAGTACTGAGTATATGCAGTAATGTGTGAGTATCAGTACTGAGTATATGCAGTAATGTGTGAGTATCAGTGCTTAGTAAACGCAGTAATGTGTGAGTATCAGTACTGAGTATATGCAGTAATGTGTGAGTATCAGTACTGAGTATATGCAGTAATGTGTGAGTATCAGTGCTTAGTATATGCAGTAATGTGTGAGTATCAGTACTGAGTATATGCAGTAATGTGTGAGTATCAGTACTGAGTATATGCAGTAATGTGTGAGTATCAGTGCTGTATATGCAGTAATGTGTGAGTATCAGTGCTTAGTATATGCAGTAATGTGTGAGTATCAGTGCTGAGTATATGCAGTAATGTGTGAGTATCAGTACTGAGTATATGCAGTAATGTGTGAGTATCAGTGCTTAGTATATGCAGTAATGTGTGAGTATCAGTACTGAGTATATGCAGTAATGTGTGAGTATCAGTGCTTAGTATATGCAGTAATGTGTGAGTATCA
>JAAKFY010000172.1:155000-182500 GCA_011823955.1 Dissostichus mawsoni | reverse complement strand
TGTCGTTACATTTTTTGTGTTTTGTCAGTCTAAACTAATCATATTTACTTTACATGCTAACAGAGCAGCTGTTGTGGATGCTACATGCTAACAGAGCAGCTGTTGTGGATGCTACATGCTAACAGAGCAGCTGTTGTGGATGCTTCATGCTAACAGAGCAGCTGTTGTGGATGCTACATGCTAACAGAGCAGCTGTTGTGGATGCTACATGCTAACAGAGCAGCTGTTGTGGATGCTACATGCTAACAGAGCAGCTGTTGTGGATGCTACATGCTAACAGAGCAGCTGTTGTGGATGCTTCATGCTAACAGAGCAGCTGTTGGATGCTACATGCTAACAGAGCAGCTGTTGTGGATGCTACATGCTAACAGAGCAGCTGTTGTGGATGCTTCATGCTAACAGGCAGCTGTTGTGGATGCTTCATGCTAACAGGCAGCTGTTGGATGCTACATGCTAACAGAGCAGCTGTTGTGGATGCTTCATGCTAACAGAGCAGCTGTTGTGGATGCTACATGCTAACAGAGCAGCTGTTGTGGATGCTACATGCTAACAGAGCAGCTGTTGTGGATGCTACATGCTAACAGAGCAGCTGTTGTGGATGCTACATGCTAACAGAGCTGCTGTTGTGGATGCTTCATGCTAACAGAGCAGCTGCTGTGGATGCTACATGCTAACAGAGCTGCTGTTGTGGATGCTACATGCTAACAGAGCAGCTGTTGTGGATGCTACATGCTAACAGAGCAGCTGTTGTGGATGCTACATGCTAAAAGAGCAGCTGTTGTGGATGCTACATGCTAAAAGAGCAGCTGTTGTGGATGCTACATGCTAACAGAGCAGCTGTTGTGGATGCTACATGCTAACCTACCACTCCGATGTGACAGAGCAGCACCGAGCTCTGAGGGTTGACGCTCAAAGCTTTCTTAAAGTGAATTTCTGCCAAGTTGAACTTCTCCTGTTTGTAGTAAATCATCCCCAGACCGTACCTGAGCACACAAAGAGTATTTATTCCATTAGAGACATTCACTTTGAAACCTGTATAAAAAACATGGTACAAATATTTAGGGCTGCAACAACGAATCGATAGAAATCGATAGCTAAAAAGGTTGGCAACGAATTCAGGTATCGATTCGTTGGGTCTAGCTTGCTACTCTCTGTTTGCGGAGCTGGCTACGCCACTCGAAAAGAGAAAAAACATTCGAAAAATGGCGGAGGCGGAGAGAAGGGTTAGGGTTAGGGAATGCAGTTTTCTGAATAATGTAATGTAAAACATTTTTTTGGCGCGTTTTTTATCCGATGAATCAATTAATCATAGAAATAATCAACAGATTAATCGATTATCAAAATAGTTGTTAATTGCAGCCCCACAAATATTTAAATGTATATACAGCAGGCCGCGGCGTACCAGGCGTTGTAGTGGCGGTTGTTGACTCTGATGGCGTTCCGGAAACAAGCGAGAGCCCGGTCCAACTCCTCCGTCAGGACAAACTCATGACCCAGCAGAGTGTAGGCGTACGCAAAGCCCGGGTCCACCTGAGGGACAGACAGGTCAGAGACAGGAGGACAGACAGGTCAGAGACAGGAGGACAAACAAGTCAGAGAGAGGAGGACAAACAAGTCAGAGAGAGGAGGACAGACAGGTCAGAGAGAGGTGACACAGACAGGTCAGAGAGAGGAGGACAGACAGGTCCGAGAGAGGTGAGACAGACAGGTCAGAGAGAGGAGGACAGACAGGTCAGAGAGAGGAGGACAGACAGGTCAGAGAGAGGTGAGACAGACAGGTCAGAGAGAGGTGACACAGACAGGTCAGAGAGAGGTGAGACAGACAGGTCAGAGAGAGGTGACACAAACAAGTCAAAGAGAGGAGGACAGACAGGTCAGAGAGAGGTGACAGACAGGTCAGAGAGAGGAGGACAGACAGGTCAGAGAGAGGTGACAGACAGGTCAGAGAGAGGTGACACAGACAGGTCAGAGAGAGGAGGACAGACAGGTCAGAGAGAGGTGACACAGACAGGTCAGAGAGAGGAGGACAGACAGGTCAGAGAGAGGTGACACAGACAGGTCAGAGAGAGGTGACACAGACAGGTCAGAGAGAGGTGAGACAGGTGGTAGAAGTCTCACCTGGATGGCTCTCTGGAAGAACTTGATGGCGATGTCATGTTCTCTCTGTAGACTGAAACAGTTCCCTGCCACACACCAGGCCTGCAGACAGACAGGTTGTTATGAAACCCTAACGGAGGGCAGACTGAGGCAAGACTCCGTCCAGGAGTCAGACCGGACCAACTCCTGGAGTCAGACCGGACCCCCCCCCGGAGTCAGATCGGACCCCCTACAGGAGTCAGACCTGGAGGGGTACTTTGGACGGGTATGGTTCGTAACTAAGGACAGTCTTTGGACGGGTATGGTTCGTAACTAAGGACAGTCTTTGGACGGGTATGGTTCGTAACTAAGGACAGTCTTATGACAGGTATGGTTCTTACCTCAGGACAGTTTTTGGACAGGTAATGTTCTTACCTCAGGACAGTTTTTGTCCATATCCGTCAGGTCTTCGGACAGGTATGGTTCGCAACTAAGGACAGTCTTTGGACAGGAATGGTTCTTACCCAAGGACAGTCTTTGGAAAGGTATGGTTCTTACCTCAGGACAGTTTTTGTCCATATCCGTCAGGTCTTTGGACAGGTATGGTTCGTAACTAAGGACAGTCTTCGGACAGGTATGGTTCGTAACTAAGGACAGTCTTTGGATAGGTATGGTTTGTAACTAAGGACAGTCTTAGGACGGGTATGGTTCTTACCTCAGGACAGTTTTTGGACAGGTATGGTTCTTACCCAAGGACAGTCTTTGGACGGGTATGGTTCGTAACTAAGGATAGTCTTATGACAGGTATGGTTCTTACCACAGGACAGTTTTTGTCCATGTCCGTCAGGTCTTTGGACAGGTATGGTTCGCAACTAAGGACAGTCTTTGGACAGGTATGGTTCTTACCCAAGGACAGTCTTTGGAAAGGTATGGTTCTTACCTCAGGACAGTTTTTGTCCATATACGTCAGGTCTTTGGATAGGTATGGTTCGTAACTAAGGACAGTCTTAGGACGGGTATGGTTCTTACCTCAGGACAGTTTTTGGACAGGTATGGTTCTTATCCAAGGACAGTCTTTGGACGGGTATGGTTCTTACCTCAGGACAGATTTTGGACAGGTATGGTTCTTACCCAAGGACAGTCTTTGGACGGGTATGGTTCGTAACTAAGGACAGTCTTCGGACAGGTATGGTTCGTAACTAAGGGCAGTTTTTGGACAGGTATGGTTCTTACCCAAGGACAGTCTTTGGACAGGTATGGTTCTTACCTCAGGACAGTTTTTGTCAATGTCCGTCAGGTCTTTGGACAGGTATGGTTTGTAACTAAGGACAGCCTTCGGACAGGTATGGTTCGTAACTAAGGACTGTCTTCGGACGGGTATGGTTCTTACCTCAGGACATTCTTTGGACAGGTATGGTTCTTACCTCGGAACAGTCTTTGGAAAGGTATGGTTCTAAGTAATTAAGGACATTCTTTGGACAGGTATGGTTCTTACCTCAGGACAGTTTTTGTCCATGTCCGTCAGGTCTTTGGACAGGGCGGACAGGGCCACGTCTTTCTGAAGGTGCCACAGTGTTGTAGAGTAGATCTCCATCCCTTCCACTCGGTACGACTCGATCCTGCGGACTTCGCTGAACAGACGCTCGGCCTACCAACAAACATTATGACATCATCATTCACCTCCAACAAGATTATCATTGTCATTACTACAGTGCAGAAGGGGTCAGGTGTGTGTTACAGGTGTGTCAGATGTGTGTTGCCTGTGTGTCAGATGTGTTACCTGTGTGTCAGGTGTGTGGTACCTGTGTGTCAGGTGTGTGTTACCTGTGTCAGGTGTGTGTTACCTGTTTGTCAGATGTGTGTCATCAGGTGTGTTGTACCTGTGTCAGGTGTGTTACCTGTGTGTCAGGTGTGTTACCTGTTTTCAGATGTGTTACCTGTGTGTCAGATGTGTGTTACCTGTTTGTCAGATGTGTTACCTGTGTGTCAGATGTGTGTTACCTGTTTGTCAGATGTGTTACCTGTGTGTCAGATGTGTGTTACCTGTGTCAGGTGTGTTACCTGTGTGTCAGATGTGTATCATCAGGTGTGTGTTACCTGTGTGTCAGGTGTGTGGTACCTGTGTGTCAGGTGTGTTACCTGTGTGTCAGATGTGTATCATCAGGTGTGTGTTACCTGTGTGTCAGGTGTGTGGTACCTGTGTGTCAGATGTGTGGTACCTGTGTGTCAGGTGTGTTACCTGTGTGTCAGATGTGTATCATCAGGTGTGTGTTACCTGTGTGTCAGGTGTGTGGTACCTGTGTGTCAGATGTGTTACCTGTGTGTCAGATGTGTGTTACCTGTTTGTCAGATGTGTTACCTGTGTGTCAGATGTGTGTTACCTGTGTCAGGTGTGTTACCTGTGTGTCAGATGTGTATCATCAG
Organism: Dissostichus mawsoni; assembly: GCA_011823955.1. NCBI lineage: Eukaryota > Metazoa > Chordata > Actinopteri > Perciformes > Nototheniidae > Dissostichus > Dissostichus mawsoni. Next base: position 178,000 of record JAAKFY010000172.1, on the reverse strand, counting down.
GTGTGTGTTACCTGTGTGTCAGGTGTGTGGTACCTGTGTGTCAGGTGTGTGGTACCTGTGTGTACTCGGCCAGTTCAAAGTAGGCCCTGCCGATGTGTGTGAGGACCCAGCCGGTGTTGTAGTGGGGGGGGGGCAGCGAGCTCAGGATGTTGATGGCTTCTCTGCAGTTGTAGGAACACAGTGCCTGGTAACCACGCCCCAGTTCCCGTAGCAACGCCATCACGCTGTCTGTACACAGGAAACGTTTACAAACATGTCAGTGTGAATTCCTGTCCTCCTAGCCACTTCCTGTTTCCAATCCAACTTTAATTATAAAGACATTTAAAACCTCCAGATCAAAGTGCTATACAGAGAATTACAGAATAAACAAAAACAAATTAAGGTAAGAACACAAATAAACAATAATAAAAACTAGAAAATTCCGAGAAATGTTGACTGACTGAACCTTGGGTGCGCTTCCTGATGCAAAATCCCCCCCCCTGAGTAATTATTAATAGCATTAGTTGTATTGTAAAGGTACAACAAAGAATATCCATTAATTTTAGCTGACTATTTTAACTGTTTATCTATTACATTTTTGGATTCATGCACCACATTCCTGCATCGTTTCTGAACATCTTTAGATTACCACTGGATTTAGTTAACGACCGACAGGTGTGTTCAAAGATCAAAGCGTTTCCACGGCAACGCCCTGCCAGTGAACAGAGACAGCCTGTCAGAGAGTGTATTGACAATATTGTGCTGCATTATTGCTTCCAAGTAAAAAACTGTAAATCCCATCAGCTAAATATCCGACCAGAGTATTTAGGATACAGATGAACACCTGATGACTCTGTGTTTGCTATATGTGTAAGTCCGTTGGATCAAATGAGCAGCATTTAATGCGGCGCGGCCGTGACAAGTTTCCCTACATTATGATAACCATGTATGAAGAGTGAAAATTGTGGCCAGCCGAGCAATAGTTGGAAAAAAACTCTTCAGATTTTCCAGGTCCTCTCCCCTCTAGCTGTGATGTCACTCTTTAAGTCTTAACTCTCCCACACACACCCATTATAACATGTGAAACAGTGGGACATTGTCACAAAACGTAAGCTGCGACTACGTGAGAACCGTACTAGCTATCAAAGAATATCCAATTAGTCTAAGGCCCCGTTTACACGGAGACGGAACGGGTGTTATCCGCTACAGTTCTCTATCGTATGGACGGTTCGTTCACACGAAGCCCAACGGGACCGCGGAAACGGAGCCCTCAAACGATAACAGGTCCCAAGGTGGGTAGATCTGCGGACGGAACGCTCTGGGGGGTCAAACGGCCCCGTGTGTACGCCCGATACGCCATAGCCCCGCCTCTCCTGGTCACCCCCGTCATTGCTGATGTGTTTCGCCAACAACAACAGTGTTCCGAGTGTTTCGAGCCAGGTCCCGGTATCTGGCAGGACAGTGCACCCAGCAGGAGCCTCATATGCTGAAGACCGGCAACTCTAAATCTCTCCGGTCAAAATGTCGCTTATTGTTTAAGTGTCCTTTGACACTGTGGAGGCTATTTTTATATAACATTAGAAAGACTGATTCTTATTATTACATTATAAGCTTATTGTGCTCATTTTATGTGGCTGTGACTTTGGAGTAAATAGACGTCTTTAGCCTGCGATACAGAGAAGCAAGGTCAGGTGCAGACACTGGAAGAATACAAAGAGTTTTCATAAACAGGACATCACTCCGACCTTGAGCTTTGGGTGAGCTCCGCTCCAACACACAGCTAGGAAGCAGCCTAATGAAGATTCCACTTTTTCTGTAGAAACGTTAGCGAAAACAAATGACGTATGATGGTGCCAGAGTAGGGAGGGACTTCCACAGGCCGGCCGAATGCTGATTGGAGGATCGTGTTGCCAAGAGACTTTTTTCAAAGTCTGTGCATCAACCAAAGAGAACCAAGTCTAAACCACGGTATCTCTTCAGCTAGTCTTGAGCAATCATAAATATATGGGCAACGCAAATGACAGATTACAGCTTTGCTGCCTGTAATTTCTATGACGTGACGGAGTCCTTGGCCAGGTGAATATATGTCTTTTGCTCTCTCATAATAAATAGTTAAACTTAGAAGTCGTCTGTCTTTCCTGGAATTTTGAACACAACAAAATGGAGACCCACGACGTGATTCCAAAAGACGATTGGGAACTCCCGACTTCGAGTCCGAGGGACTGAAGGACGGCGGAGACCTCCTCCGGATTCCTATCAATACTCACAGGGCCAAAATCAAAGGTGCGCAGAAGCCTGTTGTTAATACCAAAATTCTGCATAGGTAGAATAGGACTGTTATAAACTGTGAGTTTTGATGGAAGAAAGAGGAGGTAAAGTACAAATATAGATAACTGAAATGTGTAAGGAGCAAAGGATATATTTCTTGTAAATGTGCATGCCAGTACCAGGGGTACTAAAACGTCAGGGACTTTCGGAAGTGCCAGGGGCACTAAAAGCATCAGGGTGCTGTGAAAAGCTCCACCGCTGTGTGGAGGCTGTGTTTTGAGGAAAACAAAGAATAGGGCAAGTGATTGGATTTAAAGGGGACCTATCATGCTATATTTAAATAATATATAAGGTATATATATATATAAGGTATATTAATACGTTTTAATTTTCAAAATACGAAACAGATCATGCATTTTAGCCATGCCTCATTTGCCTCACTCCAGCTCTGTCTTTGCAAGGTCTGATTCAGCTGACCACGCCCCCATGCGGAAGAGGGGGGCGTGACACGGCCCCCGAGCGTCATGTTATCATGCTTGCTGTGATTACGAGTGGAGAGTCAACATGGCCCAACCTCTCATTCCCCTGATTGGTGGAGAGTTGACCAATCAGGCGGAGTGCACCTACATTACGTCAAAAAGGTGCAAATAAAAAATCCACCCGTATCAAATCCGTTGCAGCCCCGTTTTTTAGAGATTTGGGTATGGAGGAAAAGAGAGAGGGTTGTGTTTTCTGACACTTTGTGAGTTCCCTGGAACACCGGGGACACATGTGTATGTATAAAGACATCACAAAGTGCATTTTGCATGATAGGTCCCTTTAAAGTAAGATATTTATAGTAAGTGAAGACTTTCTGGGAAAGCCCGCCAGGGACGGCATAGGTTTAAAAGGGTGATTACGTTAAGACAGTGACGACTCCTTGATTGTCTCATTCCTTCCTATGAACTTACTATAATATCCTAAAAATGGTGACAGGGAAAACTTAGGGCAGAAAATATAGCATTTGATTGCAAAAAAGACCAAGACTTTTGACGCCGTTTGATTAAAAGAACAGAAAAAATAGATAAGAAAGTGTGAAATAAGGAGAGGTTTTGTAAATGGAGAAGTCCGAGTGAAAAGGACAAAGAACGTATACAACAGGGTGTGGCACATAAGAAAGAGATTAATGATAAATTAAGGTTTGGCTCCATCTGCTGGACATATTGTATATTATTTCAGTCAGAACTAGAACCACTGTGTTCAAATTTAGAACTATTACATTTAACACATATTTGTATATTTAAAGCATTACACATTAATAATTTTGATCAGAAGTACAAAAGGGATTAGTATTTAATTTATAATAATTTAAAGAATCTTTTAGAGTATAAACAGATAGGGAAAAACATTTTTACACTCAAACAATTTGCATGTCTGGATTAAGGACAGGGCATTTAGATAATACGAATAAGTGTTCACTAAAAGTGATAATATTAATAATTATAATAGAAAGAAAACATAGGCCTACTCTTGAGTCAATTTACATTTTTGTGATCTGTTAGTATGCTCTCTGCTGGTTTTTACTGTTGTTCTAATTAACAGTGGGATTTAAACGGGGATATATAGAGATGTTCTTTTTGTAGTGTGTGGAAGTACGGTGTTTCAATTTACAGGAGAAAATGGTTAACTGAAAGAGCTATGAGTAAAAATGTTACAAATGGTTGAAATAGGAGTTCTGCAAGGCAAGTTTTATTTATCGCACCTTTCAGCACACGGCAATTCAAAGTGCTTTAGAAAATAAAATCCATTGTAGCTAAAAGCAACTAGAGACCATTCAACAAATACAATATTCAGCTTTTCCAGCAACAAATGTTCACAGTTTACAGCATTCGCACGCATTTTCAGCAGGAAATGCATTTTCTAGTATTTATTTTGCGATCCAGACAATCAACAAACTCCCTACATTCAAAAGGAGTGTTCGTGTAATCCAATACAAGAACACGATGTGTCCCGTTGACCAGCAATATATAGACATGTCATATCCTCCCTCATGGCGTATATTTATTGACAGCAAAGTGAGTAAATTAAAACATTTTAAAATCAAGATTATTCCCAAAAAATAATAGTTAAGTAAATATAATCTAATGCATTTAAAAATATTCAAACAATAATAATCTTAATAAAGTAAAAGTTGTCTTTGCTGGCTACCCTTTAAGCCCCGTCACACCAAGCCGATTTTGGCTGTCGATGGATGTCAGGCCGACGATGAGCGGCCGAAAACCTACCGATTCGACATCAGCTAAAGGCTGTCGGTCAAATAAATCACTCTGATTGGCTGTTCAGCTGAATCAGTGCATGAGAAGCGAAACGGAAGTGAGGGACCCAAAGAAACGATTAAGAAGGCAAATCTGAGATTTCATTTAACTCCAGCTCTCGACACAGGTTCGGGAAAGCCCCGTGAGCTTCTCGCTGTAGAGGGAAATGGAACGCACACGCTATTTGTTGTTTGTATATATCACGCAGTCTGTCTTCTGGTTGCCTCTCTTGAATGACGAATACACACTACCGCCACCTGCTGGTAAGGAGAGTTATTGCCACTCACGCATGCGCAGTGCGTACGTGCTACTTGGCCGTCGGCTGAAGTCTGCGGTGTGTTCCAGTGCGACACATGGCCAAGACACAGGAGACGTGAGGCGGCGTGAGGCGACGTGAGTGAGACGTGAGGCGACGTGAGGCGACGTGAGGCGGCGTGAGTCGACGTGAGGCGACGTGAGAGACGTGAGGCGACGTGAGGCGACGTGAGGAGACGTGAGGAGACGTGAGGCGACGTGAGGCGACGTGAGGAGACGTGAGGAGACGTGAGGCGACGTGAGGAGACGTGAGGCGACGTGAGGAGACGTGAGGAGACGTGAGGCGACGTGAGGCGACGTGAGGAGACGTGAGGCGACGTGAGGAGACGTGAGGCGACGTGAGGCGACGTGAGGAGACGTGAGGCGACGTGAGGAGACGTGAGGCGACGTGAGGAGACGTGAGGAGACGTGAGGAGACGTGAGGAGACGTGAGGAGACGTGAGGAGACGTGAGGAGACGTGAGGAGACGTGAGGCGACGTGAGGAGACGTGAGGACGTGAGGAGACGTGAGGAGACGTGAGGCGACGTGAGGAGACGTGAGGCGGCGTGAGGAGACGTGAGGACGTGAGGCGACGTGAGGAGACGTGAGGCGACGTGAGGCGACGTGAGGAGGCGCAACAGTCGGGTCCGTCTGTGTGAGTTCTTTGGTCGCAGCTTGGTGTGTCCCTACCTTTACTGTCCGTGATGTTGCCAAACATAAATGAAATGAATAAAAAGCTATGACAATTTTAGAGATGTTCATAATTAAATGTAAAAATAATTAATATTGGATGACTGATGAGGGCATCCAATAATACACAATGAATAAACCAATTAGGTTATAATATTGTAACATTATATCTATATATATATTACATAAGAGATATGTTATCAGTGTATTAGCATTAAAACATTATCCAATCAGTGTTCTGAGGGAAAATATATAGATCCTATTTTAAACTCTTAAGTATAGAGTTGAAATATGAATCAGGTATTACCTGTGTTTCTGATTAAATGATGAAGAAACTGCAACAATGTAATATAAACTTAAATAATAATTGTATAAATGTAATTCCCTGATATCTATACAATCTCACTTATCATTTAATTTTGCTCTATATCATTAGGAGACATTCATTTTGTTGTTAAGATGGCATTTAACAACCAAGACAGATAGTCTGATTAGAAAAAGACAGAGTGGAACGGCTTTATTTAACCTCAGTGTGCTAGACTTTCTACAGGTAGTGCGTCCGAGACCTGGACTCTCCCTCTGCCTGTCAGACGGCTACGACCCCTACCCTCCAAGCAGACAAAAGACCTAACCCAAGCAGGAGACTCCTCCTTCTCCATCGAACAGACAGAGAACCAGAGCTGAACCAACAACAACAACAACAACAAGACTGCATCCAGAACTGCATCCAAAACAATCTCCACCTGAGGCATCCAGAACCATCTCCACCTGAGGCAGCCAGAACCATCTCCACCTGAGGCAGCCAGAACCATCTCCACCTGAGGCAGCCAGAACCATCTCCACCTGAGGCATCCAGAACCATCTCCACCTGAGGCATCCAGAACCATCTCCACATGAGGCATCCAGAACCATCTCCACCTGAGGCAGCCAGAACCATCTCCACCTGAGGCATCCAGAACCATCTCCACCTGAGGCATCCAGAACCATCTCCACCTGAGGCAGCCAGAACCATCTCCACCTGAGGCATCCAGAACCATCTCCACCTGAGGCATCCAGAACCATCTCCACCTGAGGCACTAGAACCATCTCCACCTGAGGCAGCCAGAACCATCTCCACCTGAGGCAGCCAGAACCAACTCCACCTGAGGCAGCCAGAACCATCTCCACCTGAGGCATCCAGAACCATCTCCACCTGAGGCACTAGAACCATCTCCACCTGAGGCATCCAGAACCATCTCCACCTGAGGCACTAGAACCATCTCCACCTGAGGCAGCCAGAACCATCTCCACCTGAGGCATCCAGAACCATCTCCACCTGAGGCATCCAGAACCATCTCCACCTGAGGCACTAGAACCATCTCCACCTGAGGCATCCAGAACCATCTCCACCTGAGGCACTAGAACCATCTCCACCTGAGGCAGCCAGAACCATCTCCACCTGAGGCATCCAGAACCATCTCCACCTGAGGCACCAGAACCATCTCCACCTGAGGCATCCAGAACCATCTCCACCTGAGGCACTAGAACCATCTCCACCTGAGGCACTAGAACCATCTCCACCTGAGGCATCCAGAACCATCTCCACCTGAGGCATCCAGAACCATCTCCACCTGAGGCACTAGAACCATCTCCACCTGAGGCACTAGAACCATCTCCACCTGAGGCATCCAGACCATCTCCACCTGAGGCATCCAGAACCATCTCCACCTGAGGCATCCAGAACCATCTCCACCTGAGGCAGCCAGAACCATCTCCACCTGAGGCACTAGAACCATCTCCACCTGAGGCACTAGAACCATCTCCACCTGAGGCACTAGAACCATCTCCACCTGAGGCACTAGAACCATCTCCACCTGAGGCACTAGAACCATCTCCACCTGAGGCACTAGAACCATCTCCACCTGAGGCATCCAGAACCATCTCCACCTGAGGCACTAGAACCATCTCCACCTGAGGCACTAGAACCATCTCCACCTGAGGCACTAGAACCATCTCCACCTGAGGCAGCCAGAACCATCTCCACCTGAGGCACTAGAACCATCTCCACCTGAGGCAGCCAGAACCATCTCCACCCGAGGCAGCCAGAACCATCTCCACCCGAGGCAGCCAGAACCATCTCCACCCGAGGCAGCCAGAACCATCTCCACCTGAGGCACTAGAACCATCTCCACCCGAGGCAGCCAGAACCATCTCCACCTGAGGCACTAGAACCATCTCCACCTGAGGCACTAGAACCATCTCCACCTGAGGCACTAGAACCATCTCCACCTGAGGCAGCCAGAACCATCTCCACCTGAGGCACTAGAACCATCTCCACCTGAGGCAGCCAGAACCATCTCCACCCGAGGCAGCCAGAACCATCTCCACCCGAGGCAGCCAGAACCATCTCCACCCGAGGCAGCCAGAACCATCTCCACCTGAGGCACTAGAACCATCTCCACCTGAGGCATCCAGAACCATGTAACTGGGCAGATGGCTGCATAGAAGAGTTACAGCGGATGGAAGGGGGAGGAGTCAGAATCAGAGGAGTTGGTGGGGCAGACTGTGAGGAGGCGGGGTCACGGCTCGAGAGGAACCAGAGAGACGGGAAGGGAACCGGAATGAGTGAGTTTGAACATAAACACACTTATTCACAAACGCACATAAAAAGAACCAGATTTAGAAAATGAATTTACTTGATAAATAAGGAAAGATAAAAAGTGTTATTACATGAATTAAAGCAGTAAAGAAGAAACTATTAAAGTAAAATGAGAAACTAGACCTAAACACACTGAAGGTACTGTGGGATAAAGGGGGGGGGGGGGGGGGGGGGGCATGATGGGAAGATTCACCTTCTCTAAGCAGAGGGTGTTCTGGAGGCAGGAGAGCAGACTCATCTGTATTGATCTACAGTTTATAGGAGAGTTTAGTAACCACTCTGATCAGACTCATCTTTATTGATCTACAGTTTATAGGAGAGTTAGTAACCACTCTGATCAGACTCATCTTTATTGATCTACAGTTTATAGGAGAGTTTAGTAACCACTCTGATCAGACTCATCTTTATTGATCTACAGTTTAAAGGGAGAGTTTAGTAACCACTCTGATCAGACTCATCTTTATTGATCTACAGTTTAAAGGGAGAGTTTAGTAACCACTCTATAAGATCAGACACATCTTTATTTATATAGGTCATGTTGAAGGGAAAGCTAGTTCTAAACAAAATATAGTATTTCAATTTGAGGTATTGGTTTCACCATTGTAGCAGATATTACCACATGAGAACTTTTTATGGGGAAATAACTGTTGTTTTTAGTCCAAAATGTAGAGTTTAAAATAAAAATCAGCAAATTTAATTTTGAAAAAGCAATATAATTGGAAAAAATGTGGGGCCTTGGATCACCCATTGTAAAGGTGCTTATTATTGACAACCAATAAGGAGAAGGGGTCACTCAACCCACCCTGCAGTTGTTTTAAAATCTTACTTGCAGCTTTAAAGGGAGCGCACGGCACCAGATTATGAGTTTAAAAGACAAGCGTCACCACCGTCCAATGGACATCCATTTAATCAGTGATGAGCTGAAATTTAGAGATGTTATTTATAAAAATATACCTGCCATAGTGATGACTCCTAAATTCAACTACAAACCATTGATGAAATGACTTCTGCTTTTAAATCCTTGATAAAGGAAGGAGTAATTGTTACATGTTCGGACACCCAGGGTTCAAGGGAGCCCCGCCAAGGGAGCCCCGCCAACGGAGCCCCGCCAAGGGAGCCCCGCCAAGGGAGCCCCGCCAACGGAGCCCCGCCAAGGGAGCCCCGCCAACGGAGCCCCGCCAACGGAGCCCCGCCAACGGAGCCCCGCCAAGGGAGCCCCGCCAACGGAGCCCCGCCAAGGGAGCCCCGCCAAGGGAGCCCCGCCAACGGAGCCCCGCCAACGGAGCCCCGCCAACGGAGCCCCGCCAACGGAGCCCCGCCAAGGGAGCCCCGCCAACGGAGCCCCGCCAACGGAGCCCCGCCAAGGGAGCCCCGCCAAGGGAGCCCCGCCAAGGGAGCCCCGCCAACGGAGCCCCGCCAAGGGAGCCCCGCCAACGGAGCCCCGCCAAGGGAGCCCCGCCAACGGAGCCCCGCCAAGGGAGCCCGCCAACGGAGCCCCGCCAAGGGAGCCCCGCCAACGGAGCCCCGCCAACGGAGCCCCGCCAAGGGAGCCCCGCCAACGGAGCCCCGCCAACGGAGCCCCGCCAAGGGAGCCCCGCCAAGGGAGCCCCGCCAAGGGAGCCCCGCCAACGGAGCCCCGCCAAGGGAGCCCCGCCAACGGAGCCCCGCCAAGGGAGCCCCGCCAACGGAGCCCGCCAAGGGAGCCCCGCCAACGGAGCCCGCCAACGGAGCCCCGCCAAGGGAGCCCCGCCAACGGAGCCCCGCCAACGGAGCCCCGCACCCCCCCTGAAATTCAAGGTGTTTTTATATATATATATATTATTATATATAGCACCAAATTGCAACTAATCTATATCTACTGTCACTTTTGTGGTGGAAGAAATCAACAGTTTTAGCGACTCTGATTCAAGTGTAGACCTTTTTTTTTTAAGTCGGTGATGTAAATGATACGGCCGATACATCAGAGCAGCATCAGCAAATTCAACCGTATCGTTTCGAGCCATACTAGGATGAACTCTCCGACACGGCAGAGACTGCCTCAGGCTCAGAGTCTGACTCGGAAGGTCCGGAGGGTTTACCGCAAGCTGATGCGCCGTCGTCATAGAACAAGATATAGGCAGACTTCAGAATCATCATTCTTTCAATGTCTGACGATTATTATCCACAAGTTATTTTCAGTTTGCAGCTAAACTGAGAATTAAAAATGATTGTACCCTTGCTTTTGCCTTTAATCTCGACAGAGACTGCCACACTCCTGGTCTCGGGTGGTAACATGGCTTGACAGCTAAAGTCACTGACGTTACATGAATCATGTGGGCAACTTTCGTCTTCTTCAACCTGACTCTGTGCAGAACTGAGAACTTCTGTCAAAACCTGTGATTGAATACAACAATAAAAAGCAATAAAAAAAGCAATAAAAAGTTTACATTAACTTTGGATAATAACACGGCAGAGACGGATCCTCTCTTTTCCTCTCTCCCTCTCTCTCTCTCTCTCTCTATAAATGTTACCAGCTAAAAATCGGTAATTACCGGCTAACGGAAACCCTGATATTCAAGTAGGGACAACAACAATTGACAACAAATCAATAGCACAAAAAAGACAAACGTAAACACCTACCTCAAGCCGCTGTCTTTTAGCTATAGCTAATGTCTTTCTTTTGAGCGGGGATTTCTGTTTGGGTCTCTTGAACAGTGAAGGGATAGCGTCTGGCAACAGAATAACTTTATGCTGAACATTAAATCCTAAAGACTCTTTCAACAACGGTTTGTTGTCAAAACATGACTCGGTGAAATGAGCGCTGCACAGCACAGACGATGTTGATGGACTCCAGCCCTGGCGAGTTCGCTGTACTTGAGCGGTCCACTGGCTTCTCAAACTAAATTCTTTCGGAAATTTAAACAAACTCACTCCATCTTTGTTCGTATTTGAGCAATTTGCCGCAACACAGCGAGAAGGCATGTTGATTTAAAGACGAAAACGGAGACAGAATACACACAAGAGCCTTCACCTTTTTCACGCGCTGGCAAGTTCTGGCGCAGACGTCACTAACGGTTTTTTCATGGTCTGCTCAGATGATGTATGTCTTTAGCGACAATATACAAAATAACGTGAAATAAAGACTATTGGTTTATATTTAGGGGAAATTGATTAATTTTATGAATATTTAAGCCTTTCAGAACATATTAATGCCAAATACCAGCAATCGTGTCATAAACAATTTAACACAGGGGTCTCTCCTCTTCTCTAACACAGGGGTCTCTCCTCTTCTCTAACACAGGGGTATCTCCTCTTGCCCTTTAACACAGGGGTATCTCTCTTCTTTAACACAGGGGTATCTCCTCTTCTTTAACACAGGGGTCTCTCCTTCTTTAACACAGGGGTATCTCCTCCTTTAACACAGGGGTATCTCCTCTTCTTTAACACAGGGGTCTCTCTCTTCTTTAACACAGGGGTCTCTCCTCTTGCCCTTTAACACAGGGGTCTCTCCTCTTGCCCTTTAACACAGGGGTATCTCCTCTTCTCTAACACAGGGGTCTCTCCTCTTGCCCTTTAACACAGGGGTATCTCCTCTTCTCTAACACAGGGGTATCTCCTCTTCTTTAACACAGGGGTCTCTCCTCTGCCCTTAACACAGGGGTCTCTCCTCTTCTCTAACACAGGGGTATCTCCTCTTCTCTAACACAGGGGTCTCTCCTCTTCTCTAACACAGGGGTCTCTCCTCTTCTCTAACACAGGGGTCTCTCCTCTTGCCCTTTAACACAGGGGTCTCTCCTCTTGCCCTTTAACACAGGGGTCTCCTCTTGCCCTTTAACACAGGGGTCTTCCTCTTGCCCTTTAACACAGGGGTATCTCCTCTTCTTTAACACAGGGGTCTCTCCTCTTGCCCTTAACACAGGGTCTCTCCTCTTGCCCTTTAACACAGGGGTATCTCCTCTTCTTTAACACAGGGGTCTCCTCTTGCCCTTTAACACAGGGGTATCTCCTCTTCTTTAACACAGGGGTATCTCCTCTTCTTTAACACAGGGGTATCTCCTCTTCTCTAACACAGGGGTCTCTCCTCTTGCCCTTTAACACAGGGGTCTCTCCTCTTCTCTAACACAGGGGTATCTCCTCTTCTTTAACACAGGGGTATCTCCTCTTCTTTAACACAGGGGTATCTCCTCTTCTTTAACACAGGGGTATCTCCTCTTCTTTAACACAGGGGTATCCTCTTGCCCTTAACACAGGGGTCTCTCCTCTTCTTTAACACAGGGGTCTCCTCTTGCCCTTTAACACAGGGGTATCTCCTCTTCTCTAACACAGGGGTCTCTCCTCTTCTTTAACACAGGGGTCTCTCCTCTTGCCCTTTAACACAGGGGTATCTCCTCTTCTTTAACACAGGGGTATCTCCTCTTCTTTAACACAGGGGTCTCTCCTCTTCTTTAACACAGGGGTCTCTCCTCTTGCCCTTTAACACAGGGGTCTCTCCTCTTCTTTAACACAGGGGTCTCTCCTCTTGCCCTTTAACACAGGGGTATCTCCTCTTCTTTAACACAGGGGTCTCTCCTCTTGCCCTTTAACACAGGGGTCTCTCCTCTTCTCTAACACAGGGGTATCTCCTCTTCTTTAACACGGGATCTCCTCTTGCCCTTTAACACAGGGGTCTCTCCTCTTCTCTAACACAGGGGTCTCTCCTCTTGCCCTTTAACACAGGGGTCTCTCCTCTTCTCTAACACAGGGGTATCTCCTCTTCTTTAACACAGGGGTCTCTCTCGCCCTTTAACACAGGGGTATCTCCTCTTCTTTAACACAGGGGTCTCTCCTCTTGCCCTTTAACACAGGGGTCTCTCCTCTTCTTTAACACAGGGGTATCTCCTCTTCTTTAACACAGGGGTATCTCCTCTTCTTTAACACAGGGGTCTCTCCTCTTCTCTAACACAGGGTATCTCCTCTTCTTTAACACAGGGTATCTCCTCTTCTTTAACACAGGGGTCTCTCCTCTTCTTTAACACAGGGGTCTCTCCTCTTCTCTAACACAGGGGTCTCTCCTCTTGCCCTTTAACACAGGGGTCTCTCCTCTTCTTTAACACAGGGGTCTCTCCTCTTCTCTAACACAGGGGTATCCTCCTTTAACACAGGGGTCTCTCCTCTTCTCTAACACAGGGGTCTCTCCTTTCTCTAACACAGGGGTCTCTCCTCTTCTCTAACACAGGGTCTCTCCTCTTCTTTAACACAGGGGTCTCTCCTCTTCTCTAACACAGGGGTATCTCCTCTTCTTTAACACAGGGGTCTCTCCTCTTCTTAACACAGGGGTATCTCCTCTTCTCTAACACAGGGGTATCTCCTCTTCTTAACACAGGGGTATCTCCTCTTCTTTAACACAGGGGTCTCTCCTCTTCTTTAACACAGGGGTATCTCCTCTTCCTAACACAGGGGTATCTCCTCTTCTTTAACACAGGGGTATCTCCTCTTCTTTAACACAGGGGTCTCTCCTCTTCTTTAACACAGGGGTATCTCCTCTTCTCTAACACAGGGGTATCTCCTCTTCTCTAACACAGGGGTCTCTCCTCTTCTTTAACACAGGGGTCTCTCTCTTGCCCTTTAACACAGGGGTATCTCCTCTTCTCTAACACAGGGGTATCTCCTCTTGCCCTTTAACACAGGGGTCTCTCCTCTTGCCCTTTAACACAGGGGTATCTCCTCTTCTCTAACACAGGGGTATCTCCTCTTCTTTAACACAGGGGTCTCTCCTCTTCTTTAACACAGGGGTCTCTCCTCTTCTCTAACACAGGGGTCTCTCCTCTTGCCCTTTAACACAGGGGTCTCTCCTCTTGCCCTTTAACACAGGGGTCTCTCCTCTTCTTTAACACAGGGGTCTCTCCTCTTCTTTAACACAGGGGTCTCTCCTCTTCTTTAACACAGGGGTATCTCCTCTTCTCTAACACAGGGGTCTCTCCTCTTCTTTAACACAGGGGTCTCTCCTCTTCTTTAACACAGGGGTCTCTCCTCTTCTCTAACACAGGGGTATCTCCTCTTCTTTAACACAGGGGTCTCTCCTCTTCTCTAACACAGGGGTCTCTCCTCTTCTCTAACACACGGGTCTCTCCTCTTCTTTAACACAGGGGTCTCCTCTTCTCTAACACAGGGGTCTCTCCTCTTCTCTAACTCACGGGTCTCTCCTCTTCTTTAACACAGGGGTCTCTCCTCTTCTTTAACACAGGGGTCTCTCCTCTTCTCTAACACAGGGGTCTCTCCTCTTCTCTAACACACGGGTCTCTCCTCTTCTTTAACACAGGGGTCTCTCCTCTTCTCTAACACAGGGGTCTCTCCTCTTCTCTAACTCACGGGTCTCTCCTCTTCTTTAACACAGGGGTATCTCTCTTCTTTAACACAGGGGTATCTCCTCTTCTTTAACACAGGGGTCTCTCCTCTTCTCTAACACAGGAGTCTCTCCTCTTCTTTAACACAGGGGTCTCTCCTCTTCTCTAACACAGGGGTCTCTCCTCTTCTTTAACACAGGGGTCTCTCCTCTTCTCTAACTCACGGGTCTCTCCTCTTCTTTAACACAGGGGTATCTCCTCTTCTTTAACACAGGGGTCTCTCTCTTCTTTAACACAGGGGTCTCTCCTCTTCTCTAACTCACGGGTCTCTCCTCTTCTTTAACACAGGGGTCTCTCCTCTTCTTTAACACAGGGGTCTCTCCTCTTCTCTAACACAGGGGTCTCTCCTCTTCTTTAACACAGGGGTCTCTCCTCTTCTCTAACACAGGGGTCTCTCCTCTTCTTTAACACAGGGGTCTCTCCTCTTCTTTAACACAGGGGTCTCTCCTCTTCTTTAACACAGGGGTCTCTCCTCTTCTCTAACATAGGGGTCTCTCCTCTTCTTTAACACAGGGGTCTCTCCTCTTCTCTAACATAGGGGTCTCTCCTCTTCTTTAACACAGGGGTCTCTCCTCTTCTTTAACACAGGGGTATCTCCTCTTCTCTAACACAGGGGTCTCTCCTCTTCTCTAACACAGGGGTCTCTCCTCTTCTTTAACACAGGGGTCTCTCCTCTTCTTTAACACAGGGGTCTCTCCTCTTCTCTAACACAGGGGTCTCTCCTCTTCTTTAACACAGGGGTCTCTCCTCTTCTCTAACACAGGGGTCTCTCCTCTTCTTTAACACAGGGGTCTCTCCTCTTCTTTAACACAGGGGTCTCTCCTCTTCTTAACACAGGGGTCTCTCCTCTTCTCTAACATAGGGGTCTCTCCTCTTCTTTAACACAGGGGTCTCTCCTCTTCTCTAACATAGGGGTCTCTCCTCTTCTTTAACACAGGGGTATCTCCTCTTCTTTAACACAGGGGTCTCTCCTCTTCTCTAACATAGGGGTCTCTCCTCTTCTTTAACACAGGGGTCTCTCCTCTTCTTTAACACAGGGGTCTCTCCTCTTCTTTAACACAGGGGTATCTCCTCTTCTCTAACATAGGGGTATCTCCTCTTCTCTAACACAGGGGTCTCTCCTCTTCTTTAACACAGGGGTCTCTCCTCTTCTTTAACACAGGGGTATCTCCTCTTGCACTTTATATACCGTAGCTGCTACATTGTACTGCCATGTGGTAAATACTTGTATGCTGCTCTTGCTCTTCCTGCATGTCATGTATTTATTTTTGCTGTGTATAAATGTCATGTTCTTGTATGTTGTATGTGAGGGACTGCGGATGGAAATTCGCTTAAAGCTAAAATCCGGCTCATTTACGCTTTGTTTAAGCATTTTTTGTTTTAAAGTGTTCATCGATGTGTACTGTCCCGGTTCAAATAAACGATTAAATCAGCAGCAAGTGGACATGGAGAACTACATGTTGCTAAATCCACCGCGGAGAATAAACAGAAGGGCAACCATGGCAACCATGCTCGGGAGGTCTTCTTCGCTGCTTTTGGTGTATTTTGTGGCGGAAGTACAGCGCCACCTACAGGCCCGGCATATGTACTACAGCGTCTCCAGCGGGTCGAGCGGTCTTGTGGACGGACACGTTCATTGAGCCGATTGCGTGTGGACGGAAGACTTTTTTGATATCGAATTCTGTTCATGTTCAAAGTCATAGCAACCCGATCCGGCCATTCCGCACGTTTTGATGTGTTTCTTGGGTTTTTCGTGTCAACGCTGCCGGACGAGTAGCATGACAACATTTGTGGCGGAAGAAGGAGAATAAGATGATAAGTATGTCGAATAGTATTCTGTGTGTGACTCCGCCAGTCACACACAGAATACTATTCTGTGTGTGACTCCGCCAGTCACACACAGAATAGTATTCTGTGTGTGACTCCGCCAGTCACACACAGAATAACAGCCATAAAGTAAAAACAATACAACATTAAAAAGCAATAAAGCAACCATCTACAAAGTGCAGAACGCTCTCTGGTATAGTAGTATTAGTACCTGCTGCAGCTCTCTGATACTGCAGTACTTACAGTAGTATTAGTACCTGCTGCAGCTCTCTGATACTGCAGTACTTACAGTAGTATTACTACCTGCTGCTGCTCTCTGGTACTGCAGTACTTACAGTAGTATTAGTACCTGCTGCTGCTCTCTGGTACTGCAGTACTTACAGTAGTATTAATACCTGCTGCTGCTCTCTGGTACTGCAGTACTTACAGTAGTATTAATACCTGCTGCTGCTCTCTGGTACTGCAGTACTTACAGTAGTATTAGTACCTGCTGCTGCTCTCTGGTACTGCAGTACTTACAGTAGTATTAATACCTGCTGCTGCTCTCTGGTACTGCAGTACTTACAGTAGTATTAATACCTGCTGCAGCTCTCTGGTACTGCAGTACTTACAGTAGTATTAGTACCTGCTGCTGCTCTCTGGTACTGCAGTACTTACAGTAGTATTAATACCTGCTGCTGCTCTCTGGTACTGCAGTACTTACAGTAGTATTAATACCTGCTGCTGCTCTCTGGTACTGCAGTACTTACAGTAGTATTAATACCTGCTGCTGCTCTCTGGTACTGCAGTACTTACAGTAGTATTAGTACCTGCTGCTGCTCTCTGGTACTGCAGGCTCTTGGTGTCCGGCAGGCTCAGACCAGGGTCCAGTCTCAGGATGTATTAGTATACAGAGTAGTATTAGTACCTGCTGCTGCTCTCTGGTACTGCAGGCTCTTGGTGTCCGGCAGGCTCAGACCAGGGTCCAGTCTCAGGATGTCCAGGCTCTCGTTCAGGTTGCTGCTGTTGGACGTCTTGGCTGATTTACATTTGGTCTTCCTGTTGGGGATCTTGGTGGGGAACTTCATCTTCAGCTTCTTACTGTTCTCCTAAGAAACAGCACAGTTTTACAAGTACAGTTCTGTACTGCTGCAGTATGTGTGTAGTACTGCAGCAGTATGTTTAGTACTACAGTATGTGTAGTACTGCAGTATGTGTGTAGTACTGCAGTATGTTTAGTACTACAGTATGTGTAGTACTGCAGTATGTGTGTAGTACTGCAGTATGTTTAGTACTACAGTATGTGTAGTACTGCAGTATGTGTGTAGTACTGCAGTATGTTTAGTACTACAGTATGTGTAGTACTGCAGAATGTGTGTAGTACTGCAGTATGTTTAGTACTACAGTATGTGTAGTACTGCAGTATGTGTGTAGTACTGCAGTATGTGTAGTACTGCAGTATGTATGTACTGCAGAATGTATAGTACTACAGTATGTGTAGTACTACAGTATGTGTGTAGTACTGCAGTATGTTAGTACTACAGTATGTGTAGTACTGCAGTATGTGTAGTACTGCAGTATGTGTAGTACTACAGTATGTATAGTACTGCAGTATGTGTAGTACTGCAGTATGTGTAGTACTGCAGAATGTATAGTACTGCAGTATGTGTAGTACTGCAGTATGTGTAGTACTGCAGAATGTATAGTACTGCAGTATGTGTAGTACTGCAGTATGTGTAGTACTGCAGAATGTATAGTACTACAGTATGTGTAGTACTACAGTATGTTGTAGTACTGCAGTATGTTTAGTACTACAGTATGTGTAGTACTGCAGTATGTGTAGTACTGCAGAATGTATAGTACTGCAGAATGTATAGTACTGCAGTATGTGTAGTACTGCAGTATGTGTAGTACTGCAGAATATAGTACTGCAGTATGTGTAGTACTGCAGTATGTGTAGTACTGCAGTATGTGTAGTACTGCAGTATGTGTAGTACTGCAGTATGTGTAGTACTGCAGAATGTATAGTACTACAGTATGTGTAGTACTACAGTATGTGTGTAGTACTGCAGTATGTTTAGTACTACAGTATGTGTAGTACTGCAGTATGTGTAGTACTGCAGTATGTGTAGTACTGCAGAATGTATAGTACTGCAGTATGTGTAGTACTACAGAATGTATAGTACTGCAGTATGTGTAGTACTGCAGTATGTGTAGTACTGCAGAATGTATAGTACTGCAGTATGTGTAGTACTGCAGTATGTGTAGTACTGCAGAATGTATAGTACTGAAGTATGTGTAGTACTGCAGTATGTGTAGTACTGCAGAATTATAGTACTGCAGTATGTGTAGTACTGCAGATGTATAGTACTGCAGTATGTGTAGTACTGCAGAATGTATAGTACTGCAGTATGTGTAGTACTGCAGTATGTGTAGTACTGCAGTATGTGTAGTACTGCAGTATGTTTAGTACTACAGTATGTGTAGTACTGCAGTATGTGTGTAGTACTGCAGTGTTTAGTACTACAGTATGTGTAGTACTGCAGTATGTGTAGTACTGCAGTATGTGTAGTACTGCAGTATGTGTAGTACTGCAGTATGTGTAGTACTGCAGTATGTGTAGTACTAAGCCGCTTTCACACCAAGTACTTAGCCGGTACTTGTCCCCCCCTAACTCTTTAGTCCCTCGAACTGTCCTAGTAGATCGCGTTCTCAACGGAATAAGTCCCCGAGGGAGGATTAGGCAAATGAAGCCGCTGACGTCACTTCTTCTTCTTTGGGTTCACAAAACTTTTCGGAGTTTTACGGGCCGTGGTTTGCAATTCGCCCAGCCAAACAGAAATTGTTAACGTGACCGACACACCCACGAACCATTTCCTACTCAGGAAAGTACCACCTCTCTAGCAGGGACTATCTGGGGGTGAAAAGGTTAGCACGAACTAGGGACTAGGCCCAGATCCTTTTTGGTGTGAAACCAAATCTCCTCCCCCTATCGGCCTAGTTCGGGGGGAAAAGTACTCCGGTGTGAAAGCGCCTCTAGAGTACGTGTGGTACTATGAGTACCTTGGCAGTAGAGCTGGCGCTGGTGAACAGTCTGGAGCTTCTTCTGGGCTGAACGTTCGGAGGACCAGACATACTGGGGCTGAGCACCTGAGGAGACCCACTGACAGACAGGCGTCAGACAGACAGGTATCAGACAGACAGGCGTCAGACAGACAGGTATCAGACAGACAGGCGTCAGACAGACAGGTATCAGACAGACAGACAGACAGGTGTCAGACCTATAGACAGGTGGGTAGTTACCTGGTGTGAGGGGCGGAGGTCTGTGATTGGTTGAACGGGATTGGGAGAACGTCTCTGCTGTTACCTGTCTGACTGAAGACAGACTTTGACTGACTGATCCTGGAAACAGACTGAGAGAGACAGGTCAGGAGAGAGAGACAGGTGACAGGTGAGGGGACGGGTGAGGAGAGAGAGACAGGTGACAGGTGAGGAGAGAGAGATAGGTGAGGATAGAGAGAGAGACAGGTGGGAGAGAGAGAGAGGTGAGGAGAGAGACAGGTGAGGAGAGAGAGACAGGTGAGGAGAGAGATACAGGTGACAGGTGAGGAGAGAGAGACAGGTGACAGGTGAGGAGAGAGAGACAGGTGAGGAGAGAGAGAGAGACAGGTGAGGAGAGAGAGAGAGTGAGGAGAGAGACAGGTGAGGAGAGAGAGACAGGTGAGGAGAGAGAGACAGGTGACAGGTGAGGAGAGAGAGACAGGTGAGGAGAGAGAGACAGGTGACAGGTGAGGAGAGAGACAGGTGAGGAGAGAGAGAGAGACAGGTGACAGGTGAGGAGAGAGAGACAGGTGAGGAGAGAGAGACAGGTGAGGAGAGAGAGAGAGACAGGTGACAGGTGAGGAGAGAGAGACAGGTGAGGAGAGAGAGAGACAGGTGAGGAGAGAGAGAAGACAGGTGAGGAGAGAGAGAGAGACAGGTGAGGAGAGAGAGACAGGTGAGGAGAAGAGAGAGAGACAGGTGAGAGAGAGAGAGACAGGTGAGGAGAGAGAGAGAGACAGGTGACAGGTGAGGAGAGAGAGAGAGACAGGTGACAGGTGAGGAGAGAGAGACAGGTGAGGAGAGAGAGAGAGACAGGTGAGGAGAGAGAGAGAGACAGGTGACAGGTGAGGAGAGAGAGACAGGTGAGGAGAGAGAGAGACAGGTGACAGGTGAGGAGAGAGACAGGCGAGGATAGAGAGAGACAGGTGAGGAGAGAGAGAGACAGGCGAGGGTTCAGAAGGATAATTAGAATAACAAATTCAATTAAAACATTGAGAATGAAGTGTGTGTGTGTGTGTGTGTGTGTGTGTGTGTGTGTGTGTGTGTGTGTATGTGTGTGTGTGTGTGTGTGTGTACCTTCTTGCTGGGAACTGTAGATTGTGTTTCCATGGTAGCTGAATAGTTTTGTAAATATGTGGGGTCTCCAGGGCTAGGCTCCAGGGGCAGGATGCCAAAACTACAAACACACACAATTGAGTGCCTTGTTAAACGACTCACCCTTACAGGTGTTGTTATACAGGTGTTGTTACATTACTCACCCGTACAGGTGTTGTTATACAGGTGTTGTTACATTACTCACCCTTACAGGTGTTGTTACATTACTCACCCTTACAGGTGTTGTTACATTACTCACCCGTACAGGTGTTGTTATACAGGTGTTGTTACATTACTCACCCGTACAGGTGTTGTTACATTACTCACCCGTACAGGTGTTGTTATACAGGTGTTGTTACATTACTCACCCGTACAGGTGTTGTTATACAGGTGTTGTTACATTACTCACCCGTACAGGTGTTGTTATACAGGTGTTGTCACATTACTCACCCGTACAGGTGTTGTTACATTACTCACCCGTACAGGTGTTGTTATACAGGTGTTGTCACATTACTCACCCGTACAGGTGTTGTCACATTATTCACCTGTACAGGTGTTGTTACATTACTCACCGTACAGGTGTTGTTATACAGGTGTTGTCACATTACTCACCCGTACAGGTGTTGTTAGATTACTCACCCGTACAGGTGTTGTTACATTACTCACCCGTACAGGTGTTGTTACATTACTCACCCGTACAGGTGTTGTTACATTACTCACCCGTACAGGTTTTGTTACATTACTCACCCGTACAGGTGTTGTTACATTACTCACCCGTACAGGTGTTGTTTACAGGTGTTGTTACATTACTCACCCGTACAGGTGTTGTTACATTACTCACCCGTACAGGTGTTGTTATACAGGTTTTGTCACATTACTCACCCGTACAGGTGTGTTACATTACTCACCGTACAGGTGTTGTTATACAGGTGTTGTTACATTACTCACTACAGGTGTTGTTACATTACTCACCCGTACAGGTGTTGTTATACAGGTTTTGTCACATTACTCACCCATACAGGTGTTGTTATACAGGTTTTGTTACATTACTCACCCATACGGGTGTTGTTATACGGGTGTTGTTATACGGGTGTTGTTACATTACTCACCAGGGTGTGAGAGGGCTAAGGGCTGCAGGTCCTCCCAGTAAACTCCGTCCACTCTTGGGCTTGTTCTGTTTAGCCAGTAGTGATCCAGCTGTAGCCATGGAAACAGCATTACCCAATAGAGGAGGTCTCCGGGGAGATGAGGGAGGAGTCGATGTAGGAAACTGACAAATCAGACGTCAGCTTTCCATTGGAAGACTCTAGGTTGAGGCGGTTCAGCTCCTGAAGGCAGACAGGAACAATATCAGATCAGCTGTTCCCCCTCAGATCAGCTGTTCCCCCTCTAGATCAGCTGTTCCCCCTCTAGATCAGCTGTTCCCCCTCTAGATCAGCTGTTCCCCCTCAGATCAGCTGTTCCCCCTCTAGATCAGCTGTTCCCCCTCAGATCAGCTATTCCACCTCTAGATCAGCTGTTCCCCCTCAGATCAGCTATTCCACCTCTAGATCAGCTGTTCCCCCTCTAGATCAGCTGTTCCCCCTCTAGATCAGCTGTTCCACCTCTAGATCAGCTGTTCCCCCTAGATCAGCTGTTCCCCCTCAGATCAGCTGTTCCCCCTCTAGATCAGCTGTTCCCCCTCAGATCAGCTGTTCCCCTCTAGATCAGCTGTTCCCCTCAGATCAGCTATTCCACCTCTAGATCAGCTGTTCCCCCTCAGATCAGCTATTCCACCTCTAGATCAGCTGTTCCCCCTCTAGATCAGCTGTTCCCCCTCTAGATCAGCTGTTCCACCTCTAGATCAGCTGTTCCCCCTCTAGATCAGCTGTTCCCCCCTCGATCAGCTGTTCCCCCTCTAGATCAGCTGTTCCCCCTCTAGATCAGCTGTTCCCCCTCAGATCAGCTGTTCCCCTCAGATCAGCTATTCCACCTCTAGATCAGCTGTTCCCCCTCTAGATCAGCTGTTCCCCCTCTAGATCAGCTGTTCCCCCTCTAGATCAGCTGTTCCCCCTCTAGATCAGCTGTTCCCCCTCAGATCAGCTATTCCACCTCTAATCAGCTGTTCCCCCTCTAGATCAGCTGTTCCCCCCTAGATCAGCTTTCCACCTCTAGATCAGCTGTTCCCCTCTAGATCAGCTGTTCCCCCTCAGATCAGCTATTCCACCTCTAGATCAGCTGTTCCCCCTCAGATCAGCTATTCCACCTCTAGA
>JAAKFY010000172.1:135000-150000 GCA_011823955.1 Dissostichus mawsoni | reverse complement strand
GTCAGAAACAATGAGACGTGTTCTGGAAGTAATATGGTCTGTGTTTACATTAGCATGCTAACACTCAGAGCTAACCTGTACTGGAGAGAGTCTGTGTGAAGAAGCAGGAAATCAAAAGGAACTCACCTTGTGGTAAACTGTTTAATGTACCCTTTATTACAGTTGGATTGAATAAATATTACAGTGTATTTAACTGTTTAAATTATTACAGTTAATGTAACATTTATTACAGTCTGATTACAGTTTAATTTAATAAATATTACAGTCTGTTTAACAGTTTAATTGAATCATTATTACAGTCTGATTAGAAGTTTAACTGAATCAATATTACAGTCTGATTACAGTCTGTATAACAGAGGCTAACCAGCTGATGCTAATGTTTTGATGCTAACCTGCAGGTAGCTGGTGTTAGCTAGATTTAGCAAGAAGAAGCTAACAAACTGTTGTTTATCTTTAGTAAAACAGCTGATCTCGAGTCAGACTTTAACAACAATCACAACAAACCCGTGTCTGTCTGTGAACTTTAGGGGGTGATGGGTAAACATTAGCATCGATGTTAGCCGCTCACATGCTAACACAGCTACATGTTAGCATGTAATAATACAGAACTGTGAAGCCGATCAGCTTCTGCTGCTCATCAGAAACAGCTGATTCAGAGACATTGAAACATCAATAGCTGTTTATTTCATATCTTTTATAAGTATTCACTATTCAGTCAGAAAGTCGTTTAACCTTTAATCAGTGTTTGTGCTGAGGAACCATGTATATCTATAGCATAACCCACTGATATAGCTAATGACACAGAACCACACTGATATTATCTAATGAAACAGAACCACACTGATATTAGCTAATGACACAGAACACACTGATATTATCTAATGAAACAGAACCACAGTGATATGTCATAATGAAGTAGAACATGTTTCAGGGACCAGGGGAGCCTCACTCCGTGTTTCTGACCGACAGGGGAGCCTTAAACACGGAGGCTATCCGGAGCTAACCTGCTAACAGCTAACAGCTAGCTCTGCTGATAGAGAACCAACTGACCGAACCTCAGTGTTAATGGGAAGGTTTTTAACAGCAGTAGGACCAGTAATAACACCGATAATACGAGCAGTAAACCGGTGGGGCCTGTGGCGGAGAGACAGCAGCTGTGAGGCCGGAGAGAGGAGCTCCAGCACGGCCTCAGAGTAGAGATCTCCCCGCTCAGGGGCTCCTCTCTCCAGCTACCCTCACTTATTATTATCTCCATGACTGATAAAGCATTACCTGCACGGGTTCCTGCAGCACCGTCATCCCGCTTCTCCGGCTCTTCGGTCGCTTTTCCCTCTTTCCTTTCGGAGCTTTTCTTCACTTCGGTCTCCAGAGGAGCTGCGGCCGGAGATTTGAACAAACCGACCGTTAACAGTCGAACAGAGCCGAAGATACCCGAGGGGGCCGTCCGGAGACACACGAGTTCTGACGGAAAGAGCCGAACGTAGGAGAGGGCCGTCCGGAGACACACGAGTTCTGACGGAAAGAGCCGAAGATTCCCGAAGAGGGAGGAGGGCCGTCCGGAGAAATACGAGTTCTGACGGAAAGAGCCGAAAGGCCAACAATCTTGAATCCTTCAAAAAATCTCTCAAAACTCACTTATTCACTATAGCTTTCAAACTCTGATCAACAACCCTACCCCCCCCCCCCCCCCCCATTTACTCAGCGCTTGGATTAGGACTTTTGTTTATGTTTTTGGTTTTTGGTTTGGTTTCTGTTCTGATTTTATGTAAAGCGTCTTTGAAGTAGGAAGTACTCACTAACACAGAGGAAGTGAGGAAGTACTCACTAACACAGAGGAAGTGAGGAAGTGCTCACTAACACAGAGGAAGTGAGGAAGTGCTCACTAACACAGAGGAAGTGAGGAAGTGCTCACTAACACAGAGGAAGTGAGGAAGTGCTCACTAACACAGAGGAAGTGAGGAAGTTACTTCCAACATGTAATACAGTACATATTAATTATTACTGATTTTTTTAAGTAATAAGTTACATCACAATATTACGGTCTCTGAAATGTAATGAGTTACACTACTTTTAAATTACTTTTGAGCTACTTTACCAAAATAACTGCAAAAGAATGGCTAGGTATTTTAAATGCTAAAATGTAGTTTATAGTTCAGCGGATAAGCACAACAATTGTGCATTTTATGAGAAAAGCATGACATTTCTAACATAGTTAGTGCATACCATAAGGTTTATTTTCAGATGGGGAGGGAAGTGAGATTTGACCTGTGAGGACCGTGAGAGGTCAAATCCAAGATGGCCGCCAGTCTCTCGGGTCAAATGTTCAAACACGCTTAATTTTGGAACCAAACATTGTAGAAAAAATATTTAAGGTGTCATATCCAACTAAATTAGGGATGCCCAATCATTTGGTGATACTTTTGAGATCGCCAGAATCCAAGAAAATGCATTTAGGTGAAGATAAAGGTAGAAATTGACCAAAAATAAGCTGTCAATCATTGAAATTTGCAAAATTGCAAATTATTTAGTGTGTGTGTGTGTGTGTATGTGTGTGTGTGTGTGTGTGTGTGTGTGTATGTGTGTGTGTGTGTGTATGGTTGTGTGTGTGGTGTGTGTGTTGTGTCTGTGGTGTGTTGTGGTGTGTGTGTATGTGTAGGGTGTGTGTATGTGTGGGTGTTGTGTGTGGTGTGTGTGTGTTTGTGTTGTGTGTGTGTATGTGTGTGTGTGTGTGTATGTGTGTGTGTGTATGTATGTGTGTGGTGTGTGTGTGTGTGTGTGTATGTGGTGTGTGTATGTGTATGTGTGTGTGTGTGTGTGTTGTGTGTTGTGTCTGTGTGTGTGTGTGTGTGTGTGTATGTGTGTGTGTGTATGTGTGTGTGTGTGTGTTTGTGTTGTGTGTGTATGTGTGTGTGTGTGTGTGTGTTTGTGTCTGTGTGTGTGTGTGTGTGTATGTGTGTGTGTGTGTGTGTATGTGTGTGTGTGTATGTGTGTGTATGTGTATGTGTGTGTCTGTATGTGTGTGTGTGTGTGTGTGTGTCTGTGTGTGTGTGGGTGTGTGTGTGTGTGTCTGTGTGTGAGTGTGTGGTGTGTGTGTGTATGTGTGTGTGTGTGTGTATGTGTGTGTGTATGTTGTGTGTGTGTATGTGTATGTGTGGTGTGTGTGTATGTGTGTGGTGTGTGTGTGTGTGTGTGTGTCGTGTGTGTGTGTTTGTGTGTGTGTGTCTGTGTGTGGTGTGGTGGTGTGTGTGTGTGTGTGGGTGTGTGTGTGTGTGTGTGGTGTGGTGTGTGTGTGTGTGTGTGCTGGTGGCAGATGTGGCGCAGTTGTATTGTGTATATCCATGCTTCAGAGAATGCACCTATACCCATGGGTATAGGTGCATTCTCTGTAGAGTTCTATCTTTTCTTGAGCCATACAAGTAAATAAATCCTGGATAATGACATGTAGCTTATGGTCCCGCCTTACCAATGATATCAACTTATCATCAGCTAGATACATGACATCAAAGTAACAGTCAAATCCAAGATGGCCGCCAGTCCTCTGTGTTTAATGTCCACGTTTTTTTAAATTTTGTAAACAAACGATGTAGAAAATAATGTGTCATTTAATGTGTAATTTCCACCTAAATTGGGGATGCCCATTCATTTGATGATACTTTTGAGATCGCCAGAATTAAAGAATCAAGAAAGAATTCATTTAGATCAAGGACATGGTCAAATTACATAAAACACTTTTGGATTGGACCGATGCAATATTGTGAAATGTGCCTCAATTAATCCGGTTTATTCTGAGGCCCGATCTCTGTAGATAAATAAAGAACTAAGCCAGATGTGTATTATTTAATGCAGCCGAACCATTTATTACAAAGTATTCATGTGATGACTTTCGAAGAGTAAAGCAAGGACTGCTGAATAAAGTATGATTTTATGTTTTACGAAACGTTTTTTTTCATATGGAATGCAATTGGAGGTCAACCAATCACAGAGCTTGAGGACTAATCACGGGGTTTGTGAAGCAAAGCACATGTTGTAGTCCCAAACGAAAGCTGAGGATTCTGGGTAGTGTAGTGTCTTCTGCCATCCTAAACTCCGAAAAAAATTTGTTTCTCCGAATCGAAGGGGAAAAATACAAAAGCATTGTACACAATTTAAACCAATCAATGTTGTGTAATTAATTGCAATCAGTTGAAAGCTCTTTGCGTCCGTTTATGAAGCTGAAGGAGACTCGGCGCGTCACAACTGCACGCCATAGGACCCTGACCAAGCGTCGCTCCTGGACGTTCAGGGAGTGAGACTGTGTTGTACATGCACTCCCTTAGGATAGATTTGAGGGAAAGGGGTAGCAAGTAAGGAGTAAGGAACAGAGGTGGAGAGGCACAACGTGTCTACGTACATGCACTCCCTTAAGATAGGGTTAGGGAAAAGAGTAGGAATTAAGATGTATGCGCCACATCTATACCATGAGCGCATTGCTCCTAAAAAGTGTTTCTGGCACTGACACCAATCAACAGTTGTGCGTCGACTGGGCAGGGATCAAGGCACGTATATGCCTCTCCTGCTTCCACCGTCTACACACACACAACCAAATCAAGTGAAGGAGGAAGTACTCACTAACACAGAGGAAGTAATCACTAACACAGAGGAAGTAATCACTAACACAGAGGAAGTACTCACTAACACAGAGGAAGTGAGTAAGTACTCACTAACACAGAGTAAGTACTCACAACACAGAGGAAGTACTCACCAACACAGAGGAAGTACTCATTAACACAGAGGAAGTACTCACTAACACAGAGTAAGTACTCACTAACACAGAGGAAGTACTCACCAACACAGAGGAAGTACTCACCAACAAGAGGAAGTACTCAACACAGAGGAGATCACGAAGTATAACACAGAGGAAGTACTCACTAACACAGAGGAAGTACTCACCAACACAGAGGAAGTACTCATTAACACAGAGGAAGTACTCACTAACACAGAGGAAGTACTCACTAACACAAAGGAAGTGAGGAAGTACTCACTAACACAGAGGAAGTACTCACTAACACAGAGGAAGTACTCACTAACACAGTGGAAGTGAGGAAGTACTCAATAACACAGAGGAAGTACTCATTAACACAGAGGAAGTACTCACCAACACAGAGGAAGTACTCATTAACTCAGAGGAAGTACTCACTAACACGGAGGAAGTACTCACTAACACAGAGGAAGTGAGGAAGTACTCACTAACACAGAGGAAGTACTCACTAACACAGAGGAAGTACTCACTATCACAGAGGAAGTGAGGAAGTACTCACTAACACAGAGGAAGTTCCCACTAACTCAGAGGAAGTACTCATTAACACAGAGGAAGTACTCACCAACACAGAAGAAGTACTCATTAACACAGAGGACGTACTCATTAACACAGAGGAAGTGAGGAAGTACTCAATAACACAGAGGAAGTACTCATTAACACAGAGGAAGTACTCACTAACACAGAGGAAGTACTCACTAACACAGAGGAAGTGCTCACTAACACAGAGGAAGTGAGGAAGTACTCAATAACACAGAGGAAGTACTCAATAACACAGAGGAAGTGAGGAAGTACTCAATAACACAGAGGAAGTACTCATTAACACGGAGGAAGTACTCACCACACAGAGGAAGTGAGGAAGTACTCAATAACACAGAGGAAGTACTCATTAACATGGAGGAAGTACTCACCAACACAGAGGAAGTGAGGAAGTACTCACTAACACAGAGGAAGTTCTCACTAACACAGAGGAAGTGAGGAAGTACTCAATAACACAGAGGAAGTACTCATTAACACGGAGGAAGTACTCACCAACACAGAGGAAGTGAGGAAGTACTCACTAACACAGAGGAAGTTCTCACTAACACAGAGGAAGTGAGGAAGTACTCAATGACACAGAGGAAGTGAGGAAGTAATCATTAACACAGAGGAAGTACTCACTAACACAGAGGAAGTACTCATTAACAGACGACGTACTCACTAACACAGAGGAAGTGAGGAAGTACTCAATAACACAGAGGAAGTGAGGAAGTACTCACTAACACAGAGGAAGTACTCATTAACACAGAGGACGTACTCACTAACAGAGGAATTACTCACTAACACAGAGGAAGTGAGAAGTACTCAATAACACAGAGGAAGTACTCATTAACAGAGAGGAAGTACTCACTAACACAGAGGAAGTACTCACTAACACAGAGGAAGTGAGGAAGTACTCAATAACACAGAGGAAGTGAGGAAGTACTCACTAACACAGAGGAAGTACTCATTAACACAGAGGAAGTGAGGAAGTACTCAATAACACAGAGGAAGTGAGGACGTACTCACTAACACAGAGGAAGTGAGGAAGTACTCAATAACACAGAGGAAGTGAGGACGTACTCACTAACACAGAGGAAGTGAGGAAGTACTCAATAACACAGAGGAAGTACTCATTAACACAGAGGAAGTACTCAGTAACACAGAGGAAGTACTCACTAACACAGAGGAAGTACTCACTAACAGAGGAAGTACTCACTAACACAGAGGAAGTACTCACTAACACAGAGGACGTACTCACTAACACAGAGGAATTACTCACTAACAGAGGAAGTGAGGAAGTACTCAATAACACAGAGGAAGTACTCATTAACACAGAGGAAGTACTCAGTAACACAGAGGAAGTACTCACTAACACAGAGGAAGTACTCACTAACACAGAGGAGTACACACACAGAGGAAGTACTCACTAACACAGAGGACGTACTCACTAACACAGAGGAATTACTCACTTAACACAGAGGAAGTACTCACTAACACAGAGGAAGTACTCACTAACACAGAGGAAGTACTCACTAACACAGAGGAAGTACTCACTAACACAGAGGACGTACTCACTAACACAGAGGAATTACTCACTAACACAGAGGAAGTGAGGAAGTACTCAATAGCTCAGAGGTAGTACTCATTAACACAGAGGAAGTACTCACCAACACAGAGGAAGTACTCATTATACAGAGGAAGTACTCACTAACACAGAGGAAGTGAGGAAGTACTCACTAACACAGAGGAAGTACTCATTAACACCGACGTACTCACTAACAAAGAGGAAGTGAGGAAGTACTCATAACACTGAGGAAGTACTCATTAACACAGAGGAAGTGAGGAAGTACTCAATAACACAGAGGAAGTACTCATTAAACTAGGAGGAAGTACTCACTAACACAGAGGAAGTACTCACTAACACAGAGGAAGTGCTCACTAACACAGAGGAAGTGAGGAAGTACTCAATAACACAGAGGAAGTACTCATTAACACAGAGGAAGTGAGGAACTCAATAACACAGAGGAAGTACTCAATAACACAGAGGAAGTCTCACTAACACAGAGGAAGTACTCACTACACAGAGGAAGTGCTCACTAACACAGAGGAAGTGAGGAAGTACTCAATAACACAGAGGAAGTACTCAATAACAGAGGAAGTGAGGGAGTACTCAATAACACAGAGGAAGTACTCATTAACACAGAGGAAGTACTCACTAACACAGAGGAAGTGCTCACTAACACAGAGGAAGTGAGGAAGTACTCAATAACACAGAGGAAGTACTCAATAACACAGAGGAAGTGAGGGAGTACTCAATAACACAGAGGAAGTACTCATTAACACAGAAGAAGTACTCACCAACACAGAGGAAGTGAGGAAGTACTCACTGACACAGAGGAAGTACTCACTAACACAGAGGAAGTACTCACTAACACAGAGGAAGTACTCACTAACACAGAGGAAGTTCTCACTAACACAGAGGAATTGAGGACGTACTCACTAACACAGAGAAGTACTCACTAACACAGAGGAAGTACTCACTAACCAGAGGAAGTTCTCACTAACACAGAGGAAGTGAGGAAGTACTCACTGACACAGAGGAAGTACTCACTAACACAGAGGAAGTACTCACTAACACAGAGGAAGTACTCATTAACACAGAGGACGTACTCACTAACACAGAGGAAGTACTCATTAACACAGAGGAAGTGAGGAAGTACTCATTAACACAGAGGAAGTACTCATTAACACAGAGGACGTACTCACTAACACAGAGGAAGTACTCATTAACACAGAGGAAGTGAGGAAGTACTCATTACACAGAGGAAGTACTCATTAACACAGAGGACGTACTCAATAACACAGAGGAGTGAGGGAGTACTCAATAACACAGAGGAAGTACTCATTAACACAGAAGAAGTACTCACCAACACAGAGGAAGTGAGGAAGTACTCACTGACACAGAGGAATACTCACTAACACAGAGGAAGTACTCACTAACACAGAGGAAGTACTCACTAACACAGAGGAAGTTCTCACTAACACAGAAATTGAGGACGTACTCACTAACACAGAGGAAGTACTCACTAACACAGAGGAAGTACTCACTAACACAGAGGAAGTTCTCACTAACACAGAGGAAGTGAGGAAGTACTCACTGACACAGAGGAAGTACTCACTACACAGAGGAAGTACTCACTAACACAGAGGAAGTACTCATTAACACAGAGGACGTACTCACTAACACAGAGGAAGTACTCATTAACACAGAGGAAGTGAGGAAGTACTCATTAACACAGAGGAAGTACTCATTAACACAGAGGACGTACTCACTAACACAGAGGAAGTACTCATTAACACAGAGGAAGTGAGTAAGTACTCATTAACACAGAGGAAGTACTCATTAACACAGAGGAAGTACTCATTAACACAGAGGACGTACTCACTAACACAGAGGAAGTACTCATTAACACAGAGGAAGTGAGGAAGTACTCATTAACACAGAGGAAGTACTCATTAACACAGAGGAAGTGAGGAAGTACTCATTAACACAGAGGAAGTGAGGAAGTACTCATTAACACAGAGAAGTACTCATTAACACAGAGGAAGTACTCATTAACACAGAGGACGTACTCACTAACACAGAGGAAGTACTCATTAACCAGAGGAAGTGAGGAAGTACTCATTAACACAGAGGAAGTACTCATTAACACAGAGGAAGTGAGGAAGTACTCATTAACACAGAGGAAAGTACTCATTAACACAGAGGACGTACTCACTAACACAGAGGAAGTACTCATTAACACAGAGGAAGTGAGGAAGTACTCATTAACACAGAGGAAGTACTCATTAACACAGAGGACGTACTCACTAACATAGAGGAAGTGAGGAAGTACTCACTAACACAGAGGACGTACTCACTAACACAGAGGAAGTGAGGAAGTACTCACTGACACAGAGGAAGTTCTCACTAACACAGAGGAAGTGAGGAAGTACTCACTAACACAGAGGAAGTTCTCACTAACACAGAGGAAGTGAGGAAGTACTCAATAACACAGAGGAAGTACTCTTAACACAGAGGAAGTACTCACTAACACAGAGGAAGTTCTCACTAACACAGAGGAAGTGAGGAAGTACTCAATAACACAGAGGAAGTACTCTTAACACAGAGGAAGTACTCACTAACACAGAGGAAGTACTAACTAACACAGAGGAAGTGAGGAAGTACTCAATAACACAGAGGAAGTACTCTTAACACAGAGGAAGTACTCACTGACACAGAGGAAGTGAGGAAGTACTCAATAACACAGAGGAAGTACTCTTAACACAGAGGAAGTACTCACTAACACAGAGGAAGTACTCACTAACACATATTTAAACATATTTGAAAGTGATAAGTATTTTGTTTACAGGGAATAGGTCTTAGATCTTTGATTTCAGCTCATGATGCGTTTATATATTTGTTCAGTGTATTTATAATATATGATGATGAGGTGTTTATTAATGTATTATTATTCACTATAGAATCAGAGGCAGTGAAGCATCCCAGAATAATCAGATAGATAGACATTAACATTTATTTATTCCAATATAGGAAATTATTTGACAGATAAATCGTTTATAAACTGAAGGGAAGTTCATGAATCATTGACACGACTCTGATTGCAACACAGCACAAACTTTATTTAAAACATTCAGCACTTCCTGTATAACTGTCAAACACATTTAGTCATCAGAAACACGACCTGCTTCAACCAATCACTGAACAGAGGCTAATTCTAATACTATCGCTATTAAGCAGAGAGGCGGGGCTACACATCGAGGGGCAGGGCTACGCATTTAGAGGTGGGTTTCCGTTGTGTGGGTGGGGCTACATATTTAGAGGTGGGTTTCCGTGTTGTGGGTGGGGCTACATATTTAGAGGTGGGTTTCCGTGTTGTGGGCGGGACTACGAGGTGCAGTTGGTCTCTGGAAAGAGTCGACATTTGACCACGGACAGGTAGGTCTCCACCTGCAACAAGAACATCATGGGGGTCAGGAAGTCACCTCTCCCAGGAGAGAATCACAGGTGTAAAGACAGGAATCTAATCCAGGTGTGACACTTTTGATCAGAGTCCTGATGCGGTTTCATGCAGTAATGCTGCCAGTTCTCCCAGTGCTGAATAAACCCTATAGTAATGACTCCAGTGTATCCGAATGGCTCGCATGTCCTTCAGACCCTAACCCTTCAGACCCTAACCCTTCAGACCCTAACCCTTCTTGAACAGCAGCAGCTCGTAGGCTCTCCTCATGCTGCTGCTGCTAGTAGTAATAATAAACCCTATAGTAATGAACCCTATGGGTATAAACCCTATAGTAAACCCTATTGTTAACCCTACAGTAAACCCTATAGTAAACCCTATTGTTAACCCTACAGTAAACCCTATAGTAATGAACCCTATGGGTATAGACCCTACAGTAAACCCTAAAGTAAACCCTACAGTAAACCCTATTGTTAACCCTACAGTAAACCCTATAGTAAACCCTATAGTAAACCCTACAGTAAACCCTATAGTAAACCCTATAGTAAACCCTACAGTAAACCCTATAGTAAACCCTACAGTAAACCCTACAGTAAACCCTACAGTAAACCCTATAGTAAACCTACAGTAAACCCTATAGTAAACCCTACAGTAAACCCTATAGTAAACCCTACAGTAAACCCTATAGTAAACCCTACAGTTAGCCCTACAGTAAACCCTATAGTAACCCTACAGTAAACCCTACAGTAAACCCTATAGTAAACCCTACAGTAAACCCTACAGTAAACCCTACAGTAAACCCTATAGTAAACCCTACAGTAAACCCTACAGTAAACCCTACAGTTAGCCCTACAGTAAACCCTATAGTAAACCCTACAGTTAGCCCTACAGTAAACCCTACAGTAAACCCTACAGTAAACCCTACAGTAAACCCTATAGTAAACCTACAGTAAACCCTACAGTAAACCCTACAGTTACCCTACAGTAAACCCTATAGAACCCTACAGTTACCCTACAGTAAACCCTACAGTAAACCCTACAGTAAACCCTACAGTAAACCCTACAGTAAACCCTATAGTAAACCCTATTGTTAACCCTACAGAAACCCTACAGTAAACCCTACAGTAAACCCTATAGTAAACCCTATAGTTACCCTACAGTAAACCCTACAGTAAACCCTATAGTAAACCCTACAGTAAACCCTACAGTAAACCCTATAGTTAGCCCTACAGTAAACCCTACAGTAAACCCTATAGTAAACCCTACAGTAAACCCTACAGTAAACCCTATAGTTAGCCCTACAGTAAACCTACAGTAAACCCTACAGTAAACCCTATAGTTAGCCCTACAGTAAACCCTACAGTAAACCCTATGTTAACCCTACAGTAAACCCTACAGTAAACCCTATAGTAAACCCTACCGTAAACCCTACAGTAAACCCTACAGTAAACCCTACAGTAAACCCTGGGTAAACCCTATAGTAAACCCTACAGTAAACCCTACAGTAAACCCTACAGTAAACCCTGTGGGTATAACCCTATAGTAAACCCTACAGTAAACCCTACAGTAAACCCTACAGTAAACCCTACAGTAAACCCTATAGTAAACCCTATAGTAAACCTATAGTAGCCCTACAGTAAACCCTACAGTAAACCCTATAGTAAACCCTATAGTAGCCCTACAGTAAACCCTACCGTAAACCCTACAGTAAACCCTACAGTAAACCCTACAGTAAACCCTATTGTTAACCCTACAGTAAACCCTACAGTAAACCCTATAGTGAACCCTACAGTAAACCCTATTGTTAACCCTACAGTAAACCCTATAGTAAACCCTATAGTAAACCCTATAGTTAACCCTACAGTAAACCCTATAGTAAACCCTACAGTAAACCCTACAGTAAACCCTACAGTTAACCCTACAGTAAACCCTATAGTAAACCCTACAGTAAACCCTACAGTAAACCCTATAGTAAACCCTACAGTAAACCCTACAGTAAACCCTACAGTAAACCCTGTGGGTATAACCCTATAGTAACCCTACAGTAAACCCTACAGTAAACCCTACAGTAAACCCTGTGGGTATAACCCCTATAGTAAACCCTACAGTAAACCCTACAGTAAACCCTACAGTAAACCCTACAGTAAACCCTATAGTAAACCCTATAGTAAACCCTATAGTTAGCCCTACAGTAAACCCTACAGTAAACCCTACAGTAAACCCTACAGTAAACCCTACAGTAAACCCTATTGTTAACCCTACAGTAAACCCTACAGTAAACCCTATAGTGAACCCTACAGTAAACCCTATTGTTAACCCTACAGTAAACCCTATAGTAAACCCTATAGTAAACCCTATAGTTAACCCTACAGTAAACCCTATAAACCCTACAGTAAACCCTACAGTAAACCCTACAGTTAACCCTACAGTAAACCCTATAGTAAACCCTACAGTAAACCCTACAGTAAACCCTATAGTAAACCCTACAGTAAACCCTATAGTAAACCCTACAGTAAACCCTATAGTAAACCCTACAGTTAGCCCTACAGTAAACCCTATAGTAAACCCTACAGTAAACCCTACAGTAACCCTATTGTTAACCCTACAGTAAACCCTACAGTTAACCCTACAGTAAACCCTATAGTAAACCTACAGTAAACCCTACAGTAAACCCTATAGTAAACCCTACAGTAAACCCTATACAGTAAACCCTATAGTAAACCCTACAGTTAGCCCTACAGTAAACCCTACAGTAAACCCTACAGTAAACCCTATAGTAAACCCTACAGTAAACCCTACAGTAAACCCTATGGGTATAACCCCTATAGTAAACCCTACAGTAATGGCTCACCTTGTGCATGTCCTTCTTGAAGCAGGACAGCAGCTCGTACGTCCTCCTCATGCTGCTGCTCTGGTAGTAGTTCCCGGTCGGAGCAAGCGGCAGTGGAGAGCCGTCAGCAAACATCTCTGCTGCGTCCTGATTGGCCTAAAGGGTCAGGTGCTCAGTCACATGCTGCTCGTTAAGATGACATCACATTACTCAGGAGTTTCCTCACCTTCATCAGCAGCTGGATGCCCGTCTTCAGCTCCGTCAGTTTGGGGGAAATCAGGTTTCTGGATCCTACAGGAAGGGAACGACTGGGAAACTCCCAGGACTCCACCAACCGGAGCGAGATGGACAACAGGTTCAGCACCTGCAGCCAATGAGAGCACAAAACAGACTCACACCTGGAGCCAATCAGAGCACAGAACACACTCACACCTGGAGCCAATCAGAGCACACATTCAGCTCCTGGAGCCAATCAGAGCACAGCGTCAACAGCTGGAACCCATCAGAGCACACACTCAGCTCCTGGAGCCAATCAGAGCAACACTCAGCACCTGGAGCCAATCAGAGCACATAACACACTCACACCTGGAGCCAATCAGAGCATAGAACAAAGCGAGAGCTGAAGAGGAACTATACAGTTTATTAAAGTGTGTAGTGTGTGTTGTGTATGTGTGTAGTGTGTGTGTAGTGTGTAGTTTAGGTGTAGTGTGTAGTGTGTGTGTAGTGTGTGGATGTAGTGTGTGTGTAGTGTGTGTGTAGTGTGTGTGTGTAGTGTGTGCGTGTACTCAAAGTGTATGGGTGTGTGTACTCACAGTGTGTGTGTGTGTGTACTCACAGTGTGTGTGTGTGTGTGTTTACTCACAGTGTGTGTGTGTGTTTACTCAGTGTGTGTGTGTGTGTGTTTACTCACAGTGTGTGTGTGTGTACTCACAGTGTGTGTGTTTACGCACAGTGTGTGTGTGTGTACTCACAGTGTGTGTTTACTCACAGTGTGTGTGTTTGTGTACTCACAGTGTGTGTGTGTGTGTGTGTTTACTCACAGTGTGTGTGTGTGTGTACTCACAGTGTGTGTGTGTTTACTCACAGTGTGTGTGTGTGTGTGTACTCACAGTGTGTGTGTGTACTCACAGTGTGTGTGTGTACTCACAGTGTGTGTGTGTGTGTGCACTCACAGTGTGTGTGTGTGTGTGTACTCACAGTGTGTGTGTGTGTACTCACAGTGTGTGTGTGTGTACTCACAGATATGAGTTGTGTCTCGTGTTTGTCGATGGGGCTGATGATGTAATCTGAGTTGCAGAAATCCTGCAGAAACATTTTGTTGACTGACGCTGCTCCTCCGTCTGAGAGCGCTCCTAACAAACACACACACACACACACACACACACACACACACACACACACACACACACACACACACACACACACACACACACACACACACACACACCACACACACACACACACACACACACACACAAACTGTAACACACTGGAATACACACACAGGATAGACACTAATACACAATAACACACATTAACACATAGTGACACACACAATGATACACACAGAGTAACACACACTAAAATGTAATCAGATTACTGTTAGTAAGTATCAAGATCAATAAGTATCAAGAAGTATCAATAAAGATCGATAAAGATCATCAGAGGGAGATCCCCAAATGTTCCTTTTGGTTTAAATTTCAGCTCCTTTCATTTTCTTTTTTTAAAAATATCTATTTAACTGTTAATATTAATATATTAACTGTTAGTATTTAATACATTAACCTGTTTGTATTTAATATATTAACCTGTTAGTATTTAATACATTAACC
>JAAKFY010000172.1:47500-130000 GCA_011823955.1 Dissostichus mawsoni | reverse complement strand
GTAGCTCGTTAACTAAAGCTGGTCAATGCAGCTCGTTAACTAATGCTGGTCAATGTAGCTCGTTAACTAATGCTGGTCAATGCAGCTTGTTAACTAATGCTGGTCAATGCAGCTCGTTAACTAATGCTGGTCAATGTAGCTCGTTAATTAATGCTGGTCAATGTAACTCGTTAACTAATGCTGGTCAATGCAGCTCGTTAACTAATGCTGGTCAATGTAGCTCGTTAATTAATGCTGGTCAATGTAACTCGTTAACTAATGCTGGTCAATGCAAATCGTTAACTAATGCTGGTCAATGCAGCTCGTTAACTAATGCTGGTCAATGCAGCTCGTTAATTAATGCTGGTCAATGTAACTCGTTAACTAATGCTGGTCAATGCAGATTGTTAACTAATGCTGGTCAATGCAAATCGTTAACTAATGCTGGTCAATGCAGATTGTTAACTAATGCTGGTCAATGCAAATCGTTAACTAATGCTGGTCAATGCAAATCGTTAACTAATGCTGGTCAATGCAGCTCGTTAACTAATGCTGGTCAATGCAAATCGTTAACTAATGCTGGTCAATGCAGATTGTTAACTAATGCTGGTCAATGCAAATCGTTAACTAATGCTGGTCAATGCAGCTCGTTAACTAATGCTGGTCAATGCAGCTCGTTAATTAATGCTGGTCAATGTAACTCGTTAACTAATGCTGGTCAATGCAGATTGTTAACTAATGCTGGTCAATGCAAATCGTTAACTAATGCTGGTCAATGCAGATTGTTAACTAATGCTGGTCAATGCAGCTCGTTAACTAATGCTGGTCAATGCAAATCGTTAACTAATGCTGGTCAATGCAAATCGTTAACTAATGCTGGTCAATGCAGATTGTTAACTAATGCTGGTCAATGCAAATCGTTAACTAATGCTGGTCAATGCAGCTCGTTAACTAATGCTGGTCAATGCAAATCGTTAACTAATGCTGGTCAATGCAGATTGTTAACTAATGCTGGTCAATGTAGCTCGTTAACTAATGCTGGTCAATGCAGCTCGTTAACTAATGCTGGTCAATGTAGCTCGTTAACTAATGCTGGTCAATGTAGCTCGTTAACTAATGCTGGTCAATGTAGCTCGTTAACTAATGCTGGTCAATGTAGCTCGTTAACTAATGCTGGTCAATGTAGCTCGTTAACTAATGCTGGTCAATGTAGCTCGTTAACTAAGCTGGTCAATGTAGCTCGTTAACTAATGCTGGTCAATGCAGATCGTTAACTAATGCTGGTCAATGCAGATCGTTAACTAATGCTGGTCAATGTAGCTCGTTAACTAATGCTGGTCAATGCAGCTCGTTAACTAATGCTGGTCAATGCAGATCGTTAACTAATGCTGGTCAATGTAGCTCGTTAACTAATGCTGGTCAATGTAGCTCGTTAACTAATGCTGGTCAATGTAGCTCGTTAACTAATGCTGGTCAATGCAGATCGTTAACTAATGCTGGTCAATGTAGCTCGTTAACTAATGCTGGTCAATGTAGCTCGTTAACTAATGCTGGTCAATGTAGCTCGTTAACTAATGCTGGTCAATGTAGCTCGTTAACTAATGCTGGTCAATGTAGCTCGTTAACTAATGCTGGTCAATGCAGCTCGTTAACTCAAGCTCATCAATGTAGCTCGTTAACTAATGCTGGTCAATGTAGCTCGTTAACTAATGCTGGTCAATGCAGCTCGTTAACTAATGCTGGTCAATGCAGCTCGTTAACTCAAGCTCATCAATGCAGCTTGTTAACTAATGCTGGTCAATGTAGCTCGTTAATTAATGCTGGTCAATGCAGCTCGTTAACTAATGCTGGTCAATGCAGATCGTTAACTAATGCTGGTCAATGTAGCTCGTTAATTAATGCTGGTCAATGTAGCTCGTTAACTAATGCTGGTCAATGCAGCTTGTTAAATAATGCTGGTCAATGCAACTCGTTAAGTAATGCTGGTCAATGTAGCTCGTTAATTAATGCTGGTCAATGTAACTCGTTAACTAATGCTGGTGAATGCAGCTCGTTAACTAATGCTGGTCAATGCAGCTCGTTAACTAATGCTGGTCAATGCAGCTCGTTAACTAATGCTGGTCAATGCAGCTCATTAACTAATGCTGGTCAATGTAGCTCGTTAACTAATGCTGGTCAATGTAGCTCGTTAACTATTGCTGGTCAATGCAGCTCGTTAACTAATGCTGGTCAATGCAGCTCGTTAACTAATGCTGGTCAATGCAGCTCGTTAACTAATGCTGGTCAATGTAGCTCGTTAACTAATGCTGGTCAATGCAGCTCGTTAACTTATGCTGGTCAATGCAGCTCGTTAACTAATGCTGGTCAATGCAGCTCGTTAACTAATGCTGGTCAATGTAGCTCGTTGATTAATGCTGGTCAATGTAGCTCGTTAACTAATGCTGGTCAATGCAGCTCGTTAACTAATGCTGGTCAATGCAGCTCGTTAACTAATGCTGGTCAATGTAGCTCGTTAACTAATGCTGGTCAATGCAGCTCGTTAACTAATGCTGGTCAATGCAGCTCGTTAACTAATGCTTGTCAATGTAGCTCGTTAACTAATGCTGGTCAATGCAGCTCGTTAACTAATGCTGGTCAATGCAGCTCGTTAACTCGTGCTGGTCAATGTAACTTTAACTAATGCTGGTCAATGCTGCTCTTTAACTCGTGCTGGTCAATGTAACTCGTTAACTAATGCTGGTCAATGTAGCTCGTTAACTAATGCTGGTCAATGTAACTCTTTAACTATGCTGGTCAATGTAGCTCGTTAACTAATGCTGGTCAATGTAGCTCGTTGATTAATGCTGGTCAATGTAGCTCGTTAACTAATGCTGGTCAATGTAGCTCGTTAACTAATGCTGGTCAATGTAGCTCGTTAACTAATGCTGGTCAATGCAGATCGTTAACTAATGCTGGTCAATGCAGATCGTTAACTAATGCTGGTCAATGTAACTCGTTAATTAATGCTGGTCAATGTAGCTCGTTAACTAATGCTGGTCAATGCAGCTCGTTAACTAATGCTGGTCAATGCAGCTCGTTAACTAATGCTGGTCAATGCAGCTCGTTAACTAATGCTGGTCAATGCAGCTCGTTAACTAATGCTCTTTAATGCAGCTCATTAACTCGTGCTGGTCAATGCGGCTCGTTAACTCGTGCTGGTCAATGTAGCTCGTTAACTCGTGCTGGTCAATGTGGCTCGTTAACTCGTGCTGATCAATGCAGCTCGTTAACTAATGCTGGTCAATGTAGCTCGTTAACTAGTGCTGGTCAATGCAGCTCGTAGACTAATGCTGGTCAATGTAGCTCGTTAACTAATGCTGGTCAATGCAGCTCGTTAACTAATGCTGGTCAATGCAGCTCGTTAACTAATGCTGGTCAATGCAGCTCGTTAACTAATGCTGGTCAATGCAGCTTGTTAACTAATGCTTGTCAATGTAGCTCGTTAACTAATGCTGGTCAATGCAGCTCGTTAACTAATGCTGGTCAATGCAGCTCGTTAACTAATGCTGGTCAATGCAGCTCGTTAACTAATGCTGGTCAATGCAGCTCGTTAACTAATGCTCTTTAATGCAGCTCTTTAACTCATGCTGGTCAATGCGGCTCGTTAACTCGTGCTGGTCAATGTAGCTCGTTAACTCGTGCTGGTCAATGTGGCTCGTTAACTCGTGCTGGTCAATGTAGCTCGTTAACTAGTGCTGATCAATGCAGCTCGTTAACTAATGCTGGTCAATGTAACTCGTTAACTAGTGCTGGTCAATGCAGCTCGTAGACTAATGCTGGTCAATGTAGCTCGTTAACTAATGCTGGTCAATGTAGCTCGTTAATAATGCTGGTCAATGTAGCTCGTTAACTATGCTGGTCAATGCAGCTCGTTAACTAATGCTGGTCAATGCAGCTCGTTAACTAATGCTGGTCAATGCGCTCGTTAACTATGCTGGTCAATGTAGCTCGTTAATTAATGCTGGTCATGTAGCTCGTTAATAATGCTGGTCAATGTAGCTCGTTAATAATGCTGGTCAATGTAGCTCGTTAACTAATGCTGGTCAATGCAGCTCGTTAACTAATGCTGGTCAATGTAGCTCGTTAACTATGCTGGTCAATGTAGCTCGTTAATTAATGCTGGTCAATGTAGCTCGTTAACTAATGCTGGTCAAGTGCAGCTCGTTAACTAATGCTGGTCAATGCAGCTCGTTAACTAATGCTGGTCAATGTAGCTCGTTAACTATGCTGGTCAATGCAGCTCGTAACTATGCTGGTCAATGAGCTCGTTAACTAATGCTGGTCAATGCAGCTCGTTAACTAATGCCTGGTCAATGTAGCTCGTTAACTAATGCTGGTCAATGCAGCTCGTTTAACTAATGCTGGTCAATGCAGCTCGTTAACTAATGCTGGTCAATGTAGCTCGTTGATTTGCTGGTCAATGTAGCTCGTTAACTAATGCTGGTCAATGCAGCTCGTTAACTAATGCTGGTCAATGCAGCTCGTTAACTGGCTGGTCAATGTAGCTCTTAACTAATGCTGGTCAATGCGATCGTTAACTAATGCTGGTCAATGTAACTCGTTAACTTAATGCTGGTCAATGTAGCTCGTTAACGAATGCTGGTCAATGCAGTCGTTAACTAATGCTGGTCAATGCAGCTCGTTAACTAATGCTGGTCAATGCAGCTCGTTAACTAATGCTGGTCAATGTAGCTCGTTAATAATGCTGTCAATGCAGCTCGTTAACTAATGCTGGTCAATGCGCTCGTTAACTAATGCTGGTCAATGTAGCTCGTTAACTAATGCTGGTCAATGCAGCTCGTTACTAATGCTGGTCAATGCAGCTCGTTAACTAATGCTGGTCAATGTAGCTCGTTAACTAATGCTGGTCAATGCAGCTCGTTAACTAATGCTGGTCAATGCAGCTCTTAACTAATGCTGGTCAATGTAGCTCGTTATTAATAATGCTGGTCAATGTAGCTCGTTAACTAATGCTGGTCATGCAGCTCGTTAACTAATGCTGGTCAATGCAGCTCGTTAACTACGTGCTGGTCCAATGTAACTCGTTAACTAATGCTGGTCAATGCAGCTCGTTAACTAATACTGGTCAATGTAGCTCGTTGATTAATGCTGGTCAATGTAGCTCGTTAACTAATGCTGGTCAATGCAGCTCGTTAACTAATGCTGGTCAATGCAGCTCGTTAACTCGTGCTGGTCAATGTAACTCTTTAACTAATGCTGGTCATGCAGATCGTTAACTAATGCTGGTCAATGCAGCTCGTTAACTATGCTGGTCAATGCAGCTCGTTAACGAATGCTGGTCATGCAGCTCGTTAACTAATGCTGGTCAATGCAGCAGCTCGTTAACTAATGCTGGTCAATGTAGCTCGTTAATTAATGCTGGTCAATGCAGCTCGTTACTAATGCTGGTCAATGTAACTCGTTAATTAATGCTGGTCAATGCAGCTCGTTAACTAATGCTGGTCAATGTAGCTCGTTATTAATGCTGGTCAATGTAGCTCGTTAACTAATGCTGGTCAATGCAGCTCGTTACTAGCTGGTCAATGCAGCTCGTTAACTAATGCTGGTCAATGTAGCTCGTTAACTAATGCTGGTCAATGCAGCTCGTTAATTAATGCTGGTCAATGTAGCTCGTTACTAATGCTGGTCAATGCAGCTCGTTAACTAATGCTGGTCAATGTAGCTCGTTAACTCGTGCTGGTCAATGCAGCTCGTTAACTAATGCTGGTCAATGCAGCTCGTTAGCTAATGCTGGTCAATGTAGCTCGTTAACTAATGCTGGTCAATGTAGCTCGTTAACTAATGCTGGTCAATGTAGCTCGTTAACTAATGCTGGTCAATGCAGCTCGTTAGCTAATGCTGGTCAATGTAGTTCGTTAACTAATGCTGGTCAATGTAGCTCGTTAACTCGTGCTGGTCAATGTAGCTCGTTAACTAATGCTGGTCAATGCAGCTCGTTAGCTAATGCTGGTCAATGTAGCTCGTAACTAATGCTGGTCAATGTAGCTCGTTAACTAATGCTGGTCAATCAGCTCGTTAGCTAATGCTGGTCAATGTAGCTCGTTAACTAATGCTGGTCAATGTAGCTCGTTAAC
This sequence comes from Dissostichus mawsoni, assembly GCA_011823955.1. Taxonomy (NCBI): domain Eukaryota; kingdom Metazoa; phylum Chordata; class Actinopteri; order Perciformes; family Nototheniidae; genus Dissostichus; species Dissostichus mawsoni. The sequence continues at coordinate 123,887 of JAAKFY010000172.1, read as the reverse complement.
TAATGCTGGTCAATGTAGCTCGTTAACTAATGCTGGTCAATGCAGCTCGTTAACTAATGCTGGTCAATGCAGCTCGTTAACTAATGCTGGTCAATGCAGCTCGTTAACTAATGCTGGTCAATGCAGCTCGTTAACTCATGCTCATCAATGCAGCTCGTTAACTCATGCTCATCAATGCAGCTCGTTAACTCATGCTCATCAATGCAGATATATATATCAAATGTGTAGTTATGTTATATTTATATATTTCATAATGCAGACATGTTGAAGAGAAAACTAAATATAAAGTTACTCTGAAACACCGTCAACTGTAACTGTAACCCTGAGTGTGTGTATGAGTGTGAGTGAGTTTGTGTGTGTGTGTCTGGTGTGTGTGAGTGTGTGTGTGTGAGTTTGTGTGTGTGTTTGTCTGGTGTGTGTCTGTGTGAATTTGTGTGTGTGTGTCTGGTGTGTGTGAGTGTGTGTTTGTGAGTTTGTGTGTGTGTGTGTCTGGTGTGTGTGAGTGTGTGAGTTTTTGTCTGGTGTGTGTGAGTGTGTGTGTGTGAGTTTGTGTCTGGTGTGTGTGAGTGTGTGTGTGTTTGGTGTGTGTGAGTGTGTGTGTGTGTGTGTGAGTTTGTGTCTGGTGTTTGTGAGTGTGTTTTTGTGAGTTTGTGTGTGTGTGTCTGGTGTGTGTGAGTGTGTGAGTTTTTGTCTGGTGTGTGTGTGTGTGTGAGTGTGTGTGTGTGTGTGTGAGTGTGTGTGTGTGTGTGTGAGTTTGTGTCTGGTGTGTGTGAGTGTGTGTGTGTTTGGTGTGTGTGAGTGTTTGTGTGTGTGTGAGTTTGTGTCTGGTGTGTGTGAGTGTGTGTGTGAGTGTGTGTGTGTGTGAGTGTGTGTGTGTGAGTGTGTGTGTGTGTGTGTGTTCTGTTGGCAGCTGTTGCTCTTTGAACTTTGGTCATTCAGACAGCTGCTTCCTACGAGTCATTGAGAGATGATACATATGGGCTTAGATCAGTCTCATAATACACAAATGCACGCAGAAGGATTCATACTTGTATTTCCGGATCCACACTGGTGTTTTTCAATGCACACACAAATGTGTTCCGTTTCATATGCATGTAGATAAAATGCAAATACAGAAAAAAGTTTTACATATGTATTTCTGATCCACACATATTTGTCTTCCGTTGAACCTGCAACACAACCCGCTTTCTGTGCACGGATCGCTGTGCATTCGTGTGTGTTTTTTTTTAGACTCCCCTGACGGTCGCCCGATTCGTTCACCCGATTTTTCAGATGTCTCCTCCATTCTAGGCCAATCACATGAGCGCGCCCCCACGAGGGTATGATTTATTGCGTTCATGACGTAGCGCATCATATACGCATTGTGCGCTGTCCGGAGCTGACAGGTCCATGGAGCCTGTCCACTCTCAGTACAGCGCCACTTTCCGAACAGGAAATGCACGCAAATACAATTTTTTATATTAATAAGGTACAGCGCCACTTTCCGAACCATTAACGAATGCTTGTGTACACAAAACGGCAGGCAAAACCTTTTTAAAAGTGTGTTTCCTGTATGGCGTATACAGCTGCTTTATTTATGTCTGTATGAAGTTGTTGTGAGTGAGGACGGAGCAGCTACAGGTTAGCTTAGCCTGATCGATCAGTGCCCTGTACTCTGAAGCCAGTTCTACAGACCCTGGATATCTCTGAGTTATCTTAACTAACCCTAACAAACACGATCTCGCTAAGCCAGTGGTTCTCAAACCTTTTCGGTCAGGCCCCCCCTTTGGAGAAAAAAAAGCCGGGCCCCCCCAACACAAGTAGTCACGTAATGGTCCAAGTTAACATTTATTAAAATACAACAATATGAACGTGAGCATTCCTTTCAAAAAAAAAAAAAGACTTTGCTAGAACAGTGATAATAAAACAAGGCTCTGTGTGGTCAAAAAAAACAAAACAAAACAAAAACATAATACTATTGTGCAATCCCTCTGCTAGAACAATAAGTTATAATACTTTGCCACTTTGCAATCTGTGCAAAAAAATGAAAAGAAAAGAAAAACTGATATTTGGCAAAAAAGTGTGTCTTATCACAGCATTAGTGGCTCAATGAGCCGGTTTGGCACTGCACATTTTTTGAAAACTGGTTGCAGGCTTGATACTGCCACTCTCAAGTCATGCTCAATGTTGAGCTTTGATCTGTACTTCGTTTTCAGAGAAGCAACAGCTGAAAAGCCAATCTCACAGAGATAGGATGTAGCGAAGGGGAGAAGGATGCCCACAGCCCTCTGCCCTATGCGTGGATGCTCCTTCTCCACAATCAGTCAGTGTCTGAGCTCTAAACCTCAGCCTTAGGGTGGAGTCAGATGGAATGTCGATGAGTTGGTCCTCTTCTGCAGAGCTGAAATCGGCAGGTGCTGCAGATAGATCATTTATTTGTAATTGCATATTAAATACAACACATTTCAGTTTTACAACAATCCATTCCAGTTAGTAAGTAGCATACAGACAACATGAATGAAATGCATGTACAGCACAATAGTCATAGTCATAATTAGTCAGTCAATAAAATAAAACTCCAACCTGCTGCATTGAATGGATCCATCACCTGGTCATACTGAGCACTGATGTTTGGGAAGTCTTTTTTGAATAATCCCATCAGGGAAGAGATGTGTTGCTTGAGACGGGATCACTGTGGTGGCTTCAGAATCACTGCTTTCTGCAAATTCAGTCAGATTCTCAAAGGCGTCAGTATTTCCTTGAACAAGGCGCCTGCCCCACATCTCCAGCGTTCGAGTGAATGCACTGATCTTGTCTGCCAGGTGAGGTATGTGCTTGTCTCTGCCTTGAAGCTGAATATTTAATTCATTCAGCTTTCCAAATACATCGCTGAGATAGGCCAGTTTCATCAGAAATTGTTCATCACTGAACTTGCTTGCAGCTTCATGCATCCTCTCATCCTCCAAGAACACCCGAATCTCCTCTCTGAGCTCAAAGACTGGCGACAGCCACCTGGCCTCGCTGTGAACAGCACAGCGGTATGTTCAGCTCCCAGCTCATCACAAAGTGCAGAGAACAGGTGCGCTTTCAGGGGTCGGGTTTTGATAATATTGACCATGCTAACAACTTCAGTCAAAACCTCATTTAGCTCGGGGCTAAGCTGCCTTGATGCTAGAGCCTCTCTGTGAATGACACAGTGCATCCATTGTGCGTTGGGAGAGACCCTCTTGATAAGTGCCTGCAGTCCCCTTCTTTTCCCTGACATGGTCTGTGCGCCATCCGAGCAAAAGCCCACACAGGTCTCCCATTTCAGTCCGTGTTCTGTCAGTAACTGTCAAGAATCCCGAAGAGCTCATCAGCTGTTGCTCTGCGTTTGACATACTTGCAAAACAGCAAATCCTCACTCAGTGACTCGGAATTGAGAAAGCGAACATAGGAAATAAACAAACAGTCTTTATTACTGTCAGTAGCCTCGTCCACTTGTAATGCAAAACATTTGTCTTTTAGTTTCTCTGCGAGTTGTTCTTCAAGATCATCTGAAATGTCGCGTATACGTCTCGACACTGTGTCATTGGACAGGGGGATATCCTTTAATTTTGCGGCAGTTGTCTCATCAATCATAGTTGACACCATATCAAGAGCAGCGGGAGTATGAGATCCTCAGCTATTGTGTGTGGTTTCTTGCACTTTGCAATTCTGTATGCGACTAAGTATGACGCCAATTGATGCAGCTTTCACCATGCCATTTCCCTGGTTATGGTATTCGCTTAATTTTGCCTTGAAGAAGTCGAGTGGCTTCTTGACGTGACTGGGGTGTGATGTCTCTATGTCCGCTGGGAGGGTTTTCAGACATAAAACACCCAGGGGTCTCTCCTCACCTCCCATCACATTCGTTGTGAGCCAAGAGCAAGATAAGCTTCGGCATATTTTCTCGACTTGGTTTTGGGTTGAGTAACGTTACCGTCACACGTGTTTGTCTCTGAAGCATCGCCAGTTTTTCTTTTCGTCCCTGTCAAATATTTCTCCATTCTGTAGGTTCCTTTACATTTCACTTTATTCTTCTTTTACCTTCACCTTCCATCCTCATCGTGTACATTCCACACTATGTCCTACAGCGCCCTCATGCGTTTCGAAGTGTAACTACACGACAAAACAGTTCAGTGTTCATTTTTGTTGTCATAACAATTTTTCCTCCTGCTCTCTCGCGCCCCCCCTGTCATGCCTCTGCGCCCCACACTTTGAGAACCACTGCGCTAAGCGGTCCTACGACGCTGGTTATCAACTCGGTAACTCAAGCCAGGATGTCTCTGTCCGGCTGAGTACGCGTTCACATGAAAGGGGCGGGGCTAGCAACATTTGACCAATCACAAACATGGACAAGCGTACTGACAGCGCAGCGTCATACTTCCTGAATGAAAAGTGAACTATAATTTTAGTCAAATATGAAGAAGTTAAACTTTAAACTTCCATGACTCAAACACTTGATCCAGGATCAAAGCCACATAGCTGCACCTGCAGGTGAATACAGCTGGTAACAGAACAAGTGTTTGAATGCGTCCATTAACAGGTTTATGATATCACTGCCCCGTCTAAGACACGATCTGACTTTCATTACATTTGACTCGAGTGTTTCCTCAACTTAATGTATAATGTGTTCAGGTATAAAGTGTACAGGTATGTGTTCAGTTGTGCCTGAGGAAAAACGACAGAAATATTTTGGTTTATAATATATATTTTATCTTTTCTGCGGTCACATTTTTCCGCCTTTAAAGATTTCAAATCGACCAATCACAGGAAGACTTTGTCACTAGTGAATAATTTAAAACTTGATGCACACATTATAAACACTTCATAGAAAACATGGAATAAAACAGAGGAGAGAGAAAAGCTGTAGATAAATCAAAGTCCTTATATTAAATGTAGATGTTATATTTATGTTGTGTCTCCCACTGGTTTACCAAGTTTACAGTTTCATCTGTGGATCGTTTTTTACACAACAACTATAAATTAATACATCTATAAAAGTACAAATACTGTTTGTTATTCCTGATCCATATATTGAAACTATTCAAATATTTTTACTCTTTTATTTCATTTTTATAAAGCTCCTGATCCGTGATGTTGGCATACCAAAATAAAACTGACTTGACTACAGTTATTAAATATTTAATAAATAAATGATTATTGAACATGACATAGTAAACAATAAAAGGTCATTAGTTTTACCCAATCAAGTCACCAATACACAGTGTGTATTTAATATTATGCATATTTAAATGTATATATAGAACCATCGCTGACAGGAAGTCTGAGCCACTTCCTGTCCTCCACAGGAAACAGATGTGCTTCATAACGAAGGTCTCTCGTCTCTGAGTTAGCAGACAGGAAGTGGAATAATAATGAGATTCTCAGACAGTTGACTCCCTCAGGCTCTCATCAGGCAGGAGGTGGGGGGGGGCGGCGTGCAGCAAGATGTCGCTCTGCAGCTGCACCTGGGGGGGCGGGGCTCCCCAAATAGCAGGCCTTCTGCCCCCTCCCCCGTCCTGAACCTGAGGGCGGCCAGACGGATGCCTCTCCGCAGGAGGTGCTTCCTGTACGAGCGCTGGATCACCACCGCAGACACCTCTTCCTGTTTCCTGCGCAGGGTGCTGCTGATTGGTTCATACGACACCTGAGGACAACACTCCATTAGGATCCTGACAGACATTATTATTATTATTATATATTAATATGAAACCTTGGAGGGGTTGTTGGCCATGAACTTCTCCTCCATGCTGGCTTTGAGAGCGTCCATCCCCCTGAATCCCCCAGGACCTGCAAGCAGAGCGCCATTAAAGAGGGCACTAGAGAACACCAGGGGAGAACACCGGGGGAGAACACCGGGGGAGAACACCGGGGGAAAACACCAGGGAGAACACGGGAGAGAACACCAGGAGAACACCAGGGGAACACGAGGGAGAACACCAGGAGAGAAGACCAGGGGAGACCAGGAGAACACCAGGGGAACACGAGGGGAGAACACCGGGGGAGAAGACCGGGGGAGAACACCAGGAGAACACCAGGGGAGAACACCGGGAGAGAACACCAGGGGAACACGAGGGGAGAACACCAGGAGAGAAGACCAGGGGAGACCAGGAGAACACCAGGGGAACACGAGGGAGAACACCAGGGGAGAACACCAGGGGAGAACACCGGGAGAGCTCATGTGAGAATAATCAATGTATCAACGGTTATTATGTGTTTGAGTAATTTGTCTGACCATTTAATATGTTTTGAAAGAATGTTATTTGGTTACGCCACTAGAGGGCGACAGAAGATCTGCATGGAGCAGCAAGCTGTGAGAGGCATGGACAGCCTATGTGCAGACAGAGGGGCCAATAGAGTCTGGCCCCTCCCTGCCAACCAATGAGAGAAGACTTGGGACTCCTACAGAGATGATAAAATGTGATGTAAACAGGATATCGGCTCTTTTCCTACGGACCTGAGAGACAGCTAACTGCGCTAAGTGGTCTGTGTATCAATGACCTTGCCCGAGTACTTTTGCAAACTTATTGTATCACTTTATTAACAAACGCTGTTAATTTGACGAGAAGCTTCCTTGATTATTTTCAGCTACTCTACCTGAAATGATGGAAACGCAACACTCACCTGAGCGGTGAGGGCCAGCAGAATGTCCAGGCAGTGGATTTTGTCCCGGGAACCAGCGGCAGGTCCATGGAGATCAGCCTGAAGGTGTTGGGTCTGGGGATCCTCAGAGGATCCTTCAGGGTATCACAGAACTCTGACAGTTTGCTGTGGATTAGAGTTAGAGTCAGAGGAGGGAGGGAGAGAGAGGGAGAGAGAGAGAGAGAGAGAGAGGGAGAGAGAGGGAGAGAGAGGGAGAGAGGAGAGAGGAGAGAGGAAGAGAGAGAGAGAGAGAGGGAGAGAGAGAGAGAGAAGGAGAGAGGAGAGAGAGGAGAGGGAGAGGAGAGATAGAGAGAGAAGGAGAGAGAGAGAGGGAGAGAGAGAGAGGAGAGAGAGGGAGAGAGAGAGAGGGAGAGGAGAGAGAGGGAGAGAGAGAGGAAGAGAGAGAGGGAGGGAGAGAGAGGAGAGAGAGGAGAGAAGGAGAGAGGAGAGAGAGGGAGAGAAGGGAGAGAGAGAGGAGAGAGAGGGAGAGAGAGAGAAGGAGAGAGGATAGAGAGGGAGAGAGAGAGGGAGAGATAGAGAGAGAAGGAGAGAGAGAGGGAGAGAGGAGAGAGGAGAAAGAGGGAGAGAGAGAGAGGGAGAATGACATGGCAATCTTAAACTCTTAAAGAGATATACAAAAATAAGCAGTTTTAAAAAGAGATAAAACCCACAAATATGAAATAATAACTTCAAGGAAAAGACATCGCAGAGGATAACCAACGAAAACAAGAGTTTGGAAAACAACCTACAAGAAAACAAAGAAGAATAAGCAACAAGCTAAGTCAAGCTAGGTCAAGCTAGGTCAAGCTAGGTCAAGCTAGGTCAAGCTAAGACAAGCTAGGACAAGCTAACAGTAAACCAGGCAGGTAGGCAGCGAACAACTACTTGAAAAATTAAAATAAGAACTACAGAGTATTCATCAAAAGACAAAAGATTGAAAATAATATTTGCCTCTTATCTGATGGAAGAGGGACATTTATACTAACCGATACAAAGGAATCTGCTAACTAGCGTGCTAAGCAACAACAAAGAGGAGCACCATGGCTGATGCAACAGTCGGGAAGCCCCTCCCCCTTGCACTTGAAAACCCAAAGGAGGTAAAAAGTGCACAGGCAAAGAAAGCTTTCAAACTTAAACTTCTAAGAGATAACCCAGAGACATTAACAGCCGACTACAGACACCAAGGAGACAAGATAGTAATCTGTAACCTCCTGCTGTATGCCCACAACACTGAATCCTGGCATAAAGCAATTTGTTCCCACTATAAAGACCACAACAAGAGAGGAATATGTAGTGGCAGACATGTTCTCATTGGAGATGATGACAGTGACAACACTATGATGACGGTAAACATTTACCATAATGGAACAATCATGTTCCGAGGGAGCCAGGCCAGTCGGACCTTAGTCCAAGAACATGTCCTTATTATTAAGGCACTAACAAAGACACAAAACAAAGAGAAAGCTAGCAGCGTTACCCAGGTCTCAGAGAGACTGCTGCAGCCTGAAGACAAGCTGCAGGGAACAGTGACCCTTCTCAGAGAGACTGCTGCAGCCTGAAGACAAGCTGCAGGGAACAGTGACCCTTCTCAGAGAGACTGCTGCAGCCTGAAGAAAAGCTGCAGGGAACAGTGACCCTTCTCAGAGAGGAGCAGGAGCTGCAGCCTGAAGACAATCTGCAGGGCACAGTGACCCTTCTCAGAGAGGTGCAGGAGCTGCAGCCTGAAGACAAGCTGCAGGGAACAGTGACCCTTCTCAGAGAGGAGCAGGAGCTGCAGCCTGAAGACAAGCTGCAGGGAATAGTGACCCTTCTCAGAGAGGAGCAGGAGCTGCAGCCTGAAGACAAGCTGCAGGGCACAGTGACCCTTCTCAGAGAGGAGCAGGAGCTGCAGCCTGAAGACAAGCTGCAGGGCACAGTGACCTTTCTCAGAGGAGCAGGAGCTGCAGCCTGAAGACAAGCTGCAGGGCACCGTGACCCTTCTCAGAGAGGAGCAGGAGCCTGAAGACAAGCTGCAGGGCACAGTGACCCTTCTCAGAGAGGAGCAGGAGCTGCAGCCTGAAGACAAGCTGCAGGGCACCGTGACCCTTCTCAGAGGAGCAGGAGCCTGAAGACAAGCTGCAGGGCACAGTGACCCTTCTCAGAGAGGAGCAGGAGCTGCAGCCTGAAGACAAGCTGCAGGGCACAGTGACCCTTCTCAGAGAGAGTCTATCTCTACAGGAGGTAGAGATAGTGGAGATGAGAGAAAAACCTTCTCACTCACCATCCAGTGAATCATGTCAGCAGATTAAGGATGAACTCTGCCAGTTAAAGAAAGAATTAAAAACGTCTATACAACAACTAGAGAGGAGCGACTGTCCTACAGGAGGACGGGGACATTCTAAAGAAAGAAATAACAGCAGTAAAAGAGGAGTTGCACCTCAAACATCAAACCATCCTGGGCCTGAAAGAGCAGCTCCAGAACCTCACAGCCACAGCACTGCAGCGACCCCAACCTGCCACGAGTAACACACAACTCACTGAGCCAAGGCCTTCAACAAGCAGCCTTCTGCTCCAGCCTAGCCCACAACCATCATCCAGTAAAACCCCACCAAACCCCACATTGAAACCATTCACCAATGGCCCAGCGCCCCAGCATGAGCCACAACCATCTACCAGCTAGACAATATTCCTCCTTCCACAATCAAAATAACAACCGACACAGAAGCGACTGATGCTGAAGTAATAATTCTTATTGATTCAAATGGAAAATTCTTAGATGAAGAACAACTCTTGCCCGGACAAAAAGTTAAAAACATATGGTGCCCAAGAACAGATAATGCACTTGATGTTCTCACAAAGGCCAAACTGGGAGAACCAAGCCACATCATTGTGCACACAGGAACTAACAACCTTCGTATAGAGCAAGAGAGAGTAGCTGAATCTGTGACGAGAGTGGCGCTAAAGGCTACGCAGAGTTTCCCAAACTCTAAAATAACTGTCTCCACAATCCTGCCCAGAAGAGATTTCCACCCTCTCACTATCCATAGGATCAATTCGGAGATCTCCAGAGGATGTGCTGTAATGCCCAATGTCCACCTGGCACATCACCCCACCCTCAGCATTCACAGCCTCCATGACCACGTTCACCTCCGTAAGGACATTGTAAAAGTCTTTGCTAAGACACTTAAAGATGTGGCCTTAGGACGAAGCCAGGGCGGAGCCTCTGTTAGCCGCGGACGAGCTAGCCAGCATATAACTGGACCACCCCTATCACCACCTGCAAGAGAATATCGCAGATATCCCCTTGGATCAGGCCCCTACCCCCCTCCACCATTATTACCTCACCTTCAGTGCCACCCACCCAGAACCAGCGCCATACAAGCAAGACAGGCCAGCACCACTCCAATAAACTCAAGGCCCATACCAGGATATCAGCCCTGCCCCCCGTTTCAGCAACCAGCTCAGAAAAGCTACGCCACTGCACTGAAGACCCCACACACACACACACACACACACACACACACACTTTTTTATTTGTATTCTTCACAATGACCACTTCAATGACACCATTCTCCATCTCTATGTGGAACATCCAAGGAATACATTCTTCTCTGTTTGGACAGAAATATAGAACAGATGAATTTAAAGAAAACACACAAATATTATCCTCCAAGAGACCTGGTGTAGATCTGACTCCAACATCCACTGTCCCCCAAATTACAAACAAATTATTCTGCCCTCGATCAAAAACCCAGCAATTAAAAAAGGGAGAGATTCAGGAGGCATTATAATTTGGCACAAATTCGAACTCTCAAAATACATAACAATAATAAAATCCGAGCCCTCCCACATCTGGATTAAACTCTCCAAAAGCATCACATGTACAGAAAATGATTTGTTTTTATGTACAATATATGTTCCTCCGAGTGACTCTCCTTACTCCAGCGAGGAAATATTCCCACACCTCCACACCCAAATCTGCAGATTTCAGGCCCAAGGAAAAGTGTTGATCTGTGGAGACCTCAACGCACGTACTGGAACCCATCCAGACTCATACTCAGAGAGTGGTAACAAACATATATTTGGACCAAACTTTCCCCGCAACACCACAAATCTTCCTCGCCATAATTCTGACCCTCAGATAAACAAGAATGGGAGAGACCTGCTCCGACTCTGTCAAAGCCTCCGTCTGTACATTGTTAACGGTAGGTTTAGAGGTGACTCTTTGGAAGACCCACCTTCTGCTCATCTCTTGGCACGAGTACCGTAGATTACATGATAACAGATTTGGACCCGCTCTCTCTCAGTTCATTTATAGTCAAACCTCTAACTCCTCTATCGGATCACAGCCAAATGACTGTGTTCATGAAAAGAACAGAAACTAACAGTCCACAATCTGAGCCCAATAATCTGTTTAACATTAAAAGAAAATACCAATGGGCTCCAGACAGGGCACAAGAGTTCCAGAAAGCTATCGGAAACTAACAAACTCAAAGACTCTTAGACAACTCTCTGGACACCACATATGACCACAATAAAGAAGGCATAGACCTGGCAGTTAGAACAATTAACCACATCTTCATGAGAACGGCTCGTACATCCCAACTGAAGAAACGCAGCAACAAGCCCCCAAAACTAAAAGAAATCAACTGGTTTGATGAAGAATGCCAACAGAAAGGAAAGAACTTAGGAAAATATCGAACCAAAACATAGAGATCCTCAACGCAGACGTACGCATCCTTTTGTCAGGATTCGGGAAAAGGTAGGACCCAAATGCAGACTACAAAAAAAGGTAAAAGGCCTAGAAACAAAAGGCGAGCTTTATTTTAAAAGCTGTTGAACAAAAAAACATGGCATGAAAAACACAGGTAGCACAAGGTAACAATAGCACCAAAACTGACCGTCACCAACATGGAGGGAGACAGGAAAGACAAACAATGAACCGACAGGGGAACACAGGGAAAGACAAGACTAAATACAGAGAGGGGTAATCACGAGACGAGAAACAGCCGGGCAGGGGAGGAGAAACACAAGGGCAACAGGTGAACACAATCAGACAATCAGACACACCAGGGAAACTAACGACAGGGAGGAAAACACAGGGAGAAGGACCAGACAAGAGACAGGGAGGAAAACACAGGGAGAAGGACCAGACAAGAGACAGGGAGGAACACACAGGGAGAAGGACCAGACAAGAGACAGGGAGGAAAACACAGGGAGAAGGACCAGACAAGAGACAGGGAGGAAAACACAGGGAGAAGGACCAGACAAGAGACAGGGAGGAAAACACAGGGAGAAGGACCAGACAAGAGACAGGGAGGAAAACACAGGGAGAAGGACCAGACAAGAGATAGGGAGGAACACACAGGGAGAAGGACCAGACAAGAGACAGGGAGGAACACACAGGGAGAAGGACCAGACAAGAGACAGGGAGGAACACACAGGGAGAAGGACCAAGAGACAGGGAGGAAAACACAGGGAGAAGGACCAGACAAGAGACAGGGAGGAACACACAGGGAGAAGGACCAGACAAGAGACACGGAGAACAGAACAGCAAAATAAACCCCAAAACTTAACACACAAAACTCAAACCATGACATAACCCCCCCCTCAAGGGACGGATTCAAGACGTCCCTACACAAAGTCCAATATCTCCAAAAGGGTGGGTGGAGGGGGTCCGGAGGACGGGTTTGGGCTGACAGCCCGGAGGCACGGCAGAGGACCAGGAAGGGGTCTCGGGTGGACGACCCGGGGGCAAGGCAGAGGAACAGGAGGTGGTCTCGGGCGGACGGCCCGGGGGCAAAGCAGAAGAACAGGAGGTGGTCTCGGGCGGACGGCCCGGGGGCAAGGCAGAGGACCAGGAAAGAGTCTCGGCGGACGGCCCGGTGGCAAGGCAGAGGCAGAGAAGCGGCTATGGCCGCGGCGGGCATAGTCAGGGAGCCGGGCACAAGGACGGACCGGGTTGGCTGACTGGGCCACTGGCGGAATAGGAACCAGCGTTGTCCGGGCAGGACCCCTGGACGGGACATGGGCTGGTGTCAGTGGGACCCCAGATGGAGCAAGAGCTGGTGTCGACGGGACCTCCAACATGACAGGACATGGTGTTGGCAGGAAAGCCGGCGGAGCAGGTGTCGGCGGGACCCCCAACAGGACAGGATCAGGTGTTGGCAGGAAATCCGGTGGAACCCCCAACGAAACAGGACATGGAGTTGGCAGGACCCCCAACGATACTGGACGTGGAGTCGGCAGGACCCTCAGCGGAACCCCCGACGCCACAGGACATGGAGTTGGCAGGACCCCCGGCAGAACAGTAGTCGGCGGGACCTCCAACGGCACAGGACATAGGGTTGGCAGGACCCCCGGCAGAAGAGTAGTCGGCGGGGCCTCCCACGGCACAGGACATAGGGTTGGCAGGACCCCGGCAGAAGAGTAGTCGGCGGGACCTCCAACGGCACAGGACATAGGGTTGGCAGGACCCCCAGCAGAAGAGTAGTCGGCGGGACCTCCAACGGCACAGGACATAGGGTTGGCAGGACCCCCAGCAGAAGAGTAGTCGGCGGGACCCCCAACGGGACAGGACATGGAGTTGGCAGGACCCCCGGCAGAACAATAGTCAGCGGGACCCCGCACAGAACAGGACATGGAGTTGGCAGGACCTCTGACGAAACAGGTGTCGGCTGGACCCCCACGGCACAGGACATAGGGTTGGCAGGACCCCCAGCGGAACCTCCAACGGACCAGGACATTGGGTAGGGACTTGAGAGGGGACTCGAGAGGTGACTTGAAAGGGGACTTGAGACGGAACTCGAGAGGAAACTCGAGAGGGAACTCGAGAGGAGACTCGAGAGGTGACTTGAGAGGGGACTCGAGAGGGAACTTGAGAGGGAACTCGAGAGGTGACTTGAAAGGGGACTCGAGAGGGAACTTGAGAGGGACTTGAGAGGGGACTCGAGAAGGGACTTGAGAAGGGACTTGGAAAGGGACTCGAGAGGGGACTTGAGAGGAGACTTGAGAAGGGACTTGGAAAGGGACTCGAGAGGGGACTCGAGAGGGGACTTGAGAGGGAACTTGAGAGGGAACTCGAGAGGGACTTGAAAGGGGACTCGAGAGGGAACTTGAGAGGAACTCGAGAGGGGACTCGAGAAGGGACTTGAGAAGGGACTTGGAAAGGGACTCGAGAGGGGACTTGAGAGGAGACTTGAGAAGGGACTTGGAAAGGGACTCGAGAGGGGACTTGAGAGAGGACTCGAGAGGGGACTCGAGAGGGAACTTGAGAGGGAACTCGAGAGGGACTTGAGAGATGACTTGAGAGGGGACTCGAGAGGGAACTTGAGAGGGAACTTGAGAGGGAACTTGAGAGGTGACTCGAGAAGGGACTCGAGAAGGGACTCGAGAGAGGACTTGAGAGGGAACTCGAAAGGGGACTCGAGAGGGAACTTGAGAGGTGACTTGAGAGGTGACTTGAGAGGGAACTCGGAGGGGACTCGAGAAGGGACTTGAGAAGGGACTTGAGAGAGGACTTGAGAGGGCGGGACCCCCGACTGTGAAGGAGCTTGAGTCGGCCGGTATGCCGACAGGACACGAGGGGTTGGCGTCGGCCGGAGAGCCAACAGGAGACGAGGTGCTGGAGTCGGCCGGTACGCCGACAGGACACGGGGAGCTGGCGTCGGCCGGAGAGCCAACAGGTGACGAGGAGCCGGAGTCGGCCGGTACGCCGACAGGAGACGAGGTGCTGGAGTAGGCCGGTACGCCGACAGGACACGGGGAGCTGGCGTCGGCCGGAGAGCCAACAGGTGACGAGGAGCCGGAGTCGGGACCATGGCTGCTGGCTCCGGTACTTGAGCCGGATCCATGGCTCGTGGGGCCGGAACCATGGCTGCTGGGGCCAGGACTGAGGCTGGAACCATGGCTGGGTGGGCCGGTTCTGGAGCCGGAACCATGGCCGCTGGGGCCGAAACTGGGGCCGGAACCATGGCTGCTGGGGCCGGAACTGGGGCCGGAACCATGGCTGCTGGGGCCGGAACAGAGGCCTGGATCATGGCTGTGTGGACCGGTTCTGGAGCCGGAACCATGGATGCTGGGGCCGAAACTGGGGCCGGAACCATGGCTGCTGGGGCCGAAACTGGGGCCGGAACCATGGCTGCTGGGGCCGGCACTGGAGTCGGAACCGCTGGAGCACGGGCTGGAATCCTGGCTGGAATCCTGGCTGGAATCCTGGCTGGAATCCTGGCCTTGCATCTTCCAAACCTTCCGGCAGATCCGCGAACCTCCCAAGGCCAGGTCATACCCCAGGAAAGGGTTAGAGGCTTGAGACAAGTTTTCAGGACTACTTGTAAAAAGTTGTAGCCACTCAGGCAACCAGCTCCTGAGCCAGGGCTTGCGAGCAAACTCCTGGCGTGCCTCCTTCAAAGCAGCCTCTCTAACCCGTCTTGATGAGGCGTCATACCAGGTATAAAAAATGTACTCCAGAGAGTACCCAAGACGTTCCGCCTGTAGAGCCAACAAATCAGAATCTGCTGGGTCCAAATTTGGTCGGTTCATTCTTTCAGGGTTCGGGAAAATGTAGGACCCAAATGCAGACTACAAAAAAAGGTAAAAGGTCTAGAAACAAAAGGCGAGCTTTATTTTAAAAGCTGTTGAACAAAAAAACATGGCATGAAAAACACAGGTAGCTAGTGATGGCAGTTTGACACTGAAGCTTCGAACGGAGCTTCAACCCTGGACTTCCTATTCCATAGAAGCAGTGATTCGAAGCTTGCTTCAAATCACGTGACATGTGACGTCCAAACCAGCAACTGCTTCATTTCCTGAATGAATCACCTGACTGGTTCGCGGTCCAATCAGGTGATTCAATGCACTGCCTCGTCTCTATTCTGACAGGTGACAGGTTGAAACAGTTCAGAATTTGAGCGCTTCAACACTTTATAACCGCTCTAAACAATGCGCAATGTGTGGGTTGTTGTCGTAGTTTGCGTTGTTGCTGTTGAGTTGTTGTTGGTATTGCATTTGAATTGGATCATTAGAGAGCAAGCAGAGGAAAGAGAGGTCGTTCTGGGAAACACTTCCACATGTGAAGTTGTGAACAAAAAGACAAAAACTGATATAAAACAGACCATTTGTTTAAGGACTAGATAGCGCAGTGGATAGAGCCGGCGGCCTGAATGCTGCGATGTCCTCCGTGCAGCTGGTTCAAAGCTCGGAACGGATGACATTTTAATCATTGCTTTTCAACTTCAACACTTTAATAACTGATAAAGGCTGTCTCCGCCCAAACTTTTTTCCAGCACTCTCTAGTTCTCAATAACCCAATACACAGAATTATCAATCTTTAATTGCAAATAGAACATAATATTCAGTCTTTGTGTTGTGTGGTGTGTGTGTGTGTGTGTGTGTGTGTGTGGTGTGTGTGTGTGTGTGTGTGTGTGTGTGTGTGTGTGTGTGTGTGTGTGTGTGTGTGTGTGTATCGAATATTTTTCAAGGCAAAGATACGTTAAACCCACTGCAGCCTTGCACTTCGCCAGGAGAGGTCGCTGTAACTGAAGCTTCGAGAAATGAACCTATTTCCGACACAATTGTCCAAGTGGTTCGATGCTTCATTCAAAGCTTCATTTTGCCATCACTACAGGTAGCACAAGGTAACAATAGCACCAAAACTGACCGTCACCAACATGGAGGGAGACAGGAAAGACAAACAATGAACCGACAGGGGAACACAGGGAAAGACAAGACTAAATACAGAGAGGGGTAATCACGAGACGAGAAACAGCCGGGCAGGGGAGGAGAAACACAAGGGCAACAGGTGAACACAATCAGACAATCAGACACACCAGGGAAACTAACGACAGGGAGGAAAACACGGGGAGAAGGACCAGAGAAGAGACAGGGAGGAACACACAGGGAGAAGGACCAGACAAGAGACAGGGAGGAAAACACAGGGAGAAGGACCAGACAAGAGACAGGGAGGAAAACACAGGGAGAAGGACCAGACAAGAGACAGGGAGGAAAACACAGGGAGAAGGACCAGACAAGAGACAGGGAGGAACACACAGGGAGAAGGACCAGACAAGAGACAGGGAGGAAAACACAGGGAGAAGGACCAGACAAGAGACAGGGAGGAAAACACAGGGAGAAGGACCAGACAAGAGACAGGGAGGAACACACAGGGAGAAGGACCAGACAAGAGACAGGGAGGAAAACACAGGAGAAGGACCAGACAAGAGACAGGGAGGAACACACAGGGAGAAGGACCAGACAAGAGACAGGGAGGAAAACACAGGGAGAAGGACCAGACAAGAGACAGGGAGGAACACACAGGAAGAAGGACCAGACAAGAGACAGGGAGGAAACACAGGGAGAAGGACCAAGAGACAGGGAGGAAAACACAGGGAGAAGGACCAGACAAGAGACAGGGAGGAACACACAGGGAGAAGGACCAGACAAGAGACAGGGAGGAACACAGGGAGAAGGACCAGACAAGAGACAGGGAGGAACACACAGGGAGAAGGACCAGACAAGAGACAGGGAGGAAAACACAGGGAGAAGGACCAGACAAGAGACAGGGAGGAACACACAGGGAGAAGGACCAGACAAGAGACAGGGAGGAACACACAGGGAGAAGGACCAGACAAGAGACAGGGAGGAACACACAGGGAGAAGGACCAGACAAGAGACAAGGAGGAACACACAGGGAGAAGGACCAGACAAGAGACAGGGAGGAAAACACAGGGAGAAGGACCAGACAAGAGACAAGGAGGAACACACAGGGAGAAGGACCAGACAAGAGACAGGGAGGAAAACACAGGAGAAGGACCAGACAAGAGACAGGGAGGAAAACACAGGGAGAAGGACCAGACAAGAGACAGGGAGGAACACACAGGGAGAAGGACCAGACAAGAGACAGGGAGGAAAACACAGGGAGAAGGACCAGACAAGAGACAGGGAGGAACACACAGGGAGAAGGACCAGACAAGAGACAGGGAGGAAAACACAGGGAGAAGGACCAGACAAGAGACAGGGAGGAACACACAGGGAGAAGGACCAGACAAGAGACAGGGAGGAACACACAGGGAGAAGGACCAGACAAGAGACAGGGAGGAAACACAGGGAGAAGGACCAGACAAGAGACAGGGAGGAACACACAGGGAGAAGGACCAGACAAGAGACAGGGAGAAACACACAGGGAGAAGGACCAGACAAGAGACAGGGAGAACAGAACAGCAAAATAAACTCCAAAACTCAAATCATGACACTTTACTGCGGCATGCTCAAACAATACAAACGTACAATCAAAATCAAGAAGGCTCAGTAAACACAAAAACAACTAACAATAATCGAGGAGTCTTTAAACACAAACAGATTCTGGGGAAATTTGAAAAATCTAAATAAAAGTAAACACGATGACCCAGTTATACAGAATGGAGACATCTGGACCGATCGCTTCAAACATCTGTGTGGTAACATTCCTATCAATTCTGACTCAGAACAAACACAAATAATTGAAAAGTTCAACAACTTAGAGCTGGTCATCGAGGACTCCCAGAACCCTTTGGACTTTCTGATGACTGAACAGGAACTGGACAAAAAGTTGATTAACCTGGGGAACACACCCTACACACCCTACACACCCTGCACACCCTACACACCCTACACATCCTACACACCCTACACACCCTGCACACCCTACACACCCTACACACCCTGCACACCCTACACATCCTACACACCCTACACACCCTGCACACCTACACATCCTGCACACCCTACACACCCTACACACCCTGCACACCCTACACACCCTACACACCCTACACACCCTGCACACCCTGCACACCCTACACATCCTACACACCCTGCACACCCAACACATCCTACACACCCTGCACACCCTACACATCCTACACACCCTACACACCCTGCACACCCTACACACCCTACACACCCTACACACCCTACACACCCTGCACACCCTGCACACCCTACACATCCTACACACCCTACACACCTACACACCCTACACACCCTGCACACCCAACACATCCTACACACCCTGCACACCCTACACACCCTGCACACCCTGCACACCCTACACACCCTGCACATCCTACACACCCTGCACACCCTACACACCCTGCACACCCTGCACACCCTACACACCCTGCACACACTACACACCCTGCACACCCTAGTTGACAAATATGTTAATCAAAATAAAAGCAAAATATTCGCCTGTTTCATCGATTTCCAAAAAGCATTTGACTGGATTTGGCATGTTGGTCTATTCAACAATCTACTTCAAAGCGGTATAGGGGGAAAAACATTAGACCTAATCAAATCTATGCACACAAACAACATGTGCAGCATCAAGATCGGACACAAAAGAACAACCTTCAGTTCTCAAGAACGGGGAGTAAGACAAGGAAGCTGTTTATCACCTGTTCAACATCTACATTAAGGAACTGGCCTATCTTAGAACAGTCCACCTGGGCTCACTCTTCACAGGGATCAGACTCCTGCTGTGTGCAGATGGTTCATCCTGTTAAGACCGACCAAAGAAGGACTTGAACAGAGTTTAAATATACTCGAAGGTTACTGTCAGACCTGGGCCCTGGCTATTAACAAAGACAAAAACAATGATATTTCAAAAAAGATCCAGATGTCAGGCAAACAATAGTGACTTTACAATTGAGACACAGACAATAGAACATTGCTCAGAATATCATTATTTAGGCCTGAAAATAAGTTCCACTGGAAGCTTTAATCAAGCTGTCAAGGAGCTGAGAGAGAAAGCACGCAGGGCGTTTTATGCAATAAAAACACAAATTCACATTTTAATTTGGCTTCAATGACTTCAATCAGTAACACCCCCCATCCTACTCGATGGAGGCGAAGGGTGGGGCCCTCAAACAAACAGAACATTTGACAAATGGGAAAATCATCCAATAGAAAATGCTCACAATGAGTTTTGCAAACGCATCCTCCAGGTTCACAGAGAACAACTAACAACGCCTGCAGAGCGGAATTAGGAACATTTCCATTATTAATACAAATCCAGAAACGATCAATTAAATATTGGCTACATCTGAAAGAAAGTGACCCCCACTCCTACCACCACAAAGCCCTGCAGCATCAAGAGATGAACCTCTCTCAGCTGGTCCTGACACTCTGTTCACAAACCGGCTCACACTGTGATCTGCCTCAGGACCAGTCTGAGCCCACATCCATTAGAGTCAACCAGATTATAACAAAACACACAAAACTACCTCACTTATTGGAACACTAAATCCAAACACAAAGTAAAATGCAACGCTATCTGGCCCTAAAAAGACAGTACACTGTGGCAGCCTACCTGAGCACAGTGACTGATGTTAAACACAGGGAGATGCTGATGAAGTTCAGACTGAGTGCTCACAGCCTGGCCATAGAAACAGGTACAGAGAGAGAGAGAGAGACAGACAGAGAGAGAGAGAGAGAGAGAGAGAGAGAGAGAGAGAGAGAGAGAGAGAGAGAGAGAGAGAGAAGAGAGAGAGAGAGAGAGAGAGAGGAGAGAGAGAGAGAGAGAGAGAGAGAGAGAGAGGGAGAGGGAGAGGGAGAGAGAGAGAGAGAGAGAGAGAGAGAGAGACATGGCAATCTTAAACTCTTAAAGAGATATACAGAGAGAGAGATGAGCTGCTCCTGGCCTCTGCCTCCTAGATAGAGAGGTGAAGTGTCTGCTTTATGCTGGTGACCTTGTTCTGCTGTCTCCTACTGAACAAGGACTACAACAACAGCTGGACATAGTAGACCAGTACTGTAAGAACTGGGCCCTGGCAGTCAATATGAAGAAAACTAATGTCATGGTTTTCCAAAAACGCCCCAGATGTCCGGAGAAAAATACCAGTTTACCATAAACAATCACATCATTGAACATAGTATGAGTTCTACCTACCTTGGTTGAACCATAACAGCATCAGGACGTTTCAACATGGCAGTGAATGCACTCAAAGAAAAAGCCAGAAGAGCTCTAAATGCAATTAAGAGAACATTTTATAATGTCCAAATTCCAATTAAAATCTGGCTCAAAATCTTTGATAGTGTGATCCAGCCCATTGCGCTGTACGGTAGTGAAGTATGGGGTCCACTCAGTCACCAGAGCTATACCCGCTGGTACAAACATCCAACAGAGTCTTTACATGCAGAACTCTGCAGATACATTTGACGTGTTCAGAGAAAAACACCAACAAATGCATGTAGAGCAGAATGAGGCAGAGACCCTCTGATAATTAACACTCAAAAGAGAGCACTAACATTCTTTAACCACCTTAGATCCAGCCCCCGAGACACCCTCCCTCCAAAGCATCCAGAGCCAAGAGCTAACCCCAGAGAAGAGTCCCCTATGTCAGCTGGTGCTGAGGCTAACTGCCCCCTCTCAGAGCCACTCTGACCAGTCTCTCAACAACACTGCTCTCCAAACACCAATCACATTATAACACAATGGAAACACAACTATTTACAACATTGGAAAGAAGAAACTAGAAGCAGTAGATTAGAATGTTACCTGGCTCTAAACAGAGATGATGAGCTGGCGCAGAATATCTCTCTACTGTCAGAGATAGAAAGCAGAGACAGATCCTAACCAAGTACAGGCTCAGTGACCACAAACTGGCAACAAGAAGACTCAAAAGATCCTGGCAACCAAAAGGAAACAGGATATGTGGTCACTGTACGACAGGTGAGACTGAGACAGAGATCACTTCCTCCTGAAGTGCCAAACATTCAACGAAGGAAGGAGTATTTACTGGAACAAGTTGAACTCTGTAATCCCAGGTTTCAAGGAGGTTAATGACCTCTCAAGACTGAGAGTACTCCTAGGAGAAGGAGACAAGGCACACCTTGCTGCCCAATATGTATACAATACAATACAGCTTTATTTATAGAGCACTTTAAACCTCCAGACCAAAGTGCTGTACAGGCAAATAAAACAAAACAAAAAAGATACAAAAAGTAACTCAGCTCACACCATAAAACAAGTACAAGTAAAAACAAAGACAATTTAAAAGCAATAAAATCAACGCCAAAAGATGTTAATACGCTAAGGAGAAGAGGTGGGTTTTAAGAAGCGATTTAAAAGCAGCAGTGTGGAGACCTGTCTGATGAGCAGGGGCAGATCGTTCCACAGTGTGGGAGCCTGTCTGATGAGCAGGGGCAGATCGTTCCACAGTGTGGAGGCCTGTCTGATGAGCAGGGGCAGATCGTTCCACAGTGTGGAGGCCTGTCTGATGAGCAGGGGCAGATCGTTCCACAGTGTGGAGCCTGTCTGATGAGCAGGGGCAGATCGTTCCACAGTGTGGAGGCCTGTCTGATGAGCAGGGCAGATCGTTCCACAGTGTGGAGCCTGTCTGATGAGCAGGGGCAGATCGTTCCACAGTGTGGAGGCCTGTCTGATGAGCAGGGGCAGATCGTTCCACAGTGTGGAGGCCTGTCTGATGAGCAGGGGCAGATCGTTCCACAGTGTGGAGGCCTGTCTGATGAGCAGGGGCAGATCGTTCCACAGTGTGGAGGCCTGTCTGATGAGCAGGGGCAGATCGTTCCACAGTGGAGGACCTGTCTGATGAGCAGGGGCAGATCGTTCCACAGTGTGGAGGCCTGTCTGATGAGCAGGGGCAGATCGTTCCACAGTGTGGGAGCCTGTCTGATGAGCAGGGGCAGATCGTTCCACAGTGTGGGGCCTGTCTGATGAGCAGGGGCAGATCGTTCCACAGTGTGGAGGCCTGTCTGATGAGCAGGGGCAGATCGTTCCACAGTGTGGAGGCCTGTCTGATGAGCAGGGGCAGATCGTTCCACAGTGTGGGAGCCTGTCTGATGAGCAGGGGCAGATCGTTCCACAGTGTGGGGCCTGTCTGATGTGCAGGGGCAGATCGTTCCACAGTGTGGAGCCTGTCTGATGTGCAGGGGCAGATCGTTCCACAGTGTGGAGGCCTGTCTGATGTGCAGGGGCAGATCGTTCCACAGGTGGGGAGCCTGTCTGATGAGCAGGGGCAGATCGTTCCACAGTGTGGGGCCTGTCTGATGAGCAGGGGCAGATCGTTCCACAGTGTGGGAGCCTGTCTGATGAGCAGGGGCAGATCGTTCCACAGTGTGGAGCCTGTCTGATGAGCAGGGGCAGATCGTTCCACAGTGGGAGCCTGTCTGATGAGCAGGGGCAGATCGTTCCACAGTGTGAGCCTGTCTGATGAGCAGGGGCAGATCGTTCCACAGTGTGGAGGCCTGTCTGATGCGGCGAGTCGGTGGTGGAGCTGATGAGCAGGGGCAGATCGTTCCACAGTGTGGGAGCCTGTCTGATGAGCAGGGGCAGATCGTTCCACAGTGTGGGGACCTGTCTGATGAGCAGCAGGGCAGATCGTTCCACAGTGTGGGAGCCTGTCTGATGAGCAGGGGCAGATCGTTCCACAGTGTGGGAGCCTGTCTGATGAGCAGGGGCAGATCGTTCCACAGTGTGGGAGCCTGTCTGATGAGCAGGGCAGATCGTTCCACAGTGTCGGAGCTGCTACAGAGAAGCAACGGCCCCCTCTGAGCTTTGACCTGGTTCTGGGCACATTCAGGAGCAGTTGATCAGCTGACCTGAGAGGGCGGTTGGGCGTGTAAGGGTTTAGCAGTTCAGAAAGATATGGTGGGGTCATGCCATTTAGGGATTTAAAAGTAAACAAAAGGATTTTTAAATGAATCCTAAAATGTATTGGCAGCCAGTGGAGCGAAGCCAAAATGGGGGAAATGTGGTCATGTTTCCGTGTGCCAGTTAAAAGCCTTGCTGCTGCATTTTGCACCCGCTGCAGACGAGCGAGGGAGGACCCACTGACCCCATGTAGAGAGAGTTACAGTAATCCAGCCGTGTGGTGACAAAGGCGTGGATTACTGTCTCAAACTGCAGTATGGAGAGAAATGGTTTTACTTTGGCTAGCTGCCTCAGGTGATAAGAGCTCGTTTTTACCACAGATTTAATCTGACTCTCAAGTTTTCGTTCACGGTCCAAAGCCAAGGTTCGTAATGGTGAGCTTGGTGTACACATGCCACAACCTGAGACACACACACACACACACACACACACACACACACACACACAACACACACACACACACACACACACACACCACACACACACACACACACACACACACACACACACACACAACACACACACACACACACACACAACACACACACACACACACACACACACACACACACACACACACACACACACACACACACACACACACACACACAACACACACACACACGGGGGTGCTGCGGGAGTGTCTGCATGCGCATCTCTCCCAGATGGGCTGAATAGCTTTTCTGCACGTTTTGAGAGCAGCCGGGCTGTGGAGGCAAGAAGGACCAGGAGCCCTGCTCTTTTAGTTTTAAACAGGGCAGATGTGTGCAAATCCTTTAAAAGGGTTAACCCACACAAGGCTCCTGGACCTGATGGCATCCCTGGCCGTGTTCTCAGGGTGTGTGCAGTTCAGCTGGCAGAGGTGTTCACAGACATCTTCAACAGGTCCCTGCTGCAGTCTGTAGTCCCCACATGCTTCAAACACTCCACCATCGTTCCTGTCCCCAAAAAAAACAATAATCACCAGCCTCAACGACTACCGCCCAGTAGCACTCACCTCCATCATCATGAAGTGCTTTGAGCGGTTAGTCAAAACCTTCATCACCTCCTCCCTCCCTGACTCTCTGGACCCCTGCAGTTTGCCTACAGAGCAAACAGGTCCACAGACGACACCATAGCCCTCACCATCCACACTGCCCTCTCACACCTGGACCAGAGGAACACATATGTGAGAATGCCGTTCATTGATTACAGTTCAGCTTCAATACCATTGTGCCCTCCAAGCTGGCCATCAAGCTCAGAGACCTCGGGCTCAACAGCGCCCTCTGTGACTGGATCCTGAACTTCCTGACGGGCAGACCCCAGGCAGTGCGGGTGGGAAACATCACATCCTCCACCCTGATCCTCAACACCGGAGCCCCTCAAGGCTGCGTGCTCAGCCCTCTCCTCTACTCCCTGTTCACTCACGACTGCGTGGCCACACACAGCTCCAACACCATCGTGAAGTTTGCTGACGACACGACCGTCATCGGCCAGATCACAGACGGCGACAAGACGGCGTACAGAGAGGAGGTCGGAAACCAGACATCTTGGTGCCAGCTCTGCAAAAAATCATCCATCTTATAACAAGAAAAAAAAAATGTGATTTGAGTTTATACAGACTTAATTAATTAACTACTAAAGTTGGTATTAAATGCAGAAAAATCCAAAGTGATGATATTTTCGAATTGGCAAAAGTTACCATCTATTCTACCCAAGATTTGTACTGCTCAAGGGACTGACATTGAGAGGGTCACTACTTACAAATATCTGGGATTTCTTATTGAACAGAACTTGTCTTTCAAGTGACACACGGAAAATGTTGTTTCAAAGCTAAAAATAAAATTAGGTTTATTTTACAGAAATAAATCCTGTTTCTCTTTTCAAACAAGGAAACATTTGATATCTGCAACTTTTTTACCTGTATTAGATGATGGTGATCTGCTATACATGAATGCCTCTGACCAGTGCCTAAAGAGCATGGATACTGTGTACCATTGTGCCTTACGATTTATTACTGGATGTGGATATCGAGTACACCATTGCACTTTATATGCTATTGCTAATTGGCCATCTTTGTCTGCTCGCAGACTTTCCCATTGGTTGGGTTTTATTTATAAATCTCTGCTTGGGTTGGTTCCCTCCTACATTTGCACATATATGTGTCAAAGAGAAAGTCTGTATGGCCTGCACTCCCAATATTTATTCAGATGCTGGTTCCTACAGTGAGAACAGAACTGCGTAAAACAGCTTTTAAATATGCTGCCCCCACAGCTTGGAATAATGAACAGAAGGAGCTGAAACTCTCAGATTGAATCACTATGGGGGAATTCAGGTCCATCTTAAAGGACAGCGAACACGATACCATTGGTAGATGTGAGTGCTCGTATATCCAAAAATCGTTTTAAATTTTGCCAGTTTTTAATGATTTTTAATAGTTGTTTTTTTATTTCGCATTTTGACTGGCTAACGTGCCATTTTATTTGTGTTTTACAGCTGTATATGTCTGCCTGTCTTGTCTGTTTTATCTGTTGTAACTTCGTTCATGCTGCCCTTCTTGGCCAGGTCACTCTTGGAAAAGAGATTTTAATCTCAGTGAGTCTTTTACCTGGTTAAATAAAGGATATATATATACATGTGAGCCGAGAGGACAAGATTTGAGTACTTCTACTTTAACTACAATATCTGAGTACTTCTACTTTAGCTACAAGATCTGAGGGTTAGGTGTAGATCTTTCCTCTCCGGCCGTACTCACTTTGTCCAACTCAAACACTTCAAATCACAGTCCCATCCTGTCTTCACTGGTGTTCCTCAGGGTTCTGTCTTGGGCCCCCTCCTATTTATCATCTACCTTCTACATCTCGGCCATATCTTCAGAAAATACGCAATCCAATTTCACTGTTACGCGGATGATACCCAGCTCTATTTCTCCACCAAACCCACTTCCACTCTCCCCCCCACTGCCCTTTCCGACTGCTTACTGGAAATCAAATCCTGGTTCTCATCCAACTTTTTAAAACTAAACAGTGATAAAACCGAGTTTCTCTTAGTTGGCTCCAAGTCCACTCTGGCCAAAACTGACAAATTCTTCCTCACTATTGACAATTCCACAGTCCCACCCTCCCCCCAAGTTAAGAGTCTGGGTGTCATCCTTGACAGCACCTTATCATTTGAAGCTCACATCAACAACATCACTCGATCTGCCTACTTCCACCTCCGCAATATTAACCGCCTCTGCCCGTCACTCACACCCAACAGCACCGCCATCCTCATCCACGCCCTCGTTACATCCCGTATTGATTATTTCAACTCCATCCTCTCTGGTCTTCCTCACAAATCCCTGCGTAAGCTCCAACTGGTCCAAAACTCAGCCGCCCGTATCATTACCAGAACTCCTTCCATTAATCATATCACTCTGGTTCTCCAACAACTCCATTGGCTCCCTGTTAAATACCGCATAGATTTTAAAGTGTTGCTCCTCACCTTCAAGGCCCTTCACACTCTTGCACCTCCATACCTCTCTAAGCTCCTTCACATCTACACTCCCTCTCGTGCTCTCCGATCCTCCTCTGCCTTGCAACTCACTGTACCTTCTGCCCGCCTGACCACCATGGGGTCAAGAGCCTTCAGCCACTCTGCCCACCGTCTCTGGAACTCTCTCCCACAAGACATCCGCAATATGGACTCACTCTCAACCTTCAAATCCAGCCTGAAAACACACCTTTTTAAACTGACGTATTCAATACCTTAATTCTGTTAAACTGATTGTTGTTTTTAAGTCTTTGTTTTTGAAGTCTTGTATTACTGTGTGATCTTCTTTGTTGCTTGTTTTTAATTATGCTCTGTAAGGTGTCCTTGAGAGCTTTGAAAGGCGCCCATAAATAAAATGCATTTATTATTATTACTAAAGAACAACATCAGAGTACTTCTACTTTTACTAAATAACCAAATCAGAGTACTTCTACTTTTACTAAATAACCAAATCAGAGTACTTCTACTTTAACTAAAGAACAACATCAGAGTACTCCTACTTTAACTAAAGTACCACATCGGAGTACTTCTACTTGTACTAAAGTACCACATCAGAGTACTTCTACTTGTACTAAAGAACCACATCAGAGTACTTCTATTTTTACTAAAGAACCACATCAGAGTACTTCTACTTTTACTAAAGAACCACATCAGAGTACTTCTATTTTTACTACACTGTACAAATGTACCAGCATTTCACAACATTTAACAGTATTATTTTACAGTGACATATTGTAATCAAGGCCCCCTGTAATATCCCAACAAATACATGTAGAAAGGACTGTATCCTTGGATTTCACAGCATTTAACTATTATTTCACAATAAAATACTGCAATCAAAATCCTCTGTAATATCACATCAAATGTTGTAATATCACAACAACATTGTAAACATTGCAAGGATTTCACAGCATTTAAGAGTATCATATTACAGAGAAATATTGTAATCAAAAGCCCCTGTAATATCACAACAAAATATCTATAAAACTACAGTAAAATTGGATTTCACATTATTTAACTATTATTTCACAGTAACGCACTTTACTGAAAATCATCTGTAATAGCACAACCCATTACTGTACAATTTGAATTGTGCAGCATTGCACATGTGAAGAATAGACTATGCTAACCGGCGTGTGTCCTGCAGCATAGACTACTTCTCAAACCGTCTGGAAGATTTGAACTGAGACATTCTATACACTGTAAAAAAAAGATCCTAATTTTACAGGAAATAACTAATTTTTTCTAGTAATTATCATGTTTTTTTAAATAACTTGCAAAATCCAGTAAAATTAGAGATATTAACTATAAATTAACAACCCAAAACATTATTTTAAGTATTTTGACAACAACAACAAATAACATTTATTTCATTTTTAAAAAAAAGTAAATTTACTATATAATATTTACAATCCAGTGGTTAGTTTTAGAGTAAGCTCCATTGTTTGTTTTTTACGTATTCACTTTAAGAGAAAGGGATTTCAGAAACAAGTCTCAATTTTGGCTCGAAGTAACATTAACAAAAGCTAACTGTTGTTAGACTATGTTCCCCCCTTCTAAACTTATGAAATGAATGAGAAAAATATGAACGACTCTTCATAGAGCCACATCCACACAGCTTTAAAGTTGTGGGAAGCTGAAGCATTACATTCGTGCCAGCGCCTAGTTGTAGTTTCTAAGGTATTAGAAAGTTGGTGTTCTGGAAGGGGTTTAACCAAGGATCAATTCCCTTGGGATGCTATCAAGAACTGTTTTACAATCAATAGTGTGTGTGTGTTTAAGTTTTCAACCCTGCTTCAAAGGTCCATCATACAAGATTTAGGGGATCTATTGGCAGCTGCTGATAATAACATTCATCATTATGGTTTACTAATTGTTGTCTTTTGTCCTCTAGGTTGCACTGCCACATCTACAGTAGCGCAGAATGGACAGAGGAAACATGATTGGGCCTCAAGTTTTTTGCAGCCAATATACATTCTCCTACATACTTGGGATAGGAGGGTGAGTGAACAAGTTATCCATTGTTTGGAACCTACATCCCCATTGTTAGACGTACTAAATCCTGCACACCGCTCCTTCAAATTGACAATGTGAACATGTGTCGCCATTTTGTAATTTCTGTTATTTTCAGTTGAGAATGTTTCAAAGTAATCTTAAAAAATTAAACTTACTTTTTGTTTCTACTATTTATAAGTAGATGTTTAAATATGAAATGCATTATTCATTAATGGTTGTATAATTCTACAAATATTTTTATATTTTAAGTTTTCAGAGTAATTGTCCCCTACAGAACATTTTGTGCTTTCATTTTATTGAACGTGTTTGATTGGAAAATGTTAGAAAAAAGCTGTAATATAACAGTATTCTACCCGTTGAACTTTAGGTTCTGTATTTATTTTTGTCTTTGATCATAAAAATCGAATAAAAAAAATGTAAAAAACTGTTTTTCTCATCAGAACTTTATTTAAGGTATTTGAATGTAACATTTTAAGACAATGGATTTTGAAAAGAGAGGAAACATCTGTAACATTACAATGTTTTCCTGTAAAATCTTTAAGGAAAATTCCCGTAAATTAATGGCTTTTGCACTTTATTTCAGTTAAAGTATTTTACTTTAATTTAAGGGTTTTTGTTTGGCAGCCGCTGCTGCCAGTACATTGACCATTTTTTTTACGAGTTTCCTTTTTACAGTGTAGCCTATTTGATTTGACTCAACTGGACTCACGGGTGAGATGCTTTTTGTGCATTTTTGCTTGCTGTATGTGGAGCGTTATCTTCGTGCCTGCGCGGATGCACAGCAGCCGCAGGCAGTGTACATCATCGCTAGAACGGCCAATCATATCGCGCTTTGAGGTTTGAAGAACCCGAACCCTCCTACCAGAGATGCCTCCTACCTTAATTAGCCGATTTCACCCATTAGCGGGGAGGCTGTTTATTTGTTTATTTAAAGGATCCGTTTATTTAAAGGATACGTTAAGGGATTATCCGTTTTTTATGGATAGTTGAGGTGAACTAGTTCATGATGTTTTCAACCTGTTTGTTTACTCTGCAGGTTTAATTTTGTCAATAAATATGCCAGTGGGCTTCAATTGATTTTACCTCATTTGTGCGTTTGGGGTGTTGTTTTTAAATGTACAATAGCCTATGTGCATTTTTGTAGGCCAGCTCCAGTTATGCACGTCTATCATTGTAAATTCACAGTAAATTACTGGCAACTCCTGCATTGCTTTCACAATAGAAATGTAAAAATACAGGCCCTTGTTGTAATGCACATACAACAAAATGATGTAATTCCCCAGTAATAGTGTTAATTTCGTTGACTAAAACTATGACGAAATATGTTCGTCAACGACCTTTTTTTCAATGACTAAAACGAGACGATGACGAGACGGCACCGACGTCAGTAAACAATAACTGTAACAAAATCAACATGCAATATCGTTGACGAAAAATGACGAGAAGAAAATGTATTTTAATAAATCAAAACTATGCCAAAATCTCTCTTTACTTTCGTTGACGAAAAATGACGAGACGAAATATTATCAAAGATAACATTACATCTCTGATAGTCAATTTTTTTCCCCAGCAGTTCCATTTCCGGTGCTGCGGCTGCGCACCAGTTGTGTGTCTGTTCTACGCGCGGTACTTTTAAATTTTACCGGATGATCTATGAACAGAAGGAAGACTCGGATCCATGCTCGGATGTAACGAACAGAAAGGGAAAAGGCTAATAGAGGGCTTGTGCGAAAGAAACGTGATGATCTCTGGGCCCATTTTGTGTACAATGAGGCGGAGAAAAAAACTCAATGCATTGCTTTAGATTCAGAAGGGAAGCAATGTGGCCATAAATCCGCGGGTAAAAACACCAAAAACCTCAAGAGGCACATCAAGACTCACCACAAAGCAATTGAGGTAAGTTAACAAAACGTTAGGTTGTTTTTTTGTCAGCTATATGGTGTTACATTAGGTAGGCTGTGTTTTATGCTATAACGTTAGCTAACGGGTAGGCTGTGTTTTATGCCCACCCCAGCCTCTAGCTGATCCGGGTGAGGCCAATTAAGCCACCAACCCACACTCCCACAATAACATTAAATTATTATATATGTTTAATGTTATAAACAGAGTGCAGTCTTTTTCCAAAATGCAGTCAGTACAGAAGTTGTTGGGCTCAGTCTTTATAAAAGTTTTTGTAGCTCACTGGTTCAAAATCCATGTTTTTCAGTTTTCAAGTTTCAACAACAAAAACAATACAGACGCATACTTTTTATTTGCACCTTTCCATATGGTTGTTATTCTAGCCATGCCTTGTTTAAACTTTAATTTATTAAACCTTTTTAATTTATCTATTTATTTTATTTAGCAATTGGTGTGTGTGTGTACACTACCCTGTATTGTTGAGTTTTGTTATATATTTAAAATAAATATGCAAATCAGAACATGTTCCATGTCTGGATGTATTCCTTAAATTGATACCATCAAACCACTAGACCAGATGCTCTCTGCAAAGCTGCATTCTTAATCATTCAACCTGTGTTTTTCATCAAATAAGGATAACATATAATCTTATTGTGAAATAAGTTTGACTAAAATGGCAACTTATTGGTTTTGGCTAGACTAGTTTGACTGAAATGTTCAATATAATTTGATGACTAAAAAAGACTAAAATGTAAATAGTTTTCTTTGACTAAAATAAGACTAAAATGCTCAGACTTTTAGTCGACTAAATCTTGACTAAAATAAGACTAAAATGCTCAGACTTTTAGTTGACTAAATCTTGACTAAAATAGTTACTGTTTTCTTTGACTAAAATTAGACTAAAATGCTCAGACTTTTAGTCGACTAAAACTTGACTAAATTAAAAACAGGATGACGGTGACTAAATATGACTAAAACTAAAAAGGACATTTGACATATGACTACGACTATGACTAAATACAAAAATAGCTGACGAAATTAACACTACCCAGTAACATACTGTAATATCACAGTAATTCCTTAGTCATTGAAGCTGTGAAGTTACAGTATACAGTTTTACCTTTACAACAATGCATTGTAATTTCATGGATGTGAAATTATAATACATTGCTGTGAAGACATTCACAGTAAATTGCTGTGAACCTTATTGTGAAAGTCATGCAAAAAGTTGCCAGGTATTTATTGTGAATTCACGGTGAATATTTTTACAGTGTAAGTACAAGACCAGAGTACTTCTACTTTTCTAGGTTATGAACTGGCAGAATATCTCTCTAAAGAGAGAGAGGGAGAGAGAGAGGGAGGGAGAGAGGGAGAGAGGGAGAGAGAGAGAGAGGGTGGGGATATTTGCAAAGACCCTCAAAGATGCGGCCCTGGGACGCAGCCCTCCCACCCCCTCCTCTACTAGAGGCTTTATATACCCTCCCAGATGATGCTGCACACCCGCCCTCCCTCTGCTACCTCTGCACTGGGAGACATCAGGATGATCCTGCACACCCTGTGCACCCGACTTCTGTCCAGCTAAGACATTACATTTATATGTTAAAGTAGTAATCAGTACAATAGGAATATTAGTGAAAATAGTACTTTTTAAAAATGTTATATATTTGTCTCACTATACAGGTTCATTTTGATTGTTTGTTTTTGAAAAAGAGATGCGTTTATTTCATATAAGCTGTTGGAATATTCAGGGATTCCACTCCTCAACCTTTGAGGTTAAGAATGAAAATCCAGAGTTCTTAGAATCTATCAAAGATGTTGATCTAATTATATTAACAGAAACATGGTGTAAAAATGATCTGCTCACTCACGGTCCTCCAGGTTATAATGAAGTCATGGTGCCCTCTATAAAATCTAAAAACATACGCAAGGGCAGAACATCGGGGGGATCTTGGTGTGGTATAAAGGAGATCTTTGCCGTCAGATCTCAGTAGTAAAAAAAGGTAAATCACACATTTGGTTAAGGTTAGATCAAACCCTGGGCATAACTGAAAGGAATCTATATGTATGTGCTATTTATATACCCCCAGTAGATTCTCCTTATTTCGAAGAAGACATTTTTGAAACTCTCCATTCAGAAATCGCCTATTTTCAGGACCAGGGACATGTGCTTCTAACTGGAGATCTGAACGGACGATCAGGAATTGAACCTGATGTCATAGACCCACAGGGCAGCCACCATGTATTTGGTGAGCCCCCCTGTTTACCACACCAACCGTCAGCCATCGGAACAACCGTGACTCTGAAATAAATCAGAAAGGCAAAGAGAGAGTGCATCTCTGTCGGGCCTTAGGCTGTACATAGTGAATGGGAGGTTCAGAGGGGACTCTTTAGGGAGATTCACATACTCCTCAGCTCTAGGGTCTAGTGTAGTAGACTATGCAATCACTGACATGGACCCCTCCACTATCAGTGCATTCACTGTCAGACAGCAATCCCCCTTTCAGACCACAACCAAATCAATGTGTTCTTTAAACTCTCAGGCAAGGCAAGGCAAGGCAAGTTTATTTATACAGTACCTTTCTGCACACGGCAACCCAAAGTGCTTTACAAAATAAGATAAAAGACATTTAAGAACAAATACAGAGGAATCACATTATAAAAAGGCATTTAAAAAGCAAAGATAGTATCAACACAACAGGTATAAAATACATGGATAAAAGCCAAACTGCAGTTTGAATTAAAACAACTCATCCAAATGCTGCGTCAAAAAGAAAAGTTTTTAATCTCGATTTAAAAATATCAACACTTGCAGCTGACCTGCAGGATTCAGGCAGTTTGTTCCAGATGGTTGGGGCATAACAACTAAATGCTGCTTCTCCATGTTTAGTTCTGACTCTTGCAGCAGAGAGCAGACCCGTCCCAGAAGACCTGAGACTCCTGGATGGTTCATATTTTTGCAAAAGATCGGTAATATAATTTGGTCCTAAACCATTCAGTGCTTTAAAAACCAGCAATAGTACTTTAAAATCAATTATTTGGCAGACTGGAAGCCAGTGTAAAGACTTCAGTACTGGACTGATGTGATCCACTCTTTTAGTGTTTGTGAGGACACGGGCAGCTCGTTCTGAATCAGCTGCAGCTTTCTAATGGATTTTTTTGTGAGCCCTGTGTAGACACTATTACGGTAGTCGAGTCTACTGAAGATAAAAGCATGGACAAGCTTTTCTAAATCCTGCTGTGACATTAGTCTTTTAATCCTAGATATGTTTTTCAGGTGATAGTATGCAGACTTAATAACTGTTGTAATGTGACTGTTAAAATTCAGGTCAGAGTCCATCACTACACCTAGAGTTCTAGCTTTATTTGTTGTTTTGAAGTCTGCCGTCTGAAGCTCTGCGATGACTTTTGATCGTTCTGACTTTGCTCCAAAAACAATAACTTCAGTTTTCTGTTTGTTCAATTGGAGAAAGTTCCTACTCATCCAGTCATTGATGTGCTCAATGCACTTGCTCAGTATTATAATCGGAGCATAGTCTCCTGGTGTAATTTTTAAATAAATCTGGGTGTCATCTGCATAGATATGATAACTCAGGTCGTTGTTCTTCATAATTTGAGCCAGTGGTAGCATATACATATTAAAAAGCAAAGGTCCTAAGATGGAGCCTTGAGGAACCCCGCATGTCATATTTGTCAATGCTGAAGTGAAGTTGCCTATAGCGACAACGTTTTTTCTGTCCTTTAAGTAGGAACCAAACCAATTTAGAACTGTTGCCGAAACTCCCACCCTCAGGTCAAATGAGTGACACAACAAGGGAACCCAGTAAACTGTATAAATTAAATCCTACTTACAGATGGGCCCCTGACAGTGGAGACAAATTCACCATGGCCTTGAACTCACCTGATCTGATGAATGACATGTCACTATTTGACCAAAATCAATATGTTCCTACCAAAGATGGTGTAAACATGGCCATTGATTATATCAACTTGATATTTCACAAGGCAGCTGTTAAAGCTGACCTTATAAAACACAAGCGGAAGCCTGTTAAAAGGCAAAACGCTGACAAATGGTTTGACCAAGAATGCAAGACCATCAGAAAAGACCTGAGAAAAATACAAATGAAAAACATCGGCAACCAAACAACCCAGCCTTACGCATTAGATACAATGGCGTTTTAAACAAATATAAATGTAGAATAAGGAACAAAAAACTAAATGATACCCACATGAAACTTGAAGATATTGAGAAAGCCATTGATCAAAATCAATTCTGGGATCTCTGGAACAACTTCAAACAAAACAACCACAAGCATTACCCATCCAAAACGGTGACATCTGGAGAGAACATTTTGAAAGTTTGTACAAAGACATACCAATAAATCTAATGAACTCAGATCAATGTATTACAAAAGAGAGACTCCAAACATTAGGAGAAACTATTAGAGACCACCAAAAGCCCCTTGATTTCCCAATGACTTGGGAAGAGTTGACCACACAGACACAATCTCTCCGGCCAAGGAAAGCTTGTGGCCCAGACAACATTCAAAAGGCAATGCTCAGATGCAGCACCCCAGAGATGCAGGGTACAGTGTTCCAGCTGTTCAGTATCATATTGCAGTCAGGATGTTTTCATCTGGTGCAAAGGGCTCATTTCCCCATTCATAAGAGTGGAGACGAATCAGACCCTAAGAACTACCGTGGCATCTGAGTCAGCAGCTGTCTGGGGACATTATTCTGTAGTATTCCAAATACAAGAATACAAGATTTCCTTAACCAACAATCCATCTTGAGGAAAAATCAAATTGGCTTCCTTCCAAAACACCGCACCATGTATATACCCTTCACACTTTAATTAACAAACTTGTACACCAAACAAAATGGTAAGATATTCACTTGTTTCAATGATTTCAAGAAAGCTTTCGACTCTATTTGGCATGAAGGGCTCTATTATAGACTTCTACATTGTGGTATAGGGGGCAACATGTATGATCTGGTTGAATCAATGGATTTAGAAAATAAGTGTGCTGTTAAAATTGGAGACAAACAAACTGAACTCTTCACCCAGAGAAGAGCTGTTCGTCAGGGTTGCAGTTTAAGTCCGACTTTATTTAATGTATATATAATGTATACAGTGTGCAACTCGATTTTGACAGAATAACAACTGGTGACTTCTAGAATTGTGTGAGTAACATTCTGTTTTTACACTTCTCTGTTTCAGTGTGTGTACTCTGTATAAATGCTCTGTAGTTGATCTGATTGAAATTGTGATTTTAATCTCAAAACCGCTACAGTATTTTCAGGCAGAAATTTGGGATAATTAGTTTGACAGAAACCTTAAAACTGAACTAACTGGCCTAGGGTTAACTTTGATTTAAACATTTGTAGAATACTAAGAGCTTTATTGAGTAGGGGTAACTGTATTAAGGGTTAACTCATAACTTTATAACTTAGGGTTTAATGTAATTGTAAACTATTGTGCCACTAAAAAGTTTCATTAACAACTCAGGAGTGAGCCAGTCTCGATTTCCTATTGAGGCCCATCAGCTGCAGAGAGTTAACTAATTAAAGGGGCGTGGCCCCACAGCTGTGACAACTCAGCAATCAGGTGTCCATTTTAGGTAGCACTTTCCTGGAGTGTCGAGCAGCGTCAGACTGACGAAGAAATAGAGTCCTGTTGGAGTCACGAGGGAGGCAAAGAGGAGGCAAATCCTACTTTATTGAGCTAAGTATCGCTGGTGTTTTTATCCACTCTTGCTAAACATGTGTATTTTCTCCATTCCTGTTCATGTGCTTCTCGCAATTATACTGGCCCCGTGCATCTCCTAATCGATAACCGGCCTGCTCTCGTCTATCCCACATGCTCCACTGAGATCCAACATCTAGTTACAGGTGGCCTGTGGAACTGCCAGTCAGCTGTTCCTAAGGCTGACTTCATTCTGGCTACGCTTCCCTGCAGTCTCTGGATTTCCTTGCTCTCACTGAGACCTGGATTACTCCATCCAACACATCCACCCCAGCAGCTCTCTCCACAGCATATTCCTTCTCCCACACACCCAGACCCTCTGGCAGAGGAGGTGGCACTGGTCTCCTGCTCTCTCCCAAATGGAGCTTTTCCCTCTTCAACTACCTAACTTCACTCCTTCCACCTTTGAATTCCATGCCGTCACAGTAACCCATCCTATACAATTAACCATTGTTGTTCTCTACCGTCCACCAGGCGCCTTGGGGGACTTCTTGGAGGAATTAGATAATCTCCTCTCACACATCCCTGAAACTGGCCCTCCCGCTGTACTTCTCGGAGACTTCAACCTCCAGACAGAGAAGCTGAACTAACATCTCTTTTAACCGCCTTTGCTTTCTCACTGTCTCCATCCCCACCAACTCATAAAGCTGGCAATGTCCTTGATCTCATATTCTCAAGGAACTGCACTACTTCTAACCTCTCTGTAAACCCACTTCACCTCGATCACTTTTTCATTTCATTCTCTCTACCCCTTTCCAAACATAACAAACTAATCTCTTCTAATCTGCACCTGTCCGCCGTAACCTTCGTTCCCTCTCCCCCTCTACTTACCTCATCGGTGCTCTCAGCCCTCCCTTCCTCTGACTCGTTCCAACTCCTGCCTCCAAACTCTGCTGCAGAAACTCTCCTCTCTACTCTTTCATCCTCTCTGGACTCTCTCTGTCCTCTCACATCTCGGCAGGCTCGTCAGTCCCCTCCTGCTCCCTGGCTAAATGACGCACTGTGTGCTAATAGAACCATCCTTCGGGCAGGAGCGGAAATGGTGGAAATCCAAACACCCTGACGACCTCCTAACCTATCAGCTCTCCTCTCCTCTTTCTCTCTTCGATCTCTCAGGCAAAAAGCACTTTCTTTCAAGATAAGATCCATTCTTCCTATTCCAATCCCAAAAAACTATTTTCTATCTTCTCCACCCCTAGACCCCCCAAAGCCCCTTCCCCCTCCTCCCTTCCAAGCGACTTTGTTAACTACTTTGAAAAAGTTGATGATATTCGCTCTTCTTTTTCTGACTCACCTTTACTCACCGCTGGGTCACCAGACCCACCGTTCACCCACACACTAACCTCCTTTTCCCCTCTCTCTCCAAGTGAGGTTCTTACCCTCATTACCTCTGCCCGTCCTACCACTGTCCTCTGGACCCTATCCCCTCAAACCTCCTTCAGACTATCGCTCCTGATATTCTACCGTTTCTCACCCATTTCATCAACACTTCTCTAACTTCTGGTCACTTTCCAAACAGTCTCAAGGAGGCAAGAGTAAACCCTCTCCTAAAGAAACCCACTCTCAACCCGTCTGATGTTATAAACTACAGGCCTGTCTCTCTCCTCCCGTTCCTGTCTAAAACACTTGAACGCGCTGTCTTTAAACAACTCTCCTGTTATCTCCATCAGAACAACCTTCTGGATCCGCACCAGTCTGGTTTCAAGGCAGGTCACTCCACAGAAACTGCCTCCTCGCTGTCTCTGAGGAACTGCACACGGCTAAAGCAGCCTCCCTCTCCTCTGTCATCATCCTTTTGGACCTGTCTGCTGCATTCGACACGGTGAACATCAGATCCTCCTTCGCACTCTCCAAGAATTGGAGTTTCAGGCTCTGCACTTTCCCTCCTCACCTCATACCTCAAAGACCGCACCTACAGGGTAACTTGGAGAGGGTCCGAGTCCGACCCTTGTCAATTAACTACAGGGGTCCCTCAGGGCTCTGTCTTGGTCCCCTCCTCTTCTCTCTGTACACAAACTCGCTCGGATCTGTCATTAGCCCGCATGGTTTTTCATACCACTGCTACGCTGACGACACCCAATTAATTCTGTCTTTCCCCGCTCAGAGACCCAGGTCGTCGCACGCATCTCTGCTTGTCTAGCACATCTCTCAGTGGATGTCTGCTCACCACCTCAAGCTCAACCTTGACACTGAGCTGCTTTTTTTCCGGGAAAAGATTGTCCCACTCTTACCTAACAATCAACATCGGCACCTCTGTTGTTTCCCCGACTCAGACTGCAAGGAATCTGGGTGTGACCCTAGATAACAACCTGTCCTTCACTGCAAACATCGCTGCTACAACCCGCTGCTGCAGATACACTCTGTACAACATCAGGAGGATACGTCCCCTCCTGACCCAGAAAGCGACGCAACTTCTGGTCCAGGCTCTCGTCATCTCACGCCTAGACTACTGCAACTCCCTCCTGGCTGGTCTACCTGCATGTGCCATCCGACCTCTGCAGCTCATCCAGAATGCAGCGGCTCGTCTGGTCTTCAACCTTCCAAATTTCCCACACCACACCGCTCCTCCGCTCCTTCACTGGCTTCCAGTAACTGCTAGAATCCACTTCAAGACACTGGTACTTGCGTACCATGCTGTGAATGGATCTGGCCCTTCCTACATCCAGGACATGGTTAAACTGTACACCCCAGCACGTGCACTCCGCTCTGCATCGGCCAAACGGCTCGCTGCACCAGCACTGCGAGGGGGACCCAAGTTCCCATCAGCAAAACACGTCGGTTTGCTATCCTGGCTCCAAAATGGTGGAATGAGCTCCCCATTGAAAGGACAGCAGATAGCTTACACATCTTCCGGCGCAGACTGAAAACTCATCTCTTTCGACTCCACTTCGAGCGATAGAATTACTAACAAAGCACTTATATACTAACAAAGGACTGGCTTATCTAAAGCCAGTTGAGTAGCACTTGAAATGTTTTGGCTCTATGAAACCTGATGTACTTATATGATTCTGTTTTCTTCAAGTTTGTATCTTCTTGGTCGAATGCACTTATTGTAAGTCGCTTTGGATAAAAGCCTCAGCTAAATGCAATGTAATGTAATATAAATGAACTTGCTGTTCAGTTGGATCAATGTGCTGCTCCTGGCCTCTGCCTCCTAGAGAGAGAGGTGAAGTGTCTGCTTTATGCTGATGACCTTGTTCTGCTGTCTCCTACTGAACAAGGACTACAACAACAGCTGGACATAGTAGACCAGTACTGTAAGAACTGGGCCCTGGCAGTCAATATGAAGAAAACTAATGTCATGGTTTTCCGAAAACGCCCCAGATGTCAGGAGAACAAATACCAGTTTCCATAAATAACATTTCATTGAACATAGTATGAGTTCTACCTACCTTGGCTTAACCATAACAGCATCAGGAAGTGTCAACATGGCAGTCTCACCTGTATATCCTGTCCTCACCTGTACTGTATGACGTGTCCTCACCTGTATGAACTGTCCTCATCTGTACATCCTGTCCTCACCCGTATGACCTGTCCTCACCTGTATGACCTGTCCTCACCTGTATGACCTGTCCTCACCTGTATGACCTTTCCTCAACTGTACAACCTGTCCTCACCTGTACTGTATGAACTGCGAGGCGTCGGGGTCGAACTTCTCCCAGGTCTCGTAGAACATCTCGAAGTCGTCCTCGCACAGCGGGTCCGAGCTCTCCTCAGTGGCCACGTTGAAGTTCTCCAGGATGATGGCGATGTACATGTTGACGACCACAAGGAAGCACATGATGATGTAGGTGGTGAAGAAGACGACCCACCCCCGGGCTGCCGCAGTCTCCCCTGACCGGAGAGCCCGGGTGCTCCACGTCGGGGTCACAGTCGGGGGGCGTGTTCATGATGGGGTTCAGCAGCCCGTCCCAGCCGGCAGAGGTGGTGATCATGAACAGACAAATCATGCTGTTCCCAAACGTCTCGAAGTTAAACATGTCGTTGATCATCCCCTCCTTCCTCACGTAGGCGAAGTTAGACATGCCAAAGATGGAGAAGATGAACATGATGAGGAAGAGGAGGAGGCCGATGTTAAACAGGGCAGGAAGGGACATCATCAGGGCAAACAGCAGCGTCCGGATCCCTTTGGCTCCACGAATCAGACGGAGCACTCGGCCGATACGAGCCAATCGAATCACTCGGAAGAGTGTGGGTGAAACAAATATTTCTCTATGATGTCAGCGAGGAGGAGGCCTGCAGGGGGGGGGTGGCGAGAGTTGCATCAGAAGGTGTTCAGGGTTTGTTGTGCAGGAACATTCAATCAAACTGAAATACAACTTTATTTTAAGTATTTACAGGAAATGCAACCCCAAAAGATAAGCGTAACCAAGGCGACGACACAAGACTGAAGGATGATATCACCAGATGACCTCACCAGTTGACCTCAGCACTCACCTACGATGGACAGGATGACCTCAGCACTCACCTACGATGGACAGAATGACGACCACGAAGTCGAAGATGTTCCAGCCCACGGAGAAGTAGTGATGCCGCAGCGCCACCACCTTCAGGCTGCACTCCCCAGTGAAGACGATGATGAAGGTCAGGTTGACCCAGTACAGGATGGTCTCCTTCTCCTCGCTCTGCTCGTCTGTCTCCACCATCATCGTCACCATGTTGAGGCAGATCAGCACCATGATGAAGATGTCGAAGAACTGCGTGGTCACCAGGTCAAACACCAGCGCCTGGAACTTGTTCTGGAGAGACAGGCGGCATCAGAAACAGGAAGTACACTTTAAAACAGTGGGACAGGAAGTAAAACCTTGAAACAAAGGGACAGGAAGTAAAACTTTAAATCGGTGGGACAGGAAGTAAAACCCAAAACAAAGGGACAGGAAATTCAACTTTAAATCAGTGGGACAGGAAGTACAATCTTAAAACAGGAAGTGAGCTCACCTCCGGGCGGGGGACGGGCTTCTGAGGCTTCTTGGAGCCCAGCTTCTTCATCGCATTGTAATACTTCTTCTGTTCCTCCGTCATGAAAAGGTCTGTCCCACCCATGTGAAGACCAGAAACACAACAGTGACCTCACATTATCAGAGAGTAAATACAGGGAATATAACATATATCAAATAAATAAATACTTTTATGAAACGTATCTTAGATTTCTGCTGGTTGAAGTTGTCGATGATGACTCCGATGAAGAGGTTGAGAGTGAAGA
The DNA here is from genome assembly GCA_011823955.1 of Dissostichus mawsoni. Classification (NCBI taxonomy): domain Eukaryota; kingdom Metazoa; phylum Chordata; class Actinopteri; order Perciformes; family Nototheniidae; genus Dissostichus; species Dissostichus mawsoni. Next base: position 82,244 of record JAAKFY010000172.1, on the reverse strand, counting down.
ACGAGCCAAAGATGATGAAGATGACGAAGTAAATGTACATGTACAGATTTTCCTCATACTTCGGCTGGGACTCTACCTGCACACACACACACACACACACACTAGTATAGTACATGTGTGTGTGTGTGTGTGTTGTGTGTGTGTGTGTGTGTGGTGTGTGTGTGTGTGTGTGTGTGTGTGTGTGTGTGTGTGTGTGTGTGTGTGTGTGTGTGGTGTGTGTGTGTGTGTGTGTGTGTGTGTGTGTGTGTGTGTGTGTGTGTGTGTGTGTGTGTGTGTGTGTGTGTGTGTGTGTGTGTGTGGTGTGTGTGTGTGTGTGTGTGTGTGTGTGTGTGTGTGTGTGTGTGTGTGTGTGTGTGTGTGTGTGTGGTGTGTGTGGTGTGTGTGTGTGTGTACTGACATCTCTGGAATCCACCGCTGCATACATGATGTCCATCCAGCCTTTAAAGGTGGCCTGGAAGAGAAGAACAGCAGCTGAAAACCAAACATCAAACCAACTGTGAGAGGAAACACACTGGGGGGTTCACTGGGGGGTTCGGGTTCACTGGGGGGTTCGGGGCTCACTGGGGGTTCACTGAGGGTTCACTGGGGGTTCGCTTACCCTAACCCTCACACCCTTTTTCACCTTTCATGACTCACTTCCTATTTCACCTGTGATGACTCACCACCTGCAGCAGCGACAGGTATCCCATCCCCACGTTGTCGTAGTTCACCTTGACGTTCCTCCAGCGCACCTGGCTGCCAGCCTCCATCAGAGACAGACACTCGCTGCGGTTGTTGACATCCTCCGGCAGGAATATCTCCTCAGACGTCTCGTTGAAACAGTAATAGAACTTCCCTGCGAACAGGTTGACCCCCATGATGCTGAAGATCAGCCAGAAGATCAGACACACGAGCAGCACGTTGAAGATGGAGGGGATTGCCCCGACCAGAGCGTTCACCACCACCTGGGAGGACATATAGACAGGTCAGACAGACAGGTTCAGAGAGACGGGTTCATATAGACAGGTCAGACAGACAGGTTCAGAGAGACGGGTCAGAGAAAAAGCGGGGAGACGGGTCAGAGAGACAGGTTCATATAGACATGGGGGGTCAGAGAGACGGGTCAGACAGACAGGTTCACACCCTCATGCCCTCGAAGCGGGACAGGGCCCTCAGGGGTCTCAGGGCCCTCAGCGTCCTCAGAGACTTTATGGCTCCGAGTTCCGAGTATCCCAGGATGTTGGCGGTCAGAGACACCAGAGACACCTGAGAGACAGACAGGTGAGGACATCAGCAGAGAAACAGCTGAGAGACAGACAGGTGAGGACATCAGCAGAGAAACAGCTGAGAGACAGACAGGTATCCTTACGTCCACGATGAGGAAGTCCAGCCAGCACCAGGCGTTGGTGAAGTAGGTCTTGAATCCGTAGGCGACCCACTTGAGGAGCATCTCCACCACGAAGACGTAGGTGAAGACTTGGTCTGCATACTCCAGGACCGTCTTGATGACCTGCCGCTGCTCCAGGTAGATGTCCTCGAACGCCTGGACAGAGACACAGTCATCCCCATGCATATAGAGGTGCAGGAAGGAGACCCTGGACATGAGTCAACATTATGAGATCTAAAACCTGGACATGAGTCATCACTTCGTGTCCCCTGGTCTGGAGGTCATTGGTTCTCTGAATGTGTTTTTGGTTATTATCCTCAAATAAGGTCTGTGGTTAACACAAGCTGAAGATATGTAAACGTTTTGTTCTACTACATAAATTACTCAATGGATTTAAAAACAGAGGTTGATAACAAGTGTCTAAATGAGACGACTAAATCATGCCCAACATTAGCCTTCTTTAGCTTAGCGGTGGTGACGTGAAGTCATTTGACCGTGCTGTAGTTCCTTTATAGCCCAACATTAGCCACCTTTAGCTTAGCGGTGGTGACGTGAAGTCATTTGACCGTGCTGTAGTTCCTTTTATAGCCCAACATTAGCCTCCTTTAGCTTAGCGGTGGTGACGTGAAGTCATGTGACCGTGCTGTAGTTCCTTTATTGCCCAACATTAGCCTCCTTTAGCTTAGCGGTGGTGACGTGAAGTCATGTGACCGTGCTGTAGTTCCTTTATAGCCCAACATTAGAAACCTTTAGCTTAGCGGTGGTGACGTGAAGTCATGTGACCGTGCTGTAGTTCCTTTATAGCCCAACATTAGCCTCCTTTAGCTTAGCGGTGGTGACCTGAAGTCATGTGACCGTGCTGTAGTTCCTTTATAGCCAACATTAGCCACCTTTAGCTTAGCGGTGTTCACGTGAAGTCATGTGACCGTGCTGTAGTTCCTTTATAGCCCAACATTAGCCTCCTTTAGCTTAGCGGTGGTGACCTGAAGTCATGTGACCGTGCTGTAGTTCCTTTATAGCCCAACATTAGCCTCCTTTAGCTTAGCGGTGGTGACGTGAAGTCATGTGACCGTGCTGTAGTTCCTTTATAGCCCAACATTAGAAACCTTTAGCTTAGCGGTGGTGACGTGAAGTCATGTGACCGTGCTGTAGTTTCCTTTATAGCCCAACATTAGCCTCCTTTAGCTTAGCGGTGGTGACGTGAAGTCATGTGACCGTGCTGTAGTTCCTTTATAGCCCAACATTAGAAACCTTTAGCTTAGCGGTGGTGACGTGAAGTCATGTGACCGTGCTGTAGTTCCTTTATAGCCCAACATTAGCCTCCTTTAGCTTAGCGGTGGTGACCTGAAGTCATGTGACCGTGCTGTAGTTCCTTTATAGCCCAACATTAGCCTCCTTTAGCTTAGCGTGGTGACGTGAAGTCATGTGACCGTGCTGTAGTTCCTTTATAGCCCAACATTAGAAACCTTTAGCTTAGCGTGGTGACGTGAAGTCATGTGACCGTGCTGTAGTTCCTTTATAGCCCAACATTAGCCACCTTTAGCTTAGCGGTGGTGACGTGAAGTCATGTGACCGTGCTGTAGTTCCTTTATTACCCAACATTAGAAACCTTTAGCTTAGCGGTGGTGACGTGAAGTCATGTGACCGTGCTGTAGTTCCTTTATAGCCCAACATTAGAAACCTTTAGCTTTGCGGTGGTGACGTGAAGTCATGTGACCGTGCTGTAGTTCCTCTATAGCCCAACATTACCTCCTTTAGCTTTGCGTGGTGACCTGAAGTCATGTGACCGTGCTGTAGTTCCTTTATATCCCAACATTGCCACCTTTAGCTTAGCGGTGGTGACTTGAAGTCATGTGACTGTGCTGTAGTTCCTTTATATAACGTTAGCTTCTTACTTCAGAAATCATAAAGTGGTGTTAAAATGTGGAGATTATCCTGCTGAACTAAACGTGTAAGTATCAGAAACGTGCGTTGCATTAGGACTCTGTAAAGATCTCACCTGAGTGACATGAGGCAGCCATGTTAGTAATCAGAATATCAGCCATGTATGTAGTTCACTGTTAGCCATGTTAGTAGCTCTGAGGTCACTGACGGCCATCTTGTCTCCACGGGTTAGTATTCACACTGCACGCACTCCTGAGAACCAAACAGATCTGACCTGCTCAGTCAAGGATCAGATCAGACAGACCAATCAGCATCCAGGCAGCAGAGTTTCAAAAAACATTTTAAACATGCTTCCCAAAGTAAAAATAAAACCAACAAAATGCAAATCAGACCTTCATCAACGCTGAGGTAAAAAGACATGTTGCATGAATATATATGATAATAATGTGTAATAACTTACAATCAGTTATATAATCATGTATAATTGATCTAACAATATTCAATAATGTACTATCTAACTATGTGCAATCATGTATATAATGTATATAAATCTAAAATAATTTATAAGGATATCTAATAATCCTCACCAGAGCCCCGCTGCTCATCAGGATCATGAAGATGATGAACGTCTCGAAGTAGTTGTGCTCCACGATGAAAAAGCAGGTTCTCCTGACGTCAGCCCAGACCCTCCCTCGACCCGCGGATGTGTCTATGTCCAGGAACGGACAGCGGCCATAACACTCTGAAACACATGAACTCATTTTAACTCGTCACTGATCATCAGGTCCCCGCTTCCTCTTTCAGAACACCAATCACCTTCCTGATAATTTCTGAATAAATATAACGGATACACAAGTGAGTGTGTGTATGTGTGTGTGTGTGTGTGTGTACTGTCAGTGAAGCAGTCCTCAGGCGTGTTTTCATCATGCTCTTCTTCCTCCTCTTCCTCCTGAACATCAGGGAGTCTCTGCACTGTGCTGCACACTGACGACTCGTCACCCTGCAAACAAATCAGTTCTTTATATATATAAATATAAATTACCAACAGTGTCACCAGCAAAGCCCCCCCCCATCACATCTCCTCCTCCATGCTTCACGGTGGAACCATCCATGCAGAAACCATCCGCTCACCTTCTCTGCGTCTCACAAAGACACGGAGGTTGGAACCAAAAATAAAAGATGTTTACTCATCAGACCAAAGTACAGATTTCCACTTTCTAACGTCCAGTCCTTGTGTTTCTGGGCCGAAACATTCTCTTCTACTTGATGTTCATCCTCAGCAGTGGACCTTTGCAGGTATTGGAACATGAAGGCCTGATTCACACAGTCTCCTCTGAACAGTGGATGCTGAGATTTGTCTGCTACTTGAGCTCTGTGATCATTAGGGATGGGTATCGTTAAGGTTTTAACGGTATTACTACTTTTATCGATACCGCTTATCGATCCGGTCCTTTAACGGTACTTTTATCGGTTCTTTTAAAAAAGAAAAAGATAAATTAACTAAACTAATTGTGAACAAAATTAACATTGCTTTTTATTTAAATTAAATAAATAATATTTCACATCAAAAGAAACAACACTGTGTTTAACAAATCATATTAAATAATTTCATGACAGAACTGTAAACAGAATTAACATTGCTTTTTATTTAAAAATATACAAATAATATTTCACATCAAAAGAAACAGCACCAGGGTTATTTCATTGTAGCTGAAACTTTAACAGACAGTCAAACCCGGTGCATTTCTCCGTCTGAATGTGGTGCACTTTTGCAAGATGTTTAGACAAATTGCTCGTGTAACTGCCCTTAAATGCTAAACTCTTATTGCACTTTTGGCAACGAGCATTGTCCACATCGAGACGGGTAAAGTTTAACCACACTTTGGAGCGCATTCTCTCCGCCATCTCCGCCGTGTGTGTGTGTGTGCAACTTGCATGCATGTAGCAGCCGCGTGTGCCGTGTGTGTAAACTGCCCCGCCCCGTCGCACACAGACGGGGGAGAGAGAGATCTCTCTCTGCCCCGTCGCACACAGACGGGGAGAGAGAGATCTCTCTCTGCCCCGTCGCACACAGACGGGGGAGAGAGAGATCTCTCTCTGCCCCGTCGCACACAGACGGGGGAGAGAGAGATCTCTCTCTGCCCCGTCGCACACAGACGGGGGAGAGAGAGATCTCTCTCTGCCCCGTCGCACACAGACGGGGGAGAGAGAGATCTCTCTCTCCCCCGTCGCACACAGACGGGGGAGAGAGAGATCTCTCGTCTGGATTGGAAAGATGGAAAATACATCATAGACGCATTTTTTTGTCTTTTGTGTATTAGAAACAAAATTGACGACACTAAAACTGCAATATAATGTTTGTGTAGCATAATACATTACATATTTTTTAAATGTCTTCAGTATCGATAAAAAGACCGATAACGTCGGAGCTTAACGGTACCACGGTCTTTAATAATTCAGCCCCGGGGCCCCTTTAATACCGGGGCTCGGTACCCATCCCTAGTGATCATTTATGTCGGCTCTAATCTGAGGTGCTTTAATTTGTGGTTTCTGAGGCTGGTAACTCTGATGTATTGATCCTCTGAGCAGAGGTAACTCTGATGTATTGATCCTCTGAGCAGAGGTAACTCTGATGTATTGATCCTCTGAGCAGAGGTAACTCTGATGTATTGATCCTCTGAGCAGAGGTAACTCTGATGTATTGATCCTCTGAGCAGAGTTAACTCTGATGTATTTATCCTCTGAGCAGAGGTAACTCTGATGTATTGATCCTCTGAGCAGAGGTAACTCTGATGTATTGATCCTCTGAGCAGAGGTAACTCTGATGTATTGATCCTCTGAGCAGAGGTAACTCTGATGTATTGATCCTCTGAGCAGAGGTAACTCTGATGTATTGATCATCTGACCAGAGGTAACTCTGATGTATTGATCCTCTGAGCAGAGGTAACTCTGATGTATTGATCCTCTGAGCAGAGGTAGCTCTGATGTATTGATCCTCTGAGCAGAGGTAACTCTGATGTATTGATCCTCTGAGCAGAGGTAACTCTGATGTATTGATCATCTGACCAGAGGTAACTCTGATGTATTGATCCTCTGAGCAGAGGTAACTCTGATGTATTGATCCTCTGAGCAGAGGTAACTCTGATGTATTGATCCTCTGAGCAGAGGTAACTCTGATGTATTGATCCTCTGAGCAAAGGTAACTCTGATGTATTGATCCTCTGAGCAGAGGTAACTCTGATGTATTGATCCTCTGAGCAGAGGTAACTCTGATGTATTGATCATCTGAGCAGAGGTAACTCTGATGTATTGATCATCTGACCAGAGGTAACTCTGATGTATTGATCCTCTGAGCAGAGGTAACTCTGATGTATTGATCCTCTGAGCAGAGGTAACTCTGATGTATTGATCATCTGAGCAGAGGTAACTCTGATGTATTGATCATCTGACCAGAGGTAACTCTGATGTATTGATCCTCTGAGCAGAGGTAACTCTGATGTATTGATCCTCTGAGCAGAGGTAACTCTGATGTATTGATCCTCTGAGCAGAGGTAACTCTGATGTATTGATCATCTGACCAGAGGTAACTCTGATGTATTGATCATCTGACCAGAGGTAACTCTGATGTATTGATCATCTGACCATAGGTAACTCTGATGTTTTTATCCTCTGACCAGAGGTAACTCTGATGTATTGATCCTCTGAGCAGAGGTAACTCTGATGTATTGATCATCTGACCAGAGGTAACTCTGATGTATTTATCCTCTGAGCAGAGTTAACTCTGATGTATTGATCCTCTGAGCAGAGGTAACTCTGATGTATTGATCCTCTGAGCAGAGGTAACTCTGATGTATTGATCCTCTGAGCAGAGGTAGCTCTGATGTATTGATCCTCTGAGCAGAGGTAACTCTGATGTATTGATCCTCTGAGCAGAGGTAGCTCTGATGTATTGATCCTCTGAGCAGAGGTAACTCTGATGTATTGATCCTCTGAGCAGAGGTAGCTCTGATGTATTGATCCTCTGAGCAGAGGTAACTCTGATGTATTGATCCTCTGAGCAGAGGTAACTCTGATGTATTGATCCTCTGAGCAGAGGTAACTCTGATGTATTTATCCTCTGAGCAGAGGTAACTCTGATGTATTTATCCTCTGAGCAGAGGTAGCTCTGATGTATTGATCCTCTGAGCAGAGGTAACTCTGATGTATTGATCCTCTGAGCAGAGGTAGCTCTGATGTATTGATCCTCTGAGCAGAGGTAACTCTGATGTATTGATCCTCTGAGCAGAGGTAACTCTGATGTATTGATCCTCTGAGCAGAGGTAGCTCTGATGTATTCATCATCTGACCAGAGGTAACTCTGATGTATTGATCCTCTGAGCAGAGGTATCTGATGTATTGATCCTCTGAGCAGAGGTAACTCTGATGTATTGATCCTCTGAGCAGAGGTAACTCTGATGTATTGATCCTCTGAGCAGAGGTAGCTCTGATGTATTCATCATCTGAGCAGAGGTAACTCTGATGTATTGATCCTCTGAGCAGAGGTAACTCTGATGTATTGATCCTCTGAGCAGAGGTAACTCTGATGTATTGATCATCTGAGCAGAGGTAACTCTGATGTATTGATCCTCTGAGCAGAGGTAACTCTGATGTATTGATCCTCTGAGCAGAGGTAACTCTGATGTATTGATCCTCTGAGCAGAGGTAACTCTGATGTATTGATCCTCTGAGCAGGGTAACTCTGATGTATTGATCATCTGACCAGAGGTAACTCTGATGTATTGATCATCTGACCAGAGGTAACTCTGATGTATTGATCCTCTGAGCAGAGGTAACTCTGATGTATTGATCATCTGACCAGAGGTAACTCTGATGTATTTATCCTCTGAGCAGAGGTAACTCTGATGTATTGATCCTCTGAGCAGAGGTAGCTCTTGTGTATTGATCCTCTGAGCAGAGGTAACTCTGATGTATTGATCCTCTGAGCAGAGGTAACTCTGATGTATTGATCCTCTGAGCAGAGGTAACTCTGATGTATTGATCATCTGACAGAGGTAACTCTGATGTATTGATCCTCTGAGCAGAGGTAACTCTGATGTATTGATCATCTGACAGAGGTAACTCTGATGTATTGATCCTCTGAGCAGAGGTAACTCTGATGTATTGATCATCTGACCAGAGGTAACTCTGATGTATTGATCCTCTGAGCAGAGGTAACTCTGATGTATTGATCATCTGACCAGAGGTAACTCTGATGTATTGATCATCTGACCAGAGGTAACTCTGATGTATTGATCCTCTGAGCAGAGGTAACTCTGATGTATTGATCATCTGACCAGAGGTAACTCTGATGTATTGATCCTCTGAGCAGAGGTAACTCTGATGTATTGATCCTCTGAGCAGAGGTAACTCTGATGTATTGATCCTCTGAGCAGAGGTAACTCTGATGTATTATCCTCTGAGCAGAGGTAACTCTGATGTATTGATCCTCTGAGCAGAGGTAACTCTGATGTATTGATCATCTGACCAGAGGTAACTCTGATGTATTTATCCTCTGAGCAGAGGTAACTCTGATGTATTGATCCTCTGAGCAGAGGTAACTCTGATGTATTGATCCTCTGAGCAGAGGTAACTCTGATGTATTGATCCTCTGAGCAGAGGTAACTCTGATGTATTGATCATCTGACCAGAGGTAACTCTGATGTATTGATCCTCTGAGCAGAGGTAACTCTGATGTATTGATCATCTGACCAGAGGTAACTCTGATGTATTGATCCTCTGAGCAGAGGTAACTCTGATGTATTGATCATCTGACCAGAGGTAACTCTGATGTATTGATCCTCTGAGCAGAGGTAACTCTGATGTATTTATCCTCTGAGCAGAGTAACTCTGATGTATTTATCCTCTGAGCAGAGGTAACTCTGATGTATTGATCCTCTGAGCAGAGGTAACTCTGATGTATTGATCATCTGACAGAGGTAACTCTGATGTATTGATCCTCTGAGCAGAGGTAACTCTGATGTATTGATCCTCTGAGCAGAGGTAACTCTGATGTATTGATCATCTGACCAGAGGTAACTCTGATGTATTGATCATCTGACAGAGGTAGCTCTGATGTATTGATCATCTGACCAGAGGTAGCTCTGATGTATTGATCATCTGACAGAGGTAACTCTGATGTATTGATCATCTGACCAGAGGTAACTCTGATGTATTGATCTCTGAGCAGAGGTAACTCTGATGTATTGATCATCTGACCAGAGGTAACTCTGATGTATTGATCCTCTGAGCAGAGGTAACTCTGATGTATTGATCATCTGACCAGAGGTAACTCTGATGTATTGATCATCTGACCAGAGGTAACTCTGATGTATTGATCCTCTGAGCAGAGGTAACTCTGATGTATTGATCATCTGACCAGAGGTAACTCTGATGTATTGATCATCTGACCAGAGGTAACTCTGATGTATTGATCCTCTGAGCAGAGGTAGCTCTGATGTATTGATCCTCTGAGCAGAGGTAACTCTGATGTATTGATCCTCTGAGCAGAGGTAACTCTGATGTATTGATCATCTGACCAGAGGTAACTCTGATGTATTGATCCTCTGAGCAGAGGTAACTCTGATGTATTGATCCTCTGAGCAGAGGTAGCTCTGATGTATTGATCCTCTGAGCAGAGGTAACTCTGATGTATTGATCATCTGACCAGAGGTAACTCTGATGTATTGATCCTCTGAGCAGAGGTAGCTCTGATGTATTGATCCTCTGAGCAGAGGTAACTCTGATGTATTGATCATCTGACCAGAGGTAACTCTGATGTATTTATCCTCTGAGCAGAGGTAACTCTGATGTATTGATCCTCTGAGCAGAGGTAACTCTGATGTATTGATCCTCTGAGCAGAGGTAACTCTGATGTATTGATCCTCTGAGCAGAGGTAACTCTGATGTATTGATCCTCTGAGCAGAGGTAACTCTGATGTATTGATCCTCTGAGCAGAGGTAACTCTGATGTATTGATCCTCTGAGCAGAGGTAACTCTGATGTATTGATCATCTGACCAGAGGTAACTCTGATGTATTGATCATCTGACCAGAGGTAACTCTGATGTATTGATCCTCTGAGCAGAGGTAACTCTGATGTATTGATCATCTGACCAGAGGTAACTCTGATGTATTTATCCTCTGAGCAGAGGTAACTCTGATGTATTTATCCTCTGAGCAGAGGTAACTCTGATGTATTGATCCTCTGAGCAGAGGTAACTCTGATGTATTGATCATCTGACCAGAGGTAACTCTGATGTATTTATCCTCTGAGCAGAGGTAACTCTGATGTATTATCCTCTGAGCAGAGGTAACTCTGATGTATTTATCCTCTGAGCAGAGGTAACTCTGATGTATTTATCCTCTGAGCAGAGGTAACTCTGATGTATTGATCCTCTGAGCAGAGGTAACTCTGATGTATTGATCATCTGACCAGAGGTAACTCTGATGTATTTATCCTCTGAGCAGAGGTAACTCTGATGTATTTATCCTCTGAGCAGTGGTAACTCTGATGTATTATTCGAGTTGAGTGGTTCTTGCTATAATATGGATTACATCAGTAGTCAAATAGGGCTTTACACTGTGCACTAACCCTACCTCTGCACAACACAACTGATGCTCTCAAACACATTCAGAAGGCAAGTCATTCCACAAATTGACTCTTGACAAGGCACACGTGTTAATAGAAAACCATTCCAGGTGACGACCTCATGAAGCTGGCTGAGAGAAGCCAAGAGTGAGCAAAGCTGTCATTAAGGCAACAGGGGCTGTTTTGAAGATCTAAAATAAAAATCATATTCTGGATTTTTTTAACACTTTTTTGTTAACTAGATAATTCCATATGTGTTCTTTCATAGTTTTGGTGTCTTCAGTATTAATCTACAAAGTAGAAAACATTTAAATAAATAACAAACTTAGAATGAGAAGGTGTGTCCAAACCTTTGACTGGTAGTGTATATAATGTATACACTACATATATATACATGCAGATGAAGGCCTGAAACGGTACCGGTGAGTAACAATTACCTGGGAGCCCTCCTCGTCGTCCTCTTCGTCGTCCTCTTCGTCGTTCTCTTCGTCGTCCTCTTCGTCGTCGTTGTCCCGTGACTCGAGGTCTGACTCGGCCTCGGCGATGGGGACCCTTAGCAACGGGAGGCTGTGGTAGTTGCTGGTCAGGTTGCCACGGTTACAGCCGAGGGTTCAGAGATGATGAAGGTCAATCCAAGGTCCTTGGTCTGCTGGTCCTCCTCTTCATCCCTCACTAACAGAGAGATCACAATACCACAGTATCAGGACCTCATCTGGGATCCAGACTCATGACACACATTTAAACAAAGAGAAACCCTCACCGCTGAGGTCTGGGCTCACGTGGTTCTTCTTTCCCATTAAAGTCCAGATCTGTTCCAAGGCCCACGTCTTCAGCCAGGACACAGCCCTGTTTATCCGGTTTATGGAGATCTGCAAGTTGTTTTCTCCTCCTCCTCTGGGGCCGCCAGATTATCCCCGCTGAAAGAGCTCAGCAACAAGGCCAGGAACAGATTCAGGACCTGAAGCAAGAACGGAACACAGTTAAGACCTGAAGCAAGAACAGGAACACAGTAAGGACCTGAAGCAAGAACAGGAACACAGTTAAGACCTGAAACAAGAACAGGAACACAGTTAGGACCTGAAGCAAGAACCGGAACACAGTTAGGACCTGAAACAAGAACAGGAACACAGTTAGTACCTGAAGCAAGAACAGGAACACAGTTAGGACCTGAAACAAGAACAGGAACACAGTAAGGACCTGAAGCAAGAACAGGAACACAGTTAAGACCTGAAACAAGAACAGGAACACAGTTAAGACCTGAAGCAAGACAGTAACAACAGTTAGGACCTGAAACAAGAACAGGAACACAGTAAGGACCTGAAGCAAGAACAGGAACACAGTTAAGACCTGAAACAAGAACAGGAACACAGTTAGTACCTGAAGCAAGGACAGGAACACAGTTAGGACCTGAAACAAGAACAGGAACACAGTTAGTACCTGAAGCAAGGACAGGAACACAGTAAGGACCTGAAGCAAGACAGGAACACAGTTAAGACCTGAAACAAGAACAGGAACACAGTTAAGACCTGAAACAAGAACAGTAACACAGTTAGGACCTGAAACAAGAACAGGAACACAGTAAGGACCTGAAGCAAGGACAGGAACACAGTTAAGACCTGAAACAAGAACAGGAACACAGTTAAGACCTGAAGCAAGAACAGTAACACAGTTAGGACCTGAAACAAGAACAGGAACACAGTTAGGACCTGAAGCAAGAACCGGAACACAGTTAAGACCTGAAACAAGAACAGGAACACAGTTAGGACCTGAAGCAAGAACAGGAACACAGTTAGGACCTGAAGCAAGACCGAAACACAGTTAAGACCTGAAGCAAGAACAGGAACACAGTTAGGACCTGAAACAAGAACAGGAAGACAGTTAAGACCTGAAGCAAGAACAGGAACACAGTTAGGACCTGAAGCAAGAACCGGAACACAGTTAAGACCTGAAACAAGAACAGGAACACAGTTAGGACCTGAAGCAAGAACCGGAACACAGTTAAGACCTGAAGCAAGAACAGGAACACAGTTAGGACCTGAAGCAAGAACCGGAACACAGTTAGGACTTGAAACAAGAACAGGAACACAGTAAGGACCTGAAGCAAGAACAGGAACACAGTTAAGACCTGAAACAAGAACAGGAACACAGTTAGGACCTGAAGCAAGAACCGGAACACAGTTAGGACCTGAAACAAGAACAGGAACACAGTTAGGACCTGAAGCAAGATCCGGAACACAGTTAAGACCTGAAACAAGAACAGGAACACAGTTAGGACCTGAAGCAAGAACCGGAACACAGTTAGGACCTGAAACAAGAACAGGAAGACAGTTAAGACCTGAAGCAAGAACAGGAACACAGTTAGGACCTGAAGCAAGAACAGGAACACAGTTAGGACCTGAAGCAAGAACCGGAACACAGTTAGGACCTGAAACAAGAACAGGAACACAGTAAGGACCTGAAGCAAGAACAGGAACACAGTTAAGACCTGAAACAAGAACAGGAACACAGTTAGGACCTGAAGCAAGAACCGGAACACAGTTAGGACCTGAAACAAGAACAGGAACAGAGTAAGGACCTGAAGCAAGAACAGGAACACAGTTAAGACCTTAAACAAGAACAGGAACACAGTTAAGACCTGAAACAAGAACAGGAACACAGTTAGGACCTGAAACAAGAACAGGAACACAGTAAGGACCTGAAGCAAGAACAGGAACACAGTTAAGACCTGAAACAAGAACAGGAACACAGTAAGGACCTGAAGCAAGAACAGGAACACAGTTAAGACCTGAAACAAGAACAGGAACACAGTTAAGACCTGAAGCAAGAACAGTAACACAGTTAGGACCTGAAACAAGAACAGGAAGACAGTTAAGACCTGAAGCAAGAACAGGAACACAGTTAGGACCTGAAGCAAGAACCGGAACACAGTTAGGACCTGAAACAAGAACAGGAACACAGTAAGGACCTGAAGCAAGAACAGGAACACAGTTAAGACCTGAAACAAGAACAGGAACACAGTTAGGACCTGAAGCAAGAACCGGAACACAGTTAGGACCTGAAACAAGAACAGGAACACAGTAAGGACCTGAAGCAAGAACAGGAACACAGTTAAGACCTGAAACAAGAACAGGAACACAGTTAGGACCTGAAGCAAGAACCGGAACACAGTTAGGACCTGAAACAAGAACAGGAACACAGTTAGGACCTGAAGCAAGATCCGGAACACAGTTAGGAACTGAAACAAGAACAGGAACAGAGTAAGGACCTGAAGCAAGAACAGGAACACAGTTAGCCAGTTAAGCCCCAAGCCTGTTTTTCAGGTCTCAGGCTCGAAAATGACATTCCCAGAACAAATGACTATATCTTCACTTCTAAAAGGGGTAAATTAATAATCTTTTTTCTCAAAGCAATGATAAACCTTTGAGTTGGATGTAGAAAAGTCAGAATCAATATAGATATAATATATATATAAGTAAATTCAGATTGAACATTGTAAAAACATGTAAATTATAGTGTCCGTCCAAAAAGAAAAACATGACTTATAGTGAAAACCACCCTTGAATGATGGGATAGTAGACTAAAAGCTTTAAGAATCCAAACTATAACATATAATAAGTACCCTGTATCAAGAGTGATGCAAAACAAGTGACATTTGACCTTTTTAGAGAGGTTTATATAAAAAAAACGACTTCTGGGTTCATTTGGGTGGATTTGGGTGGATTTGCCGTTTCTCTGGAACCCATTGGTCGATTTCGGTGATTGACACCTCTTTCGAACCATTAGAGCCAAAATAATCAAAGGGGAAGTTCCTAAATCCACCCACACGTTACCATTGAGGAACCGAAAGCTATGTTACGCTCTGAAAACTGAAAACTAGGCTTATTGATGATGGATTATCAGTAATCATTTCAAAGTGACACAGACACATTGGATTAACCTATGGATTAACATTCAGCAGCGCTTTTATCGTTTTAATGCCATTGAACACAGCTTTTGATGAGAAAAACAGCAAATGTAAGACTATTTGCCGTTTTTGCTCCCTAAAGCTACATCGTGTGATGTCTGGGTTTGCTTCCCCTGCCGCGAGTTTTGATCGCACAGTGATGCTGACCAGCTCCTAGTTCTGCTGCTAAAGACTGAAGACTCTCCTCTTAGATGCCCCTTTCACACCAACACGGTTCCCGTTCTAGCTCCGTGCTAGAGCTTTTCTGGTTCGGAACCGGTTTTTCTTTTTCAGCCCGAGTTTTGGTCACACCGCCCAGAGCACAACTGGTGCTGCCGCTGCTGCGTCATGATGTCACCGTTTATGTCACTGATTTTCTCCCCAACGGCGTCAGGTCGATGATCGTGTTGCTTTTAATCATACGAAGCCAGATTAAATTAAACAACTACTTCTTAACCCTTAAACTTTTCTCCAGAGTGCCGTGGTTCATTGTTTATTAATGTGTTTCAGCAGCATGTACCGACTGCTGCAGCGCTGCTCGCTGTTTGGCATCACAACGCTGTTATGAAAGTTTCTCTGGTATAAAATGGGTGATGTTAGCATAGCAACCGAAGCTAAACTGACTGTCTTGACTACTTGTTGCTATCCTATTGTGGCATAAGCCGGCACATTTTACCGGCGTATTTTTCATTATGATTCTACTTGTGATAGTCGGACATGAGTCATGACAATCTTTGGAACCCATGTATTGATTCCATCCGATAGCTGCTATAATATAAAACAAAACGTCTGCCTGCTCTCCACAATGATCAATGACAGCGAACGGATGGTCAAAGTAAGGTACAAATAAACAGAATCACACGAAGCCTGGTTAGTGTTGCCTGACTTTATGAAGTGTATTTTTTTTAATAAGTGTGTGGTTGCGTTCTGGTCACTTTGGTCAGCGCTACGGCTTGTTACAACTTTCATTTGCCTTACTCGCCATAAACTGTTATTGCTCAGGTTGATCCCGCCCCTGCCCCCGCCTCCGACGTAAGAGGTTCTTGCTTCTAGACCGACAATTTTTTGGTGCTTGAAAAGCACCGGGTTTCGGAGCTTAGAGCCGGCTCCGCTGCGGTGTGAACAGGAAAAAACGGTGCTTTTCAGGCTCTAGCTCCGAACCGGCCCTGGAACCGCGTTGGTGTGAAAGCCCCAATAGTGAGGGCTGGTTCAGACTGACCCGGGATCAGCTCCCCCCGAAGACATTATTGCATAACACCAGTCTGTAGTGTCTGTAACTGCGCCGACTGACAATACAAAAACATTGAATCTAATCTTAAGCTTTAGTTCTTCTGACTCACCACCAGGTTTCCGATGACCATCACCATCATGAAGACGATGAGACACATGGTCTGATCCGAGACCTCCATGCAGTCCCACATGGTCTCGATCCACTCCCCACACAGGACCCTGAAGATGATGAGGAAGGCATGGAAGAAGTCCGTCATGTGCCATCGGGGGAGTACACAGTCCTTGTCTATACGGCAGACGCACTCTTTGTAGTTCTTCCCAAACAGCTGCATCCCAACCACCGCAAAAATGAAGACAATGATGGCAAGGACCAGCGTCAGGTTCCCCAGAGCCCCCACAGAGTTACCAATGATCTTTATCAGCATGTTCAGTGTGGGCCACGACTTAGCCAGCTTAAAGACCCGCATCTGGAGACAGGGAGACAGGTGAGAGACAGGTGAGAGACAGGGGAGAGACAGGTGAGAGACAGGTGAGAGACAGGTGAGAGACAGGGGAGAGACAGGGGAGAGACAGGGGAGAGACAGGTGAGAGACAGGGAAGCGACAGGGGAGAGACAGGGGAGAGACAGGGGAGAGACAGGTGAGAGACAGGTGAGAGACAGGTGAGAGGCAGGAGAGAGACAGGGGCGAGACAGTGGAGAGACCGGGGAGAGACAGGTTAGAGTAGTGCAGACAGACAGACAGACAGACAGACAGACGGACAGACAGACAAACAGACAGACAGGTACAGACCAGTCTGAAAGAGCGCAGTACAGACAGTCCCTGGACGTCGGCCAGTCCGAGCTCCACCAGACTCATGGTGACGATGATACTGTCAAAGATGTTCCAGCCCACCTGTAACCATGGCAACAGCTGTCAGTCATCAGTCATGTTTAAATAAACAATACATATATTTACTTTTGCCCTCCAACAGCGAATCTGCATCGGTCCTGACTTCGGCCCAATTCCAAACCACACCCTACCCACTTCCACTCCGTGGCAGACTCATCAAGTTTTGTATATTTACAGACTGTTGCAAAAACCAGGCAGCTAATAAACCTCAGATTTTAAACCAAAATACGTAATTAAAGATTTGGTCGGTCAAGTAGAGCAGCAGGGGAACTCTCTGTCGAGGGGAAAACCCCTGATCCCGTCAGCTGACCAACAGGAAGTCAGTCGGTTTCAAATCAGCATCTCTTGGATTAAAAATAACAAAAATAAAACTCTAAAAATCTTTTATTGCATATATTTTTTGTAAACATATTTCTGTTTTAAAATCTGATATTTATAAGCTGCTCAGTTTTGGCACACAACTTTTACCGTTTTCTAGACTAGACATGAGTAAATGTAAAAGTTTAAACAAATACGAGGTAACCATGAAGTTGTTAACATCTGTAGGAAAATATTAAATAGCTCTTGTTGTGCAGTTTATCAGTGAATGTTTCGACGGAACTGTTAGTAAACCGCTTTGTTCCTGACGGACACAAACAGCGTTGAGTCCGGTCAGGTAGTGCAGCAGGTGAAGTCAGGACCGATGCAGACTCGCTGTTTGAGGGCTTGATAACCCACTCCCCCTCCACACTCGTTGGTTTGGAACAACACTTAATGTGGCGGACCCTCCGCGCGAACAAGCAAACGGAGGGGTAGTGTGTAGGGGTAGGGTGTAGGTGGTGGGTTGGAATTGGGCCGAAGTCTGCTGAACAACAGGAAGTCTGCTGAACAACAGGAAGTATAACCTGGAAGTAGTAGTAGGGGTCCATGGCCAGAAGCTTGAGCACCATCTCCGCCGTGAAGATCCCCGTGAATACCTGAGAGAGGACAGAAATCAGAGGTCAGAAATCAGGGGTCAGAAATCAGAGGTCAGAAATTAGAGGTCATCAGGCCGCTGGTGACAGATGTTACTGCCCCCTGCTGGAGACAGACAGATGTTACTGCCCCCTGCTGGACACATATGTTACTGCCCCCTGCAGGGAGACTGCTGATACTAAGGGACTCTTGTCTTCCACTCACCAGGTTCCCAATGCTCAGCAGCTCCTCAAACTCCTCCGTCATGGGGTAATGCTCCATGGCCATGAAGACGGTGTTGAGGACGATGCAGATGGTGATCCCGAGGTCCACAAACGGGTCCATGACGATGGCGTAGAGCCACAGCTTGAGCCACCGCCAGCAGCTACAGCAGTTCCACTTCAGGAAGACGTCGGAGAAGACGTACCAACATGGTGGACATGGCCTCTGGTCCTCAGCGAAGTCTGATACACACAGCAGGGGGTCAGTAAACACAGCAGGGGGTCAGTTTTTACTAAACAGAAGCCTGTGTGGTGTGTGAGATGTTGTGTGTCTGCAGGTCTGAGGACAGGTGAGATGTTGTGCGTTTATGTTTGTGTGGGTGTGTGTGTGTGTTTACCTTCCATGGCATTGTGTTCTTCTTCATGGCTCTTTATCTCTGATGAGTTCTTCTCTGAATCCTGTTTCTCTGAGAGCGCTGCCCTACAGGCTGCCTGCTGTAACAAGAGACAGGTGGAGGGTCAGGTAACAGAAAAACAGGTAACAGAGAGACAGGTACAGGTAACAGACAGGTAGACAGGTGTGTGTCTCACCTCCTCCTCTCTGGTCCTCAGCAGGTCCAGGATCTGTTGGTACTCATCCTCCTTCTTCTGGTTCTCGGCCCGCGTCGCCTCATTCTGCTCAGCGTACGCCATCGCCACCACGGCCAGGATCAGGTTTATCAGGTAGAAGGAGCCCAGGAAGATCACCACCACGAAAAACACCATGTAGGTCTTCCCTGCTGCCCTCAGGGTCTGCAGACGGACAGGTAGAGACAGACAGGTGAGAGACAGACAGGTCAGAGACAGACAGGTAGAGACAGACAGGGAGAGAGACAGACAAGTGAGACACAGACGGGTGTGAGACAGACAGGAGAGTAGACCATGTAGGTCTTCCCTGCTGCCCTCAGGGTCTGCAGACAGACAGGTAGAGACAGACAGATGAGAGACAAACAGTTCAGAGACAGACAGGTAGAGACAGACAGGTGAGACACAGACAGGTCAGAGACAGACAGGTGAGAGGCAGACAGGACAGAGACAGAGAGGTCAGAGACAGACAGGTGAGAGACAAACAGGTGAGAGACAGACAGGAACATCACCACCACCACGAAGAACACCATGTAGGTCTTTCCTGCTGCCCTCAGTCTATCAGGAGTCACTGACCAGCTGGAAGAGGTTTTCCCAGAAGTCCTGAGTCATCAGTCTGAAGAGAGACAGGAAGGCCCATCCGAACGAGTCGTAGCTGGTGTATCCATAGTTAGGGTTCCTGCCAGCCTTCAGACACACGTAGCCCTCTGGACAGACCCTGAACACACCATCTGTCATTAATAATACCCCTGAACACACCATCTGTCATTAATAATACCCCTGAACACACCATCTATATTATCCCTGAACACACCATCTGAGGTCTCAGGCTCGAAAATGACATTCCCAGAACAAATGACTATATATTCACTTCTAAAAGGGATAAATTAATAATCTTTTTTCTCAAAGCAATGATAAACCTGTGAGTTGGATGTAGAAAAGTCAGAATCAATATAGATTTTTTTGTAGTAAATTCAGATTGAACATAGTAAAAACATTTAAATTATAGTGTCCGTCCAAAAAAAACAAACATTACTTATAGTGAAAACCACCCTTGAATGATGGGATAGTGGACTAAAAGCTTTGAGATGCAAAACAAGTGACATTTGACCAGTGGCGAGCCTCTCTGAGGGCCTACGATATTCTACAAAATAATATTTAAAAACATTAAAAAAAAAAATGTTTTATGAATTTTTTTGTATATTTTTCATTAGTCTTACCAAAATAACTTGATTATTAATTGTATTTCAAATAACATTTCCAAAGAAAGAAATCCTTCTAATCTGCCTGTTCAGTCTCTGTTTGAATGTGAAGGGTTAAATGAAAGACGCTCCTTGAGCCGTCTTTGCGAGTTGATGTGAAAACAAGAGCTGATTGGTTGTCCTGCTGTAAATTCTAGTGATGTGTCGGTCGCGAACGAGCCGATTCTTTTGAACACTCTTTGGTATGAACGAGGGGAACCGAGTCGTACTTGGTGAGAGCCGTTCCTTTTATCGTTCAATCGTTGGTCCGCACTCACTGCCTGCCAAAATCCACTCGCCTTTTAAAAAGCTTGATTTTGTTCCCCAAAAGTATTCTGTGAAGACCCGCCCCTACTCTGATTGGTAGGTTTCAGCACGAGGAGTGAGATGGGGTGGGTCTTAATGGAATACGCGAGAGAGAGAAGTCATAACAAGTGGTACAGGACAGGTAGACGACGTGTTTTTCGGATGGGAAATGTGTCAAACGCGAAAACGCAGCAGCATTTGGATGCACTTCAACCAAAACCCAGGCAGTGATAAAGCACACCATTTGTAAAGGCAAAATATCCTTTAAAGCAGGGTCAACAAATAATCTCCATCACCACTTAAAAACACAGTATCTAATATTAAGAGTTGCGTGAATTTCATTCAAGGCAAGGCAACTTTATTTACTTAACACATACAGAGGATCAGAGGGCCTAGGTATAAAAGTCACGGCTCGCCACTGCATTTGACCTTTTTAGCGAGGTTTAGCAAAAAAACTTCTGGGGTCATTTGGGTGCTTTTTCCATATCTCTGGCCCCCTCGTTCGATTTTGATGATTGAAATCTCTTCTTGGTAACACTTTATTTTGATAGTCCATAGTTGACACTCTATAAGTCATCAGTTGACATTCAACAACACTGTTTCAACAGACAAGTAACATGCATTTAACTAACTGCCAGTAGAATATAAGGTACATCTCAAGTGTTGATCTATAGATTTTACAAAAAGTGTCTGTTGACTGTCAACATGTTTTTTGCAACAGGTTATTAACCGATATTCAACCTTACTATCTGTAGATTGTGTCAGCCTCTTCAAAATTGACAATCAACTACTCAAAATCAATCTGTCAGTTGAAAGTCAACAGGGTCATGTCGACTATCTGTTGATAATCTGTTGAGTCAAGATGTCAACTAAAGTTACATTAAGCATTAGTTGATGATCAACAGATAAGCAACTAAAGTTTAGTTGACTATCTGTTGATCGTCAACTAATCTAGAGTTGACTATCTGCATACTTTTAGTAGGCATTCTCCACTAAGCGTTTGTAGGCATGTGTTAGGACTATCCAATTAAAGTGAAAAACTGTTGAGAACAGTAGAAAGTCTATAACCTATCAACAGAACACATACATTCATCCACTAATTATATGCAACAGACATGGGAATAAAGCGAAATGTTTTGCACAACTGATCACGACACTGGATAACTGAAGTCAACACCAGGCTATAAAGCACAGTAAAACAAACACTATAGGCAGCATATCAGAGAAAGAAAGCTTTTTTATTTTAAGAATATACTAACAGAAGAACATTAAATTAGCCCCCCCCCCCAACCACATTCATTCCTACTAAAGGACATCTAAACGTAATTGCAGATTAAACAAATAGATTAAAAAAAGGGAACGTTATGGACATGTTAATACATTTTATTAAAATGTGATTATTTCAAAACAGTTTTCATAAAACAGTAACAACTTTGTTTAAAAGCACAACACATTAACATACATGGAGACACATGGTTATTACTTGATGGTTATTCCAACTGCATCTGGCTCGTGGGCAACGTATCACTTCATGCTGTGCATCACGACCTGTTGCACTTCGACCTCTGCTGTTCCCTGTATATACAAACGAAACATAAATTGAGTACAAATCAGGACACCATGTGTTTTCCTCAACAACAAAAATCACATCTGTCTTGAAAACATAACGAGCCAGTTTACATTAGCTGTTAACAGACGGTAACAGAGGTGCTATTCACATGCATTACAAGGGGTTTAAGCCATCAAAAAAAAGGCTGGTTTGCAAGAAAATGAACCACATAGTCATGATATTGATCATAAAATGTTACTTTTTAACCCCACCTCATGCTCAGAGATTTATATAAAGTGGCACATGGGTCGTAGAATAAATAAGAGCAGACGATTATTTCAACTGTTATCTTGATAAGTGAGAGCGCAGGCCAGTCTACATGAATGCAGGGCAAGGCACGTTTCTGTCCAAAGGTTCCATGATGGAGTCGATAATGTTTTAAAATATCACTTTGAGTGGTGTCACTAGTGCTGCATAGTTTACATCTCCATCCCATCTGTGATTCAAAAAATAGAAATGGGTTCGTTTACCTGATGCTCATTATATTAGAATGTAAACATAACACGTCTTGAATTAACCTCTGAAACAACAACTTTAGTCTGACACACTCAAGGGCTTACCTGATGTGAACCTGAAGTCGATAGCAGGAGGCAAAATGTCTTCGAGAGGAGGTGTGACTGTTTTCTGGGGAGGCAAATAAAAGAACAAAATAGTTACATGATGACAATGTAACAATCATTTCAGTAGAATTCATTAAAACATCTTTAATTCAATTAATGGAATCAAACATAATTAAAATATAAGTATCATTTAAAAAGGTATTGTATTCATATACATTTATAAGGATGGCATTTATTAAGGATGGTATTGGTTGATACCTTTATATATACAGTCTATGTAGATACCAGTACAATTGATGATTCTCTACACAGCGGATCCTAATTACTCAATAAACACTCCTTTATCTCGTTTGCATACTGTCTAATATCTATTTTACGTTGTAGTAAAACATCTCCTTAATACAACTGTACTTATTGATATTTCTCGCTAAACACTGCATTTTACTGTACTACATTGAACACATCTTGCTGACGTTATAAATCCATCTTCACCCAATACACAATTTTACTGAATTGCGCCTGAATGCACCTTAACTGAAGAGAGCTAACGTTAACTCTCCTGCAGATTCAAACATGGATTTGCATCTATAGCGTTGCATAAGCATGAAAAATATAGTTTGCACTTAATTTTGTATAATAACAACTTGATGCTGTAACTGCAGACGATGAGTTTAAATTGGGTACACATCTAGATTGTAGAAAGATAATTCATTGCTCACAGTAAAACAAACGGCGAAATACATACAAAGGAATTAATATCAAATAGGCGCATTAGTGACTTACTCTTACATAACCGCTGGGTTATAAAGTAGTAGGGAATAGTTTGCGGAGTTGATTCTTAATACGTGCTCTTAAACTTAACCACAGAATTGTGTCGGAAGGCACTTGATGCAAACTTTGCCCAACACCATTTGCGCGAAAAAATAGACTACATGAGCACACAGGGCTGAGTCTAACTTTAACAGCAGTAACGGCGCTGGCATGTCGATGTTCCGTTCAAAACAGTGAATACAAGAAAAGTAAATAACACTTGCTAGTTAAAAAGCATAATTAATAACTCAGGTGGTGTGCTTACTTGTTTTACGATGATTTGAAGAGAATCCAACACGTGTCCAACTGCTGAAGAATCGCTGCAAAGAGGAACAGGAAGTCTCACACCGCGGGATTCTCGTTTGAGGGCGTGGCATGACCGTGGCATTGACAAAAGTATTTTCATGAAGTTTTCCAAAACGTATTTATAAGAAAGTTCAGAAAATGTGATATTAATTTACAAATTAATGAGTTCTTAAAACATGTTCTCATTGTTGCTTAAAGGTGAGGTAGGTAATTTTGGAGAAACCAGCTCGAGTGCGCTAGAATTTGAAAATACACAGCCGGAAAAAAATGCCACTTCCTTACAGAGCCCCTCCTCCAACACACACGAACGCACATGACCAATGAGGGCACGAGATAAGTTTGTGCACAGATGGAAGGCTGACAGGCAGGTAGGCCATCCAGTTATTTTAGCCGGGCCGGCTCAGATGATTGGTCGTGCTTTTTAGCGCCACGGCTTCCACAGATGATTTTTATGGATTTTTTGTCAAAGCACTTAAGATATTCATTGCTATCGGGATGTTAAGAGCATTCCATGGAATATAACAAAAAGTGTATCTCGAGCCGGTTTCTCAAACTTACCTACCCCACCTTTAAGTGTTACTTATTTAAACGCACATTGAAAAAAAAGTAATTTAGGGCAAGTCAATTACATTAAAAAATGAGTTTTGTTGACTTCACCATCGGAACTGTTTTTACAGTGCATGGAGGCAAGATACAATTTAGACAAGTAGCCAGCTAGCTAATGTTACAACATATTTATTTCATATTTCATATATATCCAACTTAGTGTGTGTATGTGTGCGTAACACACACATAGAAAATGTTCAGTTTATCATACAATTTGATGTCCTGCAATTGCCGACGTAAAAGATGTGGACGTTTGAGGAGAAGTGTTAGGACAAAGTAACTTTTCTCACAATCACACTGCAGTTTATTCGCATGGATGAAGTACATCCATAGGTAAGCAATGCAAAGGTATTATCTTATTACAGTATTTACAGTAGCCTATGTGTAGAGTGCATTTGAGTATATGGAGTACATTTGCACTACAGCACATGCTGTTATCATTTATGGTGGCATGGATTTATGGTCAATTGCAAAAGCATATTCTGTAATATAACCTGCCTTGATTGGCCAGATATGTTACGGTAACAAAAAAACTCTCTGACGTTACTTTTGGCTCTTGCTAATTTCATCATGTTGTAAGTTGACCATATTTTGCAAGTTGACATGCTTCAAGATGGTGTTGACTTCAGTTATCCAGTGCTCGTGATCAGTTGGCAAAACATTTCGCTTTATTCCCATGTCTGTTGCATATAATTAGTGGATGAATGTATGTGTTGCTGTTGATAGGTTATAGACTTTCTACTGTTCTCAACAGTTTTTCACTTTAATTGGATAGTCCTAACACATGCCTACAAACGCTTAGTGGAGAATGCCTACTAAAAGTATGCTGATAGTCAACTCTAGTTTAGTTGACGATCAACAGATAGTCAACTAAACTTTAGTTGCTTATCTGTTGATCATCAACTAATGCTTAATGTAACCTTTAGTTGACATCTTGACTCTCAACAGATTATCAACAGATAGTCGACATGACCCTGCTGACTTTCAACTGACAGATTGATTTTGAGTAGTTGATTGTCAATTTTGAAGAGGCTGACACAATCTACAGATAGTAAGGTTGAATATCGGTTAATAACCTGTTGCAAAAAACATGTTACTTGTCTGTTTGAACGGTGCTGTTGAATGTCAACTGATACATGTCAACTGATGCACTGTTGACATGCTACTAAATGTCTACTGATGACTTATAGAGTGTCAACTATGGACTATCAAAATAAAGTGTTACCCTCTTTTTAACCGATAGAGCCAATAGAATCGAGGGGTTCCTAAAATTCATCTAAACATTACCCATTGGTGAATGAGTGATGCGTAGCCAGAATGCCCCGGAACCGGAAGCTGCGATACACTCTGGTGGTTATCATAGCAGCTAATATGAAATCTCCGTTATTGACAAAAATGGAAGGATAGATTATCAGTAATCATTTCAAAGTGACACAGACACATTGGATTAACCATTGGATTAACCTTCAGCAACGTTTTTATCCTTTTAATGCCATTGAACACGACTTTTGATCAGAACAACAGCTAAGGTAAGACGATGTCACGTGAATGCTCCGTAATGCTACATTGTGATGTCTGTTTACGCATCCCCTGTCGCGAGTTCTGATCGCTATATTTCTGGAATCTGTGGAATCTCAGCTTGCTAATCGATATCTTGTGTGTGCAGTTACGATAAGTAATAAGAGTATTTTTACCGTGAGTTCTGTGCTAAGTGCGTAGCATTTTGTCGCTCAGGGCTCATTTAGACGCTTCTTGTGAGACTTGTGTTTTGTTTCGGTAAAAATGGTTCGTATCGTCAGTTAGCTGAGTTTCTTCCCGTTAAGTGAGTATGGAACAATAATAGTTTCATAAATGTTAAAGCCCTGAGACACAGTTTCGTGAAAAAAAACCCCGCAGCCCCCGGTACCGGGGGCTCTCGGGCTTAACAGGCTAATAATACCCCTGAAACACCATCTGTCATTAATAATACCCCTGAACACACCATCTACTATTATCCCTGAACCACCATCTACTATTTATCCCTGAACACACATATGTCATTAATAATATACCCCTGAACACACCATCTACTATTATCCCTGAACTCACCATCTACTATTATCCCTGAACACACCATCTGTCATTAATAATCCCCCTGAACACACTATCTACTATTATCCCTGAACCCACCATCTACTATTATCCCTGAACCCACCATCTACTATTATCCCTGAACCCACCATCTACTATTATTCCTGAATACACCATCTACTATTATCCCTGAACACACCATCTACCATTATCCCTGAACACATCATCTACTATTATCCCTGAACACACCATACTATTATCCCTGAACACACCATCTACTATTATCCCTGAACACACCATCTGTCATTATTATTGTCCTTAGTTTTAATTTGTTTTGGTTTATTTTAAATAAAAGTGCCAGCTAAATGCTATGTAATGTGACGTAAGTTATTATAAATATAAGTATTAAAGCAGCGGTGTGGTCACGTACCCGGCATCGGAGCTGTTTCCACACAGCAGGGCATCCAGCCGACCCGACTGGAAGTAGTAGTTGTCTGTAAGAGAGAGAGACAGGTAGAGACAGACAGACAGACAGGTAGAGACAGACAGAACGAAGAGCTGGTTTCAGACATCATGTGACCCAGAAGGTCATGTGACTTTAAAGCATTGTCTTGCCCTCCGATGATAAACCTGGAACTTGTTGCTCAGGATCCCCTCTGGTTTTAATGCTTTGTACTATCAGTGTGTATCACGGAGTCCCTCAGGGTTCTGATCTGGTGTTATTCTGTCCAACACATACCTGCTTCCCTTTGGATATATTATAAGGAATCATTATCCCACCCCCACAGTCCCTGGTAGAACCAAGGCTACAGACTCTGTGCATCACTGTACAGTAAACTGCTGACTTGTGGTACTACTGCTGAAGTAAAAGTATTTATACCTGGGTTGTTGATGTACTCATGGTAATCAAAGCCACTTCCTGTATTGTTGACGTTAGTGTCATTGACATCGTAACCCTGTCCGATGTCAGACGTATGGTTGATGAACTGGGGGGGGATCACGACACACTTCTGCCGCAGGTTTCCCATGAAGAGCTGCAGACCAATCAGAGCAAAGACGCTGAGGCAGAACACCGTCAGGATCATCACGTCACCCAGCTTCTTCACCGACTGCATCAGAGCTCCCACTATGGTCTTCAGACCTGACCAATCAGAGTTAACGGTGAGTCACACGCACTGTACTAACAGACACACACACACACACACACACACACACACACACACCACACACACACACACACACCACACACACACACACACACACACACACACACATACACACACACACACACCACACACACACACACACACGGGGATCACGGTGATGGTCTTCAGTGCTCGGAGGACTCTGAATGTCCTCAGCACAGATACGTTTCCCAGATCCACAAACTCAGTGAGGTACCTGCAACACATGGACAAGAAGTACTCTGATGAACTTCTGGGGGTGAGTAAGTGTGTGTTTAATGGTGTACTGTTATGTATTTGGACAGTGTATCACAGTATATCACAGTGTATTTTAGTGTATACAGTATATTTAGTGTATCACAGTGTATCACAGTGTAGTGCAGTGTATCACTATATTACAGTGTATCACAGTGTAGTGCAGTGTATCACAGTGTATCACTATATTACAGTGTATCACAGTGTATTACAGAGTATCACAGTGTATCACAGTGTATTACAGAGTATCACAGTGTATCACAGTGTATTACAGTGTATCACAGTGTATCACAGTGTATCACAGTGTATCACAGTGTATCACTATATTACAGTGTATCACAGTGTATCACAGTGTATTACAGAGTATCACAGTGTATCACAGTGTATTACAGTGTATCACAGTGTATCACAGTGTATCACAGTGTATCACAGTGTATCACTATATCACAGAGTATCACAGTGTATCACAGTGTATCACAGTGTTACAGTGTATCACAGTGTATTACAGTGTATCACAGTGTATCACAGTGTATCACTATATTACAGTGTATTACAGTGTATCACAGTGTAGTGCAGTGTATCACAGTGTATCACAGTGTATCACTATATTACAGTGTATCACAGTGTATTACAGTGTATCACAGTGTATTACAGTGTATCACAGTGTATTACAGTGTATTACAGTGTATCACAGTGTATTACAGAGTATCACAGTGTATCACAGTGTATTACAGGTATCACAGTGTATTACAGAGTATCACAGTGTATCACAGTGTATTACAGTGTATCACAGTGTATTACAGTGTATTACAGTGTTTCACAGAGTATCACAGTGTATCACAGTGTATTACAGTGTATTACAGTGTATCACAGTGTATTAATGTGTATCACTATATATTACAGTGTAGTACAGTGTTTCACAGTGTATCACAGTGTATCACAGTGTATCACAGTGTATCACAGTGTATTACAGAGTATCACAGTGTATCACAGTGTATTACAGTGTATACAGTGTATCACTATATATTACAGTGTAGTACAGTGTTTCACAGTGTATCACAGTGTATCACAGTGTATCACAGTGTATCACAGTGTCACAGTGTATACAGGGTATCACTAGTAGTATTACAGTGTATCACAGTGTTCACAGTGTATCACAGTGTATTACAGTGTATTACAGTGTATCACAGTGTTTCACAGTGTATACAGTGTATCACTATGTATTACAGTGTAGTACAGTGTATCACAGTGTATCGTGTGTAGCATTGTCTATTACAGGTATATCATTGTCTCTCTGTAGCAGTGTATCACAGTGTATCATTGTATCGCTGTGTAGCATTGTGTATCACAGTGTATATCATTGTATCTCTCTGTAGCATTGTGTATCACAGTGTATATCATTGTATCTCTCTGTAGCATTGTGTATCACAGTGTATATCATTGTATCTCTCTGTAGCATTGTGTATCACAGTGTATATCATTGTATCTCTCTGTAGCATTGTGTATCACAGTGTATATCATTGTATCGCTCTGTAGCATTGTGTATCACAGTGTATATCAGTGTAGTATTGTGTATTACGCCATGCTGATGACCATGAAGTCCAGCCAGTTCCACGGGTCCTTCAGGAAGGTGAATTTCCCCATACAGAAACCTCTGGAGAAGACTTTTACCGTGGCCTCAAACGTGTAAATGAATGTAAACACATATCTGTTCAATGACAGGAAAATTAACAGCATTAAACTACTGACAGAAAACTTTAAATCACAGACTCAAACTCAACATCACAACAGACAACTCAACATCCCCACAGAAAGTGTGTATTGTTGTATTTAACATGTTGTTACGTGTGTATAACGTGTGTATCAATGTGTTTATCATGTTATTAGTTTGTGGCAAGTGTCTATCAAAATGTTTAACATGTTATTAGTTTGTATAAAGTGTCTATCAATGTGTTTAACATGTTATTAGGGAGGTTGTGGCGCAGTGGACTAGTGCGCTGGTGTTGGGATCAGGGGAGCACATGTTCAAACCCCACTGCAGTCAGCATGTCGTTGTGTCCCTGAGCAAGACACTTCACCCCAAATTGCTCCTGTGGGATTGCCCACAGTATTGAGTATGTAAGTCGCTATGGATAAAAGTGTCTAACAAGTAACATGTAATGTAATGTAATGTATTACATGTGTATATAGTGTGTATTAATGTATTCAACATGTAATTAGTTTGTATAAAGTGTGTATCAATGTGAATTATTTTCACTCACTCCACGATCTTGCTCCAGGCCGGAGGATTGCTCAGCGTCATGAAGGCGCAGTTGGCCAGGATGGTCACCATGATGAACAAACTGAACAGAGTGTTTGTTTTAAGGAATGAAAACATCATCAGCTGATCGTTCATTAAGAACCTGCAGAGCAAAGCTGGCCAATCAGGGGAGCAAGACAGTGTGATGTCACAAAGGATATGAGTGGATGAGGATCCTGATGGCGGCGATCCTCAGTCGACTGCATGGACTCAGCAGATAGCATGCCGGCTCAGCGTTAAACCGGAAGATGGTGTTACCCTTACCCAGCACAATGAACGTCTGCAGACAGACAGACAGACAGACAGACAGAAAGACAAACAGACAGACAGACAGACAGACAGAAAGACACACACACACACACACACACACACACACACACACACACACACACACCACACACACACACACACACACACACACACACACACACACACACACACACACACACACAGTCAGAATCTCCTGATTGTCAGTGAATGCAGCGTTAACATTCAGCGATTTATTGATTTGATGAGTCCTCAAAGTATCTTCATCAAAGACTTAGAAACCTGTTCTGATTGGTAGAAGGGATCCAGCTCCTCTAATGGCGTGTTGAGGAACTCAGGGGCGGGTCTCCATAGATGAAAGGAGGGGCTTCCCGGCCTCCAGGTCACTGGCTGGTTTAGGAAGATCCTCCTCTGCTACCTGTCAATCAGAGAGATTAAGCACCTCGTCATCATCATCATCATTCACTTCTCTTTTAGAAATTAAATCTGTCACCACACAGAGATATTTCTCTCAAGCCCAAGGGAGAATAAATAAAAACATTTACCAAAAATAACCTCGGCCATATTTATCAAAATCTGCACTCAATGCAGGTTTAAAAAAACAAAAACAGATTGAAATCGTAAATATATATAACTTTATTATAATGAATCTGTATAACAACTCCCTGCACCTCTATGTTCTTCTCCTTCCTCCTTTGCTGCTCCTCTCCTTGGCTTCATGTCGTCGTTGGATTTTCTCCAGCGAGTCGGGCTGGAAGCGTCTGAAGATCTCTGAACCGACAGGGGGCAGCAGCAGCGCCATCCTGCATCATGCAGCACCGGACTCCACCGCCTGCAACCGTCAGTAACCGTCTGCAACCGTCAGTAGCGGTGTGCAACCGCCAGTAGCCGTCTGCAACCGTCTGTAACCGTCAGTAACCGTCTGTAACTGTCTGCAAGCGTCTGCAATCGCCTCCTGCAGAAGAGACATTAACATGATGCTGAAGCATGGAGACACTACAGGGTAAGAAAACCATCCACTGATGAATCTAACCTGGGCCTGTACGAAGAAACCAATTAAATGTACCCAAGATATTAGTTATCTGACCAGATGCTAGTTCTGCTGCTATAGACTGAAGACTGTCCTCTTATAGTGAGGCTGGTTCAGACCAGAGGATGCGCTAGACTTTTTCGCTGCCGTCATTTTGACGGACAGGATCGTAACATTTCCGTCAAAATCCATTATTACCCGTCGGCCTGTACACAACTCTGCCGGGGTGGAGAGAGCACGCTCGTGAACTGTCAACGGGGCCGGGGGGGGGGGGGGGGGGGGGGGGGGGGGGGTTGGGAGGGTGGACGCACGCTCGAAACTGTTAGCGCCATGTTATGCATGCCCACTGCACCTCGCGGGAGAGCGCACAGCGTAAAGCAAATACTCACAGACATTTCAATGATCTGTTCGGCAAAGTAAGGTTTGGAAACAATATAATTTCCGTTTGGGCGGGCATGCATAACACGGCATAATACGGAGCCCTGCTGCGGGGAAACTTGGCGCTGTTCTGAGCTTTCAAATTTTTCCGTCATTGTTAAAAAAAATCTGTCATAGATGGAAGATATTCGGTTAACGCGACCTCTGGTTCAGACTGACCTGGGACCAGCTCCTAGTTCTGCTGCTATAGACTGAAGACTCTCCTGTATAGTGAGGGCTGGTTCAGACTGACCTGGGACCAGCTCCCCCCGAAAGACATAAAAGCAGAACACCAGTCTGCAGAGGTGGGGGACTCGAGTCACATGACTTGACTCGAGTCAGACTCAAGTCGCATATTTTTGGACTTGAGACTTGCTTGACTAACATGATAAAAGACTTGACTTGACTTGAGACAGATGACTCGAAAGGACTTCACTTTTTAAAATTAAATATTTGCCTTGTTTTTGTATTGTGCGGAGCCCCTAAAGGGCATTGAAAAAAAAAAAGATACTGTATCTCATTCGCACGAGAAAGTTACCGGAGCGCCATGTAGGAAGTGGAGCACACAGGAGACAACCGTTTCATTGCAGACTGTAATGTTTATGTTTATTCATTATTTTAGATATATTTCGAACTCGGACACTCATTCACTTCATGAAATCTTTTCAGCACCGGGAGGCAGCGGGACGTGTAACTCCGCCTCTGAGAAGTGCAGCACCAGCAACGCCTTCACTGTGTTTACTTTCATTAGAACAGCTGAAGAGCGACCACAGGCTGCTATGTGTCAACCACACACACCTCTACACACACACTCTACACACCTCTACACACACCTCTACACACATCGAAATGCCCGATTAATCCCCCTATTACTCGTTTTATGAAGGAGATGTCCGGTCACCAAGGCGCATGATGTGTGTGTTTGTGCTCTGCTCAGCTCTGCTTTGTGTGTGTGTGTTCGATGTGTCTGTGTCTGTCCGACAACGGCATTTGTTTGCAAATTACCATGAACAGTAACTTACACACATCTGGCCAACTCCATATGTATATGTGGGTGTTTCCAAATGAAAGAAATTTGTTTAATCTTAATGTCGTACTGTCTGCACACAAACACACACACACAAACACACACACACACACACACACACACACACACACACACACACACACACACACACATCATGCACCCTGGTACATACACTATTCCGTTGTATTGGCTTTGATGCAATATTTCTTTGTGCACGGACACAGTTAGGAAAACAATGAGACAGTGTCGTATGAGAGCACCTGTACTGTGACCCTGCTGAAGGGGAGCCAGGGCAGGAGGCTTAACAGGTTGATGTAAAATATTTGTGTTGTACTCCTGTTATCACTTTAGAGCCCTTTTAGAACTTATAGGGTTATCATTTCAGCTCCCCACTCTCCATTGCTATTTATGTTGAAAATAAAACCAAACTTTTCATAACCACAACATTTTAACTGATTTAAATGTGGAAACTGGGGTTATTCATCAGAATTTCGTATGACTTGACTTGTGACTTGTTTGACCTGAGCAATGACTTGAGTTGACTTGCTTGACTCTCACCACAGCGACTTGGGACTTTCTTGAGACTTGTAAGTTAAGACTTGAGACTTGCTCATGACTTGCATATGTAGGACTTACTCCCACCTCTGCCAGTCTGTAGTGAACTGGTTGTATCTTCAATGTCTGTAACTGCGCCGACTGACAATAAAAAAACATTGAATCTAATCTTTAACCATTCATTTGCATACACACACACACACACACACACACACACACACACACACAAATACACACACACACACACACACACACACACACACACACACACACACACACTGTCTCCGGTGTCGGTGGCGTTGCCAGGGTTGACCCCACCCCTGCGTTGCCATGGCAGCAGCACCTGTTGCCGGTCATCAGACTGAACCTCCGGTGTGTGTTACCATCACTACGATGACCTGGCTCATTCCACACACACACACACACACACACACACACACACACACACCACACACACACACACACACACACACACACACACACACACAACACACACACACACACACACACATACACACACACACACACACATACACACACAGTTCCTACATATTTAACTTCTTCTTCTTATCTCCTCTCCTTATCTCCTCATCCCTCTCCTTACTCCTCTCCTCTCCTTATCTCCTCTCCTCTCCTCATCTCCTTTTCTTATATCCTCTTTTTATCTCCTTATCTCTCTTCTCCTCTTTCTCTTCTCCTTATCTCCTCTCCTCTAGTCTCCTCTCCTCCCTCTAGTCTCTCTCCTCCCCTCTCCTCTTTTTCAATTTCCGGTAAGTATGAGTGTGAGTTACTGGATCAGTCCCATCGCTCTGAGGTACTGGATCAGTCCCATCTCTGTGAGTTAATGGATCAGTCCATCTCTGTGAGTTACTGGATCAGTCCCATCGCTCTGAGTTACTGGTACTGGATCAGTCCCATTGCTCTGAGGTACTGGATCAGTCCATCACTGTGAGTTACTGGATCAGTCCCATCGCTCTGAGGTATTGGATCAGTCCCATCTCTGAGGTACTGGATCAGTCCCATCTCTGTGAATTACTGGATCAGTCCCATCGCTCTGAGGTACTGGTACTGGATCAGTCCCATCGCTTGAATTACTGGATCAGTCCCATCGCTCTGAGTTACTGGTACTGCATCAGTCCATTGCTCTGAGGTACTGGATCAGTCCCATCACTGTGAGTTACTGGATCAGTCCCATCGCTCTGAGTTTCTGGTACTGGATCAGTCCCATTGCTCTGAGGTACTGGATCAGTCCCATCACTGTGAGTTACTGGATCAGTCCCATTTCTCTGAGTTACTGGATCAGTCCCATCGCTCTGAGGTACTGGATCAGTCCCATCTCTCTGAGTTACTGGATCAGTCCCATCGCTCTGAGTTACTGGATCAGTCTCATCGCTCTGAGGTACTGGATCAGTCCCATCACTCTGAGGTACTGCCAGAAGTAGAACCAGCCAAAGACTTTGACCCTGGATGGGGTCCAGCTTCCTG
>JAAKFY010000172.1:0-37500 GCA_011823955.1 Dissostichus mawsoni | reverse complement strand
TTACGTGTCAAATTTATCTCTAATAATTGTAGTAATTCCTTATCTGGTCCCTTTTTATCAGGGTGTTTCCAGAATATGTTTTTTATGGCTTGTATGCCTTCTTGGATGTCAATGTTTGTGTATAAACTAGGGTTAGGGATTAAACATTTTGATCTCACTGCCGTAGGCAGAAGGATCGATGCACGCTCCATCGTTGAAACACATCCAGGTATAATCATCTCCCACTCTAGCTCCTCTCGTAAACTATGTTTAATCAAAAAATTACGTTAGATGACACGCCATAGTAGTGTTTATTATGTCATTCATTTTAAAAATTGCACATCGTCAGTAGTCGACCTAGGTATCATTGACTGTTTCGGCTTTTACGAACTATACAGTCTCATCCCAGGGGTAGCCCTGCTCGGGAGATCAATTCAAGCAGTGTGTGTCGTAAAAATATGCAGCTGTGCGAATAGGCCTCAGCATTCATTAGAACCATTGGGTCATACAAATCTGCAGCCGTGCGAGGAGGCCTCAGCATGCATTAGAACCAGTGATCAGAACAGAGTGAGCCTAGAGAGGGCTTCTACACTCTTTTATAGCGGTGTGGGCGGAGCCTCGTGAAGCATCCGTATGTTCCCATATGTTCCTGTGTGCAGATGAGTATCCCTGTATTTTCCTAATCCAATTCTTTGACCTTTAATCCCAATAAAATGTTTACTCCAAATTGTTGTGTGATCTTCTGTTTAAATTTACAATTCACGTGTTCCTGTATGTGGGCATAATTTATAGCTTTCAAGCACAAAAGAGTGCTAAACACGTCGGCGTCCATTTTAGGTTTCAGCCTGGAGAGGGGACGGTTGGGTTTAGAATTAAACTGAGGGAGAGTGTGTCTCTGGAGATATACGGATCTCCACACAGCAACTACGGAGTCCCAGACATGAGAGTTCACACCCTGGACATGTCATCAAGAGGCACTGGCTAGCAAGGGAATACTCTCGTTTCTGTACGAAATTAACATGGGATCTCTCCGGCCATCAGACATACTTCGTCTCACTGGAATATTAACGGTCAGATGGAATATAAAATCGACCCCATTTATCCGGCCAGTGACGGGAGAGTTTTGAAAGTGACAAAACACTGTTCCATACATTTAAAAACACTTAAACAATTCAATTTTTTTTACCCAGGATTCAGGCACCTTCCCTGGCTTGTATAGTGCAGTGATACACCCTGGAGGTATCAGACTATTTCAACAATGTATACCCAGGGGTCTATTTGAAACAACTTTACCCTGCCTTTCAAACACTTATTCCTGGTCTGGAAGACAGTTTTAGCCTGTCATTTTGTCCGATATCATTTAACATGGAACCACTCCTGGAAATGTACATAGTATGTGCATTTCCAGGAGTGGTTCCATGTTAAATGATATCGTGCAAAATGACAGGCTAAAACTCTCTTCCAGACGTTTAAAAACACTTTTCCCGACCATTTACATATTATTTCGCCTTGTAAAGTGCAGTGATGAGTTCTGTTAGACTATTTCAAACAACATTTCCCCACCTTTCAAACACTTTCCCTGGGTAGTAAAGTGAGGTGCTGCAGTCTGGTTCTCTCCCAGTACTGGGTACTATTTAAATGTATTTGTATTATATATTTTTGGCCTAGAAAAGTGACATTTCTGGGTGATTTTGTGAGTTTATGGAGCTTAGCCACAAATCCTGGAGGTTCCAGGCCAAATTTGGGTGCTCATAGGCGGCCTGCCATGCGCACCCACCCGTGGAAAGAAGAATAAAGTGAAGAAAACGATTAATTATATCTTAAAATAATCAAAATGAAGTTTTGAAAAATTGTCGAAAAAATGACTAAGTGCCAACGGAGAAGGGGAAATGAAAAGCTCAACCCTTTGGCGCTTCGGGCCATTTTTCCCCTTCTCCGTTACAAGTTGCAACGGAGAAGCCGAAAAGTGTCCGGGGCTTCATTTCCCCTTCTGCGTCAAAAATATTCATCCATCCATTTCGGACTACTGTCTGCACGAAATCGGAAAACCCAGTTTTTGGTCATACTCTGAAAAAAAATAGGGGTCTGATATCCTGGAGGAATGTATCCGCTCACCATGCACTCTGGGTCAGCCTCGTTTGGCATGAAGACCCCAGCCTGGTTCTCACAAAAGTTGACTCGGACAAATGTGCCTCTGGAGGAATGCAAGGGAATACTCTCGTTTCTGGACGAAATTAACATGGGATCACTCCGGCCATCAGACGTACTTCGTCTCACTGGAATATTAACGGTCAGATGGAATAAAATCGACCCCATTTATCCGGCCAGTGACGGGAGAGTTTTGAAAGTGACAAAACACTGTTCCATACATTTTAAAAACACTTAAACAATTCAAAATATTTCCCCAGGATTCAAGGACCTTACATGGCTTGTATAGGGCAGAGACATCATGGAGGTGTCAGACTATGTATCACACGTGTATCCAGGGGTCTATGTCAAACAACTTTACCCCGCCTTTAGAACACTTGTTCATGGGTCTGGAAGTGAGTTTTAGCCTGTCATTTTGCAGTATATGATTAACATGGAAGCACTCCTCAAAATGAACATATATGTACATTTTCAGGGGTGCTTCCATGTTAAATCATATCCTGCAAGATGACGGGCTAAAACTCTCTTCCAGACGTTTAAAAACACTTAAACAATTCAAAAATATTTACCCAGGATCCAAGCTCTTCTGCCCGCTTTTGAATAGCTGTTTTGCGCCCTGGCAGTCCCACGCACACTGTACACACATGTTTACCCAGGATCCAAGCTATTTCCCTGGCTTGTATAGGGCAGTGATGCACCCTGGAGGTGGCAGAATATTTACCACACTGCACATCCATCCAGGGGTATATTTCAAACAACTTTACCCCGCTTTAGAACACTTATTCCCGGGTCGAAAAGGCAGCTGCGCCAG
This sequence comes from Dissostichus mawsoni, assembly GCA_011823955.1. Classification (NCBI taxonomy): domain Eukaryota; kingdom Metazoa; phylum Chordata; class Actinopteri; order Perciformes; family Nototheniidae; genus Dissostichus; species Dissostichus mawsoni. The sequence continues at coordinate 34,562 of JAAKFY010000172.1, read as the reverse complement.
CCTGCTCTCTGGGCGCACTATGCCTCTATTCACAACACTAGATGGCCCACCTTTAAACACGTTCCCCCCCCACCTTTCAAACACTTTCCCTGGGTCGAGATAGCCAGCGGCGCCTGCCTCCCACCCTCCGCAGCACCCGGCTGCTCGCTGTGGTGCTGCGGAGGCATTGTCAGGCTTAGCAGAGTTTTAGCGGACTTTGAGCACTCTTTTCCCCGCAGAAACTAGGTTAAATCACCGGTGTCACTGCTGTGGGGACTTGGGAATGTAGCTGCGAGCCTGCCTCCCACCCTCCGCAGCACCCGGGAGCTCGCTGTGGTGCTGCAGAGGCATGTTCACCTTTATACACGTTCCCCCCCCCACCTTTCAAACACTTTCCCTGGTCGAGATAGCCAGCGGCGCCTGCCTCCCACCCTCCGCAGCACCCGGCTGCTCGCTGTGGTGCTGCGGAGGCATTGTCAGGCTTAGCAGAGTTTTAGCGGACTTTGAGCACTCTTTTCCCCGCAGAAACTAGTTTAAATCACCGGTGTCACTGCTGTGGGGACTTGGGAATGTAGCTGCGAGCCTGCCTCCCACCCTCCGCAGCACCCGGGAGCTCGCTGTGGTGCTGCAGAGGCATGTTCACCTTTAAAACACGTTCCCCCCCCACCTTTCAAACACTTTCCCTGGGTCGAGATAGCCAGCGGCGCCTGCCTCCCACCCTCCGCAGCACCCGGCTGCTCGCTGTGGTGCTGCGGAGGCATTGTCAGGCTTAGCAGAGTTTAGCGGACTTTGAGCACTCTTTTCCCCGCAGAAACTAGGTTAAATCACCGGTTGTCACTGCTGTGGGGACTTGGGAATGTAGCTGCGAGCCTGCCTCCCACCCTCCGCAGCACCCGGGAGCTCGCTGTGGTGCTGCAGAGGCATGTTCACCTTTAAAACACGTTCCCCCCCCCACCTTTCAAAACACTTTCCCTGGGTCGAGATAGCAAGCGGCGCCTGCCTCCAACCCTCCGCAGCACCCGGCTGCTCGCTGTGGTGCTGCGGAGGCATTGTCAGGCTTAGCAGAGTTTTAGCGGACTTTGAGCACTCTTTTCCCCGCAGAAACTAGTTTAAATCACGGTGTCACTGCTGTGGGGACTTGGGAATGTAGCTGCGAGCCTGCCTCCACCCTCCGCAGCACCCGGGAGCTCGCTGTGGTGCTGCGGAGGCATGTTCACCTTTAAAACACGTTCCCCCCCCCACCTTTCAAATACTTTCCCTGGGTCGAGATAGCCAGCGGCGCCTGCCTCCCACCCTCCGCAGCACCCGGCTGCTCGCTGTGGTGCTGCGGAGGCATTGTCAGGCTAAGCAGAGTTTTAGCGGACTTTGAGCACTCTTTTCCCCGCAGAAACTAGTTTAAATCACCGTTGTCACTACTGTGGGGGATTGGGAATGTACCTGTGTCTCGTGCGGAGCCTCCCTGCACCTTAAATCCATCCATTTGCCTTTATTTATGGCATGTTTTACGGTTAATGCACTGTGCTCAAGCAGGCTGAAGCGCCCTCCTGTGGGGACACATGGGAACTGCACTTAAATCACTCTGTGTGCCTTTTAACCGGTTTTAAATTTTTTCTTTCACTTTTAAAATACACCCTGCCCTAGAAATTTTTAATCATTATTGCCGTTGTCAGGGGCTGCGTGAACACTTTCCCCACCTTTAAAACACTTTATCCCCACCTTTCAAACCATTTTGCCCGGTCGAAAATGCAGCTGCGCGCGCCGGCCTGCTCTCTGGGTGCACTCTGCCTCTATTTTACCCAGGATCCAAGCTATTTCCGTGCTTGTATACACCCTGGATGTGGCATAATATAGACCACACTGCGCATCCATCCAGGGGTGTATTTCAACCAACTTTAACCGCCTTTAGAACACTTATTCCCGGGTCGAAAAGGCAGCTGCGCGCGCCGGCTCTCTGGGTGCACTCTGCTTCAATTTTACCCAGGATCCAAGCTCTTCTCCCCCGCTTTTTAATAGCTATTTTGCGCCCTGGCAGTCCCACGCACACTGTACACACAGTTTACCAGGATCCAAGCTATTTCCCTGGCTTGTATAGAGCAGTGTCGCACCCTGGATGTGGCAGAATATTTACCACACTGCACATCCATCCAGGGGTGTATTTCAACCAACTTTACCCCGCCTTTAGAACACTTATTCCCGGGTCGAAAATGCAGCTGTGCGGGCCTGCTCTCTGGGTGTACTCTGCTTCAATTGTACCCAGGATCCAAGCTCTTCTCCCCGCTTTTTAATAGCTGTTTTGCGCCCTGGCAGTCCCACGCACACTGTGCACACAGTTCAACCAGGGTCCAAGCTATTTCCCTGGCTTTTTAATAGCTGTTTTGCGCCCTGTCATTCCCACGCCCTGTACACACACGTTTACCCAGGATCCAAGCTATTTCCCTGGCTTTTTAATAGCTGTTTTGCGTCCTGTCATTCCCACGCCCTGTACACACACGTTTACCCAGGATCCAAGCTATTTCCCTGGCTTTTTAATAGCTGTTTTGCGCCCTGGCAGTCCCACGCACACTGTACACACAGTTTACCCAGGATCCAAGCTATTTCCCTGGCTTTTTAATAGCTGTTTTGCGCCCTGGCAGTCCCACGCACACTGTACACACAGTTTACCAGGATCCAAGCTATTTCCCTGGCTTTTTAATAGCTGTTTTGCGCCCTGGCAGTCCCACGCACACTGTACACACATGGCTACCCAGGATCCAAGCTATTTCCCTGGCTTTTTAATAGCTGTTTTGCGCCCTGGCAGTCCCACGCACACTGTACACACATTTTACCCAGGATCCAAGCTATTTCCCTGGCTTGTATAGAGCAGTGACGCACCCTGGATGTGGCAGAATATTTACCACACTGCACATCCATCCAGGGGTGTATTTCAACCATCTTTACCCCGAAGTTAGAACACTTATTCCCGGGTCGAAAAGGCAGCTGCGCGCGCCGGCTCTCTGGGTGCACTCTGCTTCAATTGTACCCAGGATCCAAGCTATTTCCGTTGCTTGTATACACCCTGGTTGTGGCATAATATTGACCACACATCACATCCATCCAGGGGTGTATTTCAACCAACTTTACCCGGCCTTTTGAACACTTATTCCCGGGTCGAAAAGGCAGCTGCGCGCGCCGGCTCTCTGGGTGCACTCTGCTTCAATTGTACCCAGGATCCAAGCTATTTCCGTGGCTTGTATACACCCTGGTTGTGGCATAATATTGACCACACATCACATCCATCCAGGGGTGTATTTCAACCAACTTTACCCGGCCTTTTGAACACTTATTCCCGGGTCGAGAAAGCCAGCGGCGCCTGCCTCCCACCCTCCGCAGCACCGGGAGCTCGCTGTGGTGCTGCGGAGGCATGTTCACCTTTAAAACACGTTCCCCCCCACCTTTCAAACACTTTCCCTGGGTCGAGAAAGCCAGCGGCGCCTGCCTCCCACCCTCCGCAGCACCCGGGAGCTCGCTGTGGTGCTGCGGAGGCATTTTCAGGCTTCTCTCTGCACTTTTTCCCCTGCAAATGAATTTTAATGGATACTTTTAGATGGACATGGTTATATTGTATCCTTACTATGGGTCTCTGAAACAATCAGACTTGTACCACACCGTTATCAGAGTTTTAGCAGAGTTTTAGCAGACTTTGAGCACTCTTTTCCCCGCAGAAACTAGTTTAAATCACCGTTGTCACTACTGTGGGGGATGGGAATGTACCTGTGTCTCGTGCGGAGCCTCCCCGCACCTTACATCCATCCATTTGCCTTTATTTATGGCATGTTTTACGGTTAATGCACTGTGCTCAAGCAGGCTGAAGCGCCCTCCTGTGGGGACACATGGGAACTGCACTTAAATCACTTTGTGTGCCTTTTAACCGGTTTTTAAATGGTTTTTCTTTCACTTTTAAAATACACCCTGCCCTAGAAATGGTTTTTAATAATTATTACCGTTGTCAGGGGGCTGCGTGAACACTTTCCCCACCTTTAAAACACTTTATCCCCACCTTTCAAACCATTTTCCCCCGGTCGAAAATGCAGCTGCGCCGGCCTGCTCTCTGGGTGCACTCTGCCTCTATTTTACCCAGGATCCAAGCTCTTTTCCCCGCTTTTGAATAGCTGTTTTGCGCCCTGGCAGTCCCGCACATTGTACAGACGCGTTTACCCAGGATCCAAGCTATTTCCCTGGCTTTTTAATAGCTGTTTTGGCCCTGGCAGTCCCACGCACACTGTACACACATTTTACCCAGGATCCAAGCTATTTCCCTGGCTTTTTAATAGCTGTTTTGCGCCCTGGCAGTCCCACGCACACTGTACACACATTTTACCCAGGATCCAAGCTATTTCCCTGGCTTTTTAATAGCTGTTTTGCGCCCTGGCAGTCCCACACACTGTACACACACGGCTACCCAGGATCCAAGCTATTTCCCTGGCTTTTTAATAGCTGTTTTGCGCCCTGGCAGTCCCACACACTGTACACACATTTTACCCAGGATCCAAGCTATTTCCCTGGCTTTTTAATAGCTGTTTTGCGCCCTGGCAGTCCCACACACTGTACACACATTTTACCCAGGATCCAAGCTATTTCCCTGGCTTTTTAATAGCTGTTTTGCGCCCTGGCAGTCCCACGCACACTGTACACACTTTTACCCAGGATCCAAGCTATTTCCCTGGCTTTTTAATAGCTGTTTTGCGCCCTGGCAGTCCCACACACTGTACACACGGCTACCCAGGATCCAAGCTATTTCCCTGGCTTTTTAATAGCTGTTTTGCGCCTGGCAGTCCCACGCACACTGTACACACAGTTTACCCAGGATCCAAGCTATTTCCCTGGCTTTTTAATAGCTGTTTTGCGCCCTGGCAGTCCCACACACTGTACACACACGGCTACCCAGGATCCAAGCTATTTCCCTGGCTTGTATAGGGCATTGATGCACCCTGGAGGTGTCAGAATATTTAACACACTGCACATCCATCCAGGGGTATATTTCAAACAACTTTACCCCGCCTTTAGAACACTTATTCCTGGGTTGAAAAGGCTGCTGCGTGGTCCTGCTCTCAGGCTGCTGACCCCAGCACGTCTCCCTAACATGTGCACTTTGTTCATTTCACACCTCCAGGAGAGAGACCGGGAAAATCACCTCTCTTTGGCGGCTCAGACACCAAAGGACGGACTAATGACCCCAGCGTGTCTCCCTAACATGTGCACTTGTTCATTTCACACCTCCAGGAGAGAGACCGGGAAAATCACCTCTCTTTGGCGGCTCACAACCACCACAGGACGGACTAATGACCTCCAGCATGTATCCCTAATATGTGCACTTTGTTCATTTCACACCTCCAGGAGAGACCGGGAAAATCACCTCTCTTTGGCGGCTCACAGACCACCAAAGGACGGACTAATGACCCCAGCGTGTCTCCCTAACATGTGCACTTGTTCATTTCACACCTCCAGGAGAGAGACCGGGAAAATCACCTCTCTTTGGCGGCTCACAGACCACCACAGGACGGACTAATGACCTCCAGCATGTATCCCTAATATGTGCACTTTGTTCATTTCACACCTCCAGGAGAGAGACCGGGAAAATCACCTCTCTTTGGCGGCTCACAGACCACCAAAGGACGGACTAATGACCCCCAGCGTGTCTCCCTAACATGTGCACTCTGTTCATTTCACACCTCCAGGAGAGAGACCGGGAAAATCACCTCTCTTTGGCGGCTCACACACCACCAAGGACGGACTAATGACCCCAGCGTGTATCCCTAATATGTGCACTTTGTTCATTTCACACCTCCAGGAGAGAGACCGGGAAAATCACCTCTCTTTGGCGGCTCACACCACCAAAGGACGGACTAATGACCCCCAGCGTGTCTCCCTAACATGTGCACTTGTTCATTTCACACCTCCAGGAGAGAGACCGGGAAAATCACCTCTTTGGCGGCTCACACCACCAAAGGACGGCTAATGACCCCCAGCGTGTCCCTAACATGTGCACTTTGTTCATTTCACACCTCCAGGAGAGAGACCGGGAAAATCACCTCTCTTTGGCGGCTCACAGACCACCAAAGGACGGGCTAATGACCCCCAGCGTGTCTCCCTAACATGTTCACTTTGATTATTTCAGACCTCCAGGAGAGAGACCGGGAAAATCACCTCTCTTTGGCGGCTCACAGACCACCAAAGGACGGACTAATGACCTCCAGCATGTGTCCCAATCATGTGTACTTCCATAACCTTGCCCACCGTGAGTGCCCGGGGACCCGCACTTAAGCACTCCCCCTCGGACTAAACCAAGACATTCACACCCTCCAGAACTTCGTGCCCCTGGTGACCCTAAAAGGGGGTGGATTTTGTGGTGCTTTAATGTCCGCCCATCAGCATCCATATCCGACCTTCTTCACAGCAACACCACCCCCCTCTGTGGAGGGTTTTCACATGGCCCTGGTAAAACTTAAAGGGGTGGATTATGTGGTGATTTACCGTCCGCCCATCAGCATCCATATCCGACCTTCTTCACAGCAACACCACCCCCCCTCTGTGGAGGGTTTTCACATGGCCCTGGTAAAACTTAAAGGGGTGGATTATGTGGTGATTTACCGTCCGCCCATCAGCATCCATATCCGACCTTCTTCACAGCAACACCACCCCCCCTCTGTGGAGGGTTTTCACATGGCCCTGGTAAAACTTAAAGGGGTGGATTATGTGGTGATTTACCGTCCGCCCATCAGCATCCATATCCGACCTTCTTCACAGCAACACCACCCCCCCTCTGTGGAGGGTTTTCACATGGCCCTGGTAAAACTTAAAGGGGTGGATTATGTGGTGATTTACCGTCCGCCCATCAGCATCCATATCCGACCTTCTTCACAGCAACACCCCCCCTCTGTGGAGGGTTTTCACATGCCCCTGGTAACCCTAATGCAGCAGGCACCTTTTTTTTATTTATTTTTCACAAAAACAGCTTACACAGTATGCATGACAAAAACAGTATACACGGTACAAATACTCCCAATGTTTAGCGGGGGTCCGGGGACCAATTCAGGGGTCTAATTCGTACGGTGCACAAGGGAAAACAGGTTGAGTCAACCGGTCCAATTCCAGACTTCATTGGCCTCTTTCCCTCCCGCTTCCGCATCCGCTCCCGCTCCAATGACCCTTCAGGTTGATCATGCTCTGAAGAAGAGGTATGGTTGGGGTATTGTATGCTGCTCTCAGCCCCGGAGCCCTCTCCGGAGGTATCCTCATCTGATGGCTGTAGACATCCTTCTGATTCTGATGCAGCTGCTGCAGCAACCGATGACGCCCTGAACATTGAGCGGATTTTAAATGCCTCCTTTATTCCAGGTGCATTCGCGTAGAACCGGTCAGCCGTGGTTATGTCGTGACACATAAACCTGGCGAGAATCGACCGGCTTGATGGATCTTGGTGATGCTTGATATTGTCAGCCAGGGCAGTGCGCAGGATTGTGAAGGTGACGGCTGTTTCTAGCCCAGCATCAGCCCATGCACTCTTCAAGTGAGCATTCAGGTTCCTGGAGGCACACTTCCCTGTTGTGGAAAGGAAGAATTCATTCTGAGGACCCAGCAATGCTCTTTTATCCCCATCCACTGCATGACCCAGCTAAACTCATTTACTGTAAGCGCCAGCTGTGCTTCGCCAAATGTCTTGGCTGTCTTGTGGTCCTGCACATGGATGATGTAGCCATCAGCAGTTCCCCTTTTGTCCGCCTCTAATACCTCGATGTTGGTCATGTTTGCGTACACGCCCGGACGGTGGCCATAGAGGAGGCTCCAATGGAGGGTTAGATAGCCATATAGCAGGTTTTGGGGTTCTGAGGTCGGCGTGATGGTCATCAGGTCGAGGAGCTGGGGGATGCGCTTCTCTGCGGCCGCCATGGCGGCGAAAAGTTCAGCCTGGCTCGGCAGATGATCCAGTTTATTCCTTTTCACCTTAAACTGGTGCACAGTGACTGCCTTCTTCATGTTTTTCATGTTGGCTCTCAACTCTCTGATTATGTGGGAAATATCAGACATGGTGAGCCTGCACCCCCGGGGCTTTGATTCAGACATGTACCTCATGAAATGATTCACATTCTTCAGGAAGAACTCCGATGTGGTGACTGCCTGGCACCACTTCGAAATATAATTGATCCAGCCACGGATCTTATTTAAGTCTTTCAGGAACAGCCAGTCTGACAGCCGCTTCACACCATGGGACGAGAATGTGAGGAAGTGTTTTATCCTGCTGACCTTCGACAGAGCATTTTCTTTATGTTTTACTGTCGGAGCTACACCCTCACAATGCTCCCTGTATGTCTGAAGGTACGCCTCCATGCTTTTAGGCAACTTGATTTCACGCATGGTATTACCCCGTCCCTTACCAGTGGACCAGAGATTTGGGGGGGAGGGCGAGTTCTTAGACAGCTTAGCTTTCAGCTTATTGTAGACAGACGCACGGGTCTTCTGACATACAGGGGCCCTACTACCGGAGGCTGCTGGGGACTGCATCACAGGGTGGTCAGGGGTCTTCACACACGGGGCTGCACCGGAGGCTGCTGGGGACTGCATCACAGGGTGGTCAGGGGTCTTCACACACGGGTCTGCACCGGAGGCTGCTGGGGACTCCATCACAGGGTGGTCAGGGGTCTTCACACCCGGGTCTCCACCGGAGGCTGCTGTGTTCGTGTCGGAGGTACTTGTGATTGGAAGGCCCTTAAATCGTATACATTCTTCATCTTCCTCAGGCACAGCAGCGGTGGCCTTCTGCTTCCTGGGTTTTAGCTCCTTTTTCAGCCTGGAGCGCAGGGTCTTCACCTCATCATTTAGGGCATCCTTCTGAGCCCGCAATGCCACATTTTCCAGCACCACCTGCCTGCAGTCATCATTGTCACACTCAATATGTGGGGACAAGGGTGGAGGGTGCTCGGGGTATTCCTCCTCATTGTCTATATCCAATGATGTAGCCATTCCAATGATGGGGTTAGTCTCACGGAGGTCATGGAGCAACTGCAGGGCCACACTATGCTTCAGCCTTGCCATGACCTGATGTGCCACACATCGGGATAACTCAGGGTGGTCATGAGTTACATGACGGTCCAGTCTCTTCCCAGCATACGAACACCCTGTGATGGGACAGGGTTTGGTGCGAACATTTATCCTGCCACTCGCCATTTTCAGAATGATGCCTCTCTCTTCCAAGTTACGCACTGCATGTTTGTGCTTAAGGTGCTTGTTCAATGCCAGATAGAGGAGTCTGCACACCGGGCATTCGGACGACATCCTCACTAGAACAGACACAATGAATTTGATCAAAATGATGTTCTATTTATATGCGTTAGTGTTACCGGTGATTGCGACACTGGGTCCGATGCTTCAATACATGGTGCACGGACCAAGGGAGGTATTGGGTTACCACCGGGTCGGATGGTCCCACCTCCGCAGGGCTGGTGATGGCAACATGTGGTATGATGCATCAATTCATGGTGCCCCAACCGTGGGAGGGTTTGGGGTGCCCCGGAAAAGCAAAGAAAGGGTCCGACAATAGACTCTTGTGAGGCGGCCAGAGAGTCTGTCATCTCTCGGTCCTATCCTCCAGGCAACATAAGTTCAAGACCGCCAGAGCACCGGCACGAGGCCGGGACGGCGGAGGCCCTCCGATGGCGGGTCACGTTTGCCATTCGATCAGTGAGGTGAGAGGAGAAGAACGCAGCAAAAATGGTCAAGATCCGTTCATGTACGGAGGGGGGGGGGCACCCGGGACCGGGCAGTGCCCCCGGTAAGTGGAACCGGGTGAAACGGGCCAAAACTGAAAAAATATAAAAAATATAAAAATAATGAAAATTTATGAAAAAATAAAATAAAATTAAAAAAAAAAAAAAATTAAAAAAATGTATAAAAGAACCAGGCAAAATGGGGGAAAATGTAAAAAAAGTGTCCGAAAAAAGTGCCTCATGAGCCCGCCAGAGTCCCCTGTCAACTCCCCTGTCATTCCTCCAGAGTCACATTTGACATAGAAAACTTTTTTTGAGAACCAGGCAAGAGTGGTGAAAATGTAAAAAATGTATCCGAAAATAGTGTCTCATAACGCGGGTAGAGTCCCCTGTCGACTCCCCTGTCATTCCTCCAGAGTCACATTTGACATAGAAAACTTTTTTTGAGAACCAGGCAAGAGTGGTGAAAATGTAAAAAGTATCCGAAAATAGTGTCTCATAACGGGTAGAGTCCCCTGTCGACTCCCCTGTCATTCCTCCAGAGTCACATTTGACATAGAAAACTTTTTTTGAGAACCAGGCAAGAGTGGTGAAAATGTAAAAAGTATCCGAAAATAGTGTCTCATAACGCGGGTAGAGTCCCCTGTCGACTCCCCTGTCATTCCTCCAGAGTCACATTTGTCAGAAAAATCTTTTTTGAGAACCAGGCAAGAGTGGTGAAAATGTTAAAATGTATCCGAAAATAGTGTCTCATGAGGCGGGTAGAGTCCCCTGTCGACTCCCGTCATTCCTCCAGAGTCACATTTCAGAGAAAATCTTTTTTGACAACCAGGCAAAGGGTGAAAATGTAAAAATGTATCCGAAAATAGTGTCTCATGAGGCGGATAGAGTCCCCTGTCACTCCCGTTACATTCCCCAGAGGCATTTTTCAGAGAAAACTTTTTTGAGAACCAGGCAAGAGTGGTGAAAATGTTAAAATGTATCCGAAAATAGTGTCTCATGAGGCGGATAGAGTCCCCTGTCAACTCCCGTTACATTCAACCAGAGGCAGGTTTTTCAGAGAAAATCTTTTTTGACAACCAGGCAAAGGGTTGAAAATGTTAAAATGTATCCGAAAATAGTGTCTCATGAGGCGGATAGAGTCCCCTGTCAACTCCCGTTACATTCACCCAGAGGCAGATTTGTCCGAGTCAACTTTTGTGAGAACCAGGCTGGGGGGTCTTGAGGCACAAAATATGGCTGACCGGTAGTGCTTGGTGAGCGGACACTTCACCTCCGCGTTTGCACACAGCCGTTTTTTTTCAGAGTATGGCCAAAAACCGGGTTTCTGATTTCGTGCAGACAGTAGTCTGATATTTATGAATGAATTTTTTGGACAGAGTAGGGGAAATGAAAGCCCGGACCCTTTTCCACTTCTCCGTTGCAACGTACATCGGAGAAGGGGAAAAAGCGCCGAAGGGTTGAGCTTTTCATTTCCCCTTCTCCGTGGGCACTCAGTCATTTTTTCAGACTTTTTTCAAAACTTCATTTTTGATTATTTTAAGATATAATTAACCATTTTCTTCACTTTTTCTTCTTTCCACGGGTGGGGGACCATGGCAGGCAGCCTATGAACACCGAAATTCGGCCTGGAACCTCCAGGATATTTGGGCTAAGCTCCATAAACTGACAGAATCACCCAGAAATGTCACTTTCCTACCCCAGAAATATATCATACAAATACATTTAATTAGTATGGGACTTCCAGGGAACATAACAGCTATTAAAAAGCCAGGAAAATAGCTTGGATCCTGGGTAAACCATGTGTACAGGGTGTGGGAATTACAGGTCACATAAAAGCTATTAAAAAGCCAGGGAAATAGCTTGGATCCTGGGTAAAATGTGTGTACAGTGTGCGTGGGACTGCCAGGCGCAAAACAGCTATTAAAAGCCAGGGAAATAGCTTGGATCCTGGGTAAAATGTGTGTACAGTGTGTGGGACTGCCAGGGCGCAAAACAGCTATTACAAAGCCAGGGAAATAGCTTGGATCCTGGGTAAAATGTGTGTACAGTGTGTGGGACTGCCAGGGCGCAAAACAGCTATTAAAAGCCAGGGAAATAGCTTGGATCCTGGGTAAAATGTGTGTACAGTGTGGGGACTGCCAGGGCGCAAAACAGCTATTAAAAGCCAGGGAAATAGCTTGGATCCTGGGTAAAATGTGTGTACAGTGTGTGGGACTGCCAGGGCGCAAAACAGCTATTAAAAGCCAGGGAAATAGCTTGGATCCTGGGTAAAATGTGTGTACAGTGTGTGGGACTGCCAGGGCGCAAAACAGCTATTAAAAAGCCAGGGAAATAGCTTGGATCCTGGGTACAATTGAAGCAGAGTGCACCCAGAGAGCCGGCACGCGCAGCTGCATTTTCAACCCGGAATAAGTGTTCAAAAGGCCGGGTAAAGTTGGTTGAAATACACCCCTGGATGGATGTGATGTGTGTCAATATTATGCCACATCCAGGGTGCGTCACTGATCTATACAAGCCAGGGACATAGCTTGGATCCTGTGTAAAATGTGTGTACAGTGTGGGTGGGACTGCCAGGGCGCAAAACAGCTATTAAAAAGCGGGGGAGAAGAGCTTGGATCCTGGGTAAAATGTGTGACAGTGTGTGGGACTGCCAGGGCGCAAAACAGCTATTAAAAAGCCAGGGAAATAGCTTGGATCCTGGGTAAAATGTGTGTACAGTGTGCGTGGGACTGCCATGGCGCAAAACAGCTATTAAAAAGCGGGGAGAAGAGCTTGGATCCTGGGTAAAATGTGTGTTCAGTGTGCGTGGGACTGCCAGGGCGCAAAACAGCTATTAAAAAGCCAGGGAAATAGCTTGGATCCTGGGTAAAATGTGTGTACAGTGTGCGTGGGACTGCCAGGGCGCAAAAAAGCTATTAAAAAGCCAGGGAAATAGCTTGGATCCTGGGTAAAATGTGTGTACAGTGTGCGTGGGACTGCCAGGGCGCAAAACAGCTATTAAAAAGCGGGGGAGAAGAGCTTGGATCCTGGGTAAAATGTGTGTACAGTGTGCGTGGGACTGCCAGGGCGCAAAACAGCTATTAAAAAGCGGGGGAGAAGAGCTTGGATCCTGGGTAAAATGTGTGTACAGTGTGTGGAACTGCCAGGGCGCAAAACAGCTATTAAAAAGCCAGGGAAATAGCTTGGATCCTGGTTAAAATGTGTGTACAGTGTGCGTGGGACTGCCAGGGCGCAAAACAGCAGCTATTAAAAGCGGGGGAGAAGAGCTTGGATCCTGGGTAAAATGTGTGTACAGTGTGTGGGACTGCCAGGGCGCAAAACAGCTATTAAAAAGCCAGGGAAATAGCTTGGATCCTGGGTAAAATGTGTGTACAGTGTGCGTGGGACTGCCAGGGCGCAAAACAGCTATTAAAAAGCCAGGGAAATAGCTTGGATCCTGGTAAAATGTGTGTACAGTGTGTGGGACTGCCAGGGCGCAAAACAGCTATTAAAAAGCCAGGGAAATAGCTTGGATCCTGGGTAAAATGTGTGTACAGTGTGCGTGGGACTGCCAGGGCGCAAAACAGCTATTAAAAAGCGGGGGAGAAGAGCTTGGATCCTGGGTAAAATGTGTGTACAGTGTGTGGGACTGCCAGGGCGCAAAACAGCTATTAAAAAGCCAGGGAAATAGCTTGGATCCTGGGTAAAATGTGTGTACAGTGTGCGTGGGACTGCCAGGGCGCAAAACAGCTATTAAAAAGCGGGGGAGAAGAGCTTGGATCCTGGGTACAATTGAAGCAGAGTGCACCCAGAGAGCGGCGCGCGCAGCTGCCTTTTCGACCCGGGAATAAGTGTTCAAAAGGCCGGGTAAAGTTGGTTGAAATACACCCCTGGATGGATGTGATGTGTGTCAATATTATGCCACAACCAGGGTGTATACAAGCAACGGAAATAGCTTGGATCCTGGGTAAATGTGTGTACATTGTGTGGGACTGCCAGGGCGCAAAACAGCTATTAAAAAGCCAGGGAAATAGCTTGGATCCTGGGTAAAATGTGTGTACAGTGTGCGTGGGACTGCCAGGGCGCAAAACAGCTATTAAAAAGCGGGGAGAAGAGCTTAGATCCTGGGTAAATGTGTGCACAGTGTGTGGGACTGCCAGGGCGCATAACAGCTATTAAAAGCCAGGGAAATAGCTTGGATCCTGGGTAAAATGTGTGTACAGTGTGTGGACTGCCAGGGCGCAAAACAGCTATTAAAAGCGGGGGAGAAGAGCTTGGATCCTGGTACAATTGAAGCAGAGTGCACCCAGAGAGCCGCGCGCGCAGCTGCATTTTCGACCCGGGAATAAGTGTTCTAACTTCGGGTAAAGATGGTTGAAATACACCCCTGGATGGATGTTATGTGTGGTCAATATTATGCCACATCCAGGGTGCGTCACTGCCATATAAAAGCCACGGAAATAGCTTGATCCTGGGTAAAATGTGTGTACAGGGCGTGGGAATGACAGGACGCAAACAGCTATTAAAAAGCGGGAGAGAAGAGCTTGGATCCTGGGTAACATGTGTGTACAGTGTGTGGGACTGCCAGGGCGCAATACAGCTATTAAAAAGCCAGGGAAATAGCTTGGATCCTGGGTAAAATGTGTGTACAGTGTGCGTGGGCTGCCAGGGCGCAAAACAGCTATTAAAAGCCAGGGAAAGCTTGGATCCTGGTAAAATGTGTGTACAGTGTGCGTGGGACTGCCAGGGCGCAAACAGCTATTAAAAGCGGGGGAGAAGAGCTTGGATCCTGGGTAAATAGAGGCAGAGTGCACCCAGAGAGCAGGCCGGCGCAGCTGCATTTTCGACCGGGGAAAATGGTTTGAAAGGTGGGGATAAAGTGTTTTAAAGGTGGGGAAAGTGTTCACGCAGCCCCCTGACAACGGTAATAATGATTAAAAACCATTTCTAGGGCAGGGTGTATTTAAAAGTGAAAGAAAAACCATTTAAAACCGGTTAAAAGGCACACAAAGTGATTTAAGTGCAGTTCCCATGTGTCCCCACAGGAGGGCGCTTCAGCCTGCTTGAGCACAGTGCATTAACCGTAAAACATGCCATAAATAAAGGCAAATGGATGGATTTAAGGTGCGGGGAGGCTCCGCACGAGACACAGGTACATTTCCCAATCCCACAGTAGTGACAACGGTGATTTAAACTGGTTTCTGGGGGAAAAGAGTGCTCAAAGTCTGATAAAACTCTGATAACGGTGTGGTACAAGTCTGATTGTTTCAGAGACCCATAGTAAGGATACAATATAACCATGTCCATCTAAAAGTATCCATTAAAATGCATTTGCAGGGTGAACAGTGCAGAGAGAAGCCTGAAAATGCCTCTCCAGCACCACAGCGAGCTCCCGGGTGCTGCGGAGGGTGGGAGGCAGGCGCCGCTGGCTTTCTCGACCCAGGGAAAGTGTTTGAAAGGTGGGGGGGGAAAGTGTTTTAAAGGTGGGCCAACTAGTGTTGTGAATAGAGGCATAGTGCACCCAGAGACAGGCCGGCGCAGCTGCCTTTTCGACCCGGGAATAAGTGTTCTAAAGGGGGGTAAAGTTGTTTGAAATATACCCTGGATGATGGCAGTGTGGTAAATATTATGCCACACACCTCCAGGGTGCATCACTGCCCTATTCAAGCCAGGGAAATAGCTTGGATCCTGGGTAAACGTGTGTGTACAGGGTGGGACTTCCAGGTATTTACAAGACTTTTCCCCCGCCTTTCAAACAATTATGCCTGGGTTGTAATGTCAGCTGCTCCGTCCTGCTAAGGGCACACATGAGCGAGACATGCTGGAGAGCATTAGACCGTCCTTTGGGGGTCTGTGAGCGCACTCTGGGGCAGATATAAGTGTACGATTAGGTCTGTCACTTTGTGTAACCGCACAACTCCTTGACATCTCCCGAGAGAGGACGTCCATTATCGGTAACGCGTCTAAGGCAGAGATAAGCGTACCATTAGGTCTGTCACTTCGGGTAACCGCACCACGCATTGACATCTCCCGAGAGCTGACATCCATTATCGGTAATGCCTCTAAGGCATGCAAGGGAATACTCTCGTTTCTGGACGAAATTAACATGGGATCACTCCGGCCATCAGACGTACTTCGTCTCACTGGAATATTAACGGTCAGATGGAATATAAAATCGACCCCATTTATCCGGCCAGTGACGGGAGAGTTTTGAAAGTGACAAAACACTGTTCCATACATTTTAAAAACACTTAAACAATTCAAAAATATTTCCCCAGGATTCAAGGACCTTACATGGCTTGTATAGGGCAGTGAGACATCATGGAGGTGTCAGACTATGTATCACACTGTGTATCCAGGGGTCTATGTCAAACAACTTTACCCGCCTTTAGAACACTTATTCATGGGTCTGGAAGTGAGTTTTAGCCTGTCATTTTGCAGTATATGATTCAACATGGAAGCACTCCTCAAAATGAACATATTATGTACATTTTCAGGGGTGCTTCCATGTTAAATCTTATACTGCAAGATGACAGGCTAAACTCTCTTCCAGACGTTTAAAAACACTTAAACAATTCAAAAATATTTACCCAGGATCCAAGCACCTTCCATGGCTTGTATAGGGCAGTGAGACATCATGGAGGTGTCAGACTATGTATCACACTGTATATCCAGGGGTCTAGTTCAAACAACTTTACCCCGCCTTTAGAACACTTGTTCATGGGTCTGGAAGTGAGTTTTAGCCTGTCATTTTGCAGTATATGATTTAACATGGAAGCACTCCTCAAAATGAACATATTATGTACATTTTCAGGGGTGCTTCCATGTTAAATCATATCCTGCAAGATGACGGGCTAAAACTCTCTTCCAGACGTTTAAAAACACTTAAACAATTCAAAAATATTTACCCAGGATCCAAGCTCTTCTCCCCCGCTTTTTAATAGCTGTTTTGCGCCCTGGCAGTCCCACGCACACTGTACACACAGTTTAACCAGGATCCAAGCTATTTCCCTGGCTTGTATAGAGCAGTGACGCACCCTGGATGTGGCATAATATTGACCACCCATCACATCCATCCAGGGTGTATTTCAACCAACTTTACCCGGCCTTTTGAACACTTATTCCCGGGTTGAAAATGCAGCTGCGCGCGCCGGCTCTCTGGGTGCACTCTGCTTCAATTGTACCCAGGATCCAAGCTATTTCCCTGGCTTTTTAATAGCTGTTTTGCGCCCTGGCAGTCCACGCACACTGTACACACATTTTACCCAGGATCCAAGCTATTTCCCTGGCTTCTTAATAGCTGTTTTGCGCCCTGGCAGTCCCACGCACACTGTACACACACAGTTTACCCAGGATCCAAGCTATTTCCCTGGCTTGCATATGGCAGTGACGCACCCTGGTTGTGGCATAATATTGACCACACATAACATCCATCCAGGGGTGTATTTCAACCAACTTTACCCGGCCTTTTGAACACTTATTCCGGGTCGAAAAGGCAGCTGCGCGCGCCGGCTCTCTGGGTGCACTCTGCTTCAATTGTACCCAGGATCCGAGCTATTTCCGTGGCTTTTATACGCCCTGGTTGTGGCAATATTGACCACACATAACATCCATCCAGGGGTGTATTTCAACCATCTTTACCCCGAAGTTAGAACACTTATTCCCGGGTCGAAAATGCAGCATCGCCCGCCGGATCTCTGGGTGCACTCTGCTTCAATTGTACCCAGGATCCAAGCTATTTCCCTGGCTTTTATACACCCTGGTTGTGGCATAATATTGACCACACATAACATCCATCCAGGGGTGTATTTCAACCATCTTTACCCGAAGTTAGAACACTTATTCCCGGGTCGAAAATACAGCTGCGCGCGCCGGCTCTCTGGGTGCACTCTGCTTCAATTGTACCCAGGATCCAAGCTATTTCCGTGGCTTTTATACGCCCTGGTTGTGGCATAATATTGACCACACATAACATCCATCCAGGGGTGTATTTCAACCATTTACCCCGAAGTTAGAACACTTATTCCCGGGTCGAAAATGCAGCATCGCCCGCCGGCTCTCTGGGTGCCCTCTGCTTCAATTTTACCCAGGATCCAAGCTCTTCTCCCCCGCTTTTTAACAGCTGTTTTGCGCCCTGGCAGTCCCACGCACACTGTACACACAGTTTACCCAGGATCCAAGCTATTTCCCTGGCTTTTTAATAGCTGTTTTGCGCCCTGGCAGTCCCACGCACACTGAACACACATTTTACCCAGGATCCAAGCTATTTCCCTGGCTTGTATATGGCAGTGACGCACCCTGGTTGTGGCATAATATTGACCACACATAACATCCATCCAGGGGTGTATTTCAACCAACTTTACCCGGCCTTTTGAACACTTATTCCCGGGTCGAAAAGGCAGCTGCGCGCGCCGGCTCTCTGGGTGCACTCTGCTTCAATTTTACCCAGGATCCAAGCTATTTCCGTTGCTTGTATACACCTGGTTGTGGCATAATATTGACCACACTGCGCATTCATCCAGGGGTGTATTTCAACCAACTTTACCCCGAAGTTAGAACACTCATTCCGGGTCGAAAAGGCAGCTGCGCGCGCCGGCTCTCTGGGTGCACTCTGCTTCAATTGTACCCAGGATCCGAGCTATTTCCGTGGCTTTTATACGCCCTGGTTGTGGCATAATATTGACCACACATAACATCCATCCAGGGGTGTATTTCAACCATCTTTACCCCGAAGTTAGAACACTTATTCCCGGGTCGAAAATGCAGCATCGCCCGCCGGATCTCTGGGTGCACTCTGCTTCAATTGTACCCAGGATCCAAGCTATTTCCCTGGCTTTTATACACCCTGGTTGTGGCATAATATTGACCACACATAACATCCATCCAGGGGTGTATTTCAACCATCTTTACCCCGAAGTTAGAACACTTATTCCCGGGTCGAAAATACAGCTGCGCGCGCCGCTCTCTGGGTGCACTCTGCTTCAATTGTACCCAGGATCCAAGCTATTTCCGTGGCTTTTATACGCCCTGGTTGTGGCATAATATTGACCACACATAACATCCATCCAGGGGTGTATTTCAACCATCTTTACCCCGAATTAGAACACTTATTCCGGGGTCGAAAATGCAGCTGCGCGCGCCTCCTCTCTGGGTGCACTCTGCTTCAATTGCACCCAGGATCCAAGCTATTTCCCTGGCTTTTTAATAGCTGTTTTGCGCCCTGGCAGTCCCACACACGTACACACACGGCTACCCAGGATCCAAGCTATTTCCCTGGCTTTGTAATAGCTGTTTTGCGCCCTGGCAGTCCCACGCACACTGTACACACATTTTACCCAGGATCCAAGCTATTTCCCTGGCTTTGTAATAGCTGTTTTGCGCCCTGGCAGTCCCACACACTGTACACACATTTTACCCAGGATCCAAGCTCTTCTCCCCCGCTTTTTAATAGCTGTTTTGCGCCCTGGCAGTCCCACGCACACTGTACACACATTTTACCCAGGATCCAAGCTATTTCCCTGGCTTTGTAATAGCTGTTTTGCGCCCTGGCAGTCCCACGCACACTGTACACACATTTACCCAGGATCCAAGCTATTTCCCTGGCTTTGTAATAGCTGTTTTGCGCCCTGGCAGTCCCACACACTGTACACACATTTTACCCAGGATCCAAGCTCTTCTCCCCCGCTTTTTAATAGCTGTTTTGCGCCCTGGCAGTCCCACGCACACTGTACACACATTTTACCAGGATCCAAGCTATTTCCCTGGCTTTGTAATAGCTGTTTTGCGCCCTGGCAGTCCCACGCACACTGTACACACATTTTACCCAGGATCCAAGCTATTTCCCTGGCTTTGTAATAGCTGTTTTGCGCCCTGGCAGTCCCACACACTGTACACACATTTTACCCAGGATCCAAGCTCTTCTCCCCCGCTTTTAATAGCTGTTTTGCGCCCTGGCAGTCCCCGCACACTGTACACACATTTTACCCAGGATCCAAGCTATTTCCCTGGCTTTGTAATAGCTGTTTTGCGCCCTGGCAGTCCCACACTGTACACACATTTTACCCAGGATCCAAGCTCTTCTCCCCCGCTTTTTAATAGCTGTTTTGCGCCCTGGCAGTCCCACGCACACTGTACACACATTTTACCCAGGATCCAAGCTATTTCCCTGGCTTTTTAATAGCTGTTTTGCGCCCTGGCAGTCCCACACACTGTACACACACGGCTACCCAGGATCCAAGCTATTTCCCTGGCTTTTTAATAGCTGTTTTGCGCCTGGCAGTCCCACGCACACTGTACACACATTTTACCCAGGATCCAAGCTATTTCCCTGGCTTTGTAATAGCTGTTTTGCGCCCTGGCAGTCCACGCACACTGTACACATTTTACCCAGGATCCAAGCTATTTCCCTGGCTTTGTAATAGCTGTTTTGCGCCCTGGCAGTCCCACACTGTACACACATTTTACCCAGGATCCAAGCTCTTCTCCCCCGCTTTTTAATAGCTGTTTTTGCGCCCTGGCAGTCCCACGCACACTGTACACACATTTTACCCAGGATCCAAGCTATTTCCCTGCTTTGTAATAGCTGTTTTGCGCCCTGGCAGTCCCACACTGTACACACATTTTACCCAGGATCCAAGCTCTTCTCCCCCGCTTTTTAATAGCTGTTTTGCGCCCTGGCAGTCCCACGCACACTGTACACACATTTTACCCAGGATCCAAGCTATTTCCCTGGCTTTGTAATAGCTGTTTTGCGCCCTGGCAGTCCCACACACTGTACACACATTTTACCCAGGATCCAAGCTATTTCCCTGGCTTCTTAATAGCTGTTTTGCGCCCTGGCAGTCCCACACACACTGTACACACATTTTACCCAGGATCCAAGCTATTTCCCTGGCTTTTAATAGCTGTTTTGCGCCCTGGCAGTCCCACACACTGTACACACATTTTACCCAGGATCCAAGCTATTTCCCTGGCTTTTAATAGCTGTTTTGCGCCCTGGCAGTCCCACACACTGTACACACATTTTACCCAGGATCCAAGCTATTTCCCTGGCTTTAATAGCTGTTTTGCGCCCTGGCAGTCCCACACACTGTACACACATTTTACCCAGGATCCAAGCTATTTCCCTGGCTTTTAATAGCTGTTTTGCGTCCTGGCAGTCCCACGCACACTGTACACACATTTTACCCAGGATCCAAGCTATTTCCCTGGCTTTTTAATAGCTTTTATGTGACCTGTAATTCCCACACCCTGTACACATGGTTTACCCAGGATCCAAGCTATTTTCCTGGCTTTTTAATAGCTGTTATGTTCCCTGGAAGTCCCATACTAATTAAATGTATTTGTATGATATATTTCTGGGGTAGGAAAGTGACATTTCTGGGTGATTCTGTCAGTTTATGGAGCTTAGCCCAAATATCCTGGAGGTTCCAGGCCGAATTTCGGTGTTCATAGGCTGCCTGCCATGGTCCCCCACCCGTGGAAAGAAGAAAAAAGTGAAGAAAATGGTTAATTATATGTTAAAATAATCAAAATGAAGTTTTGAAAAAAGTCTGAAAAAATGACTGAGTGCCCACGGAGAAAGGGGAAATGAAAAGCTCAACCCTTCGGCGCTTTTTCCCCTTCTCCGATGTACGTTGCAACGGAGAAGTGGAAAAGGGTCCGGGCTTTCATTTCCCCTACTCTGTCCAAAAAATTCATTCATAAATATCAGACTACTGTCTGCACGAAATCAGAAACCCGGTTTTTGGTCATACTCTGAAAAAAAACGGCTGTGTGCAAACGCGGAGGTGAAGTGTCCGCTCACCAAGCACTACCGGTCAGCCATATTTTGTGCCTCAAGACCCCCCAGCCTGGTTCTCACAAAAGTTGACTCGGACAAATCTGCCTCTGGGTGAATGTAACGGGAGTTGACAGGGGACTCTATCCGCCTCATGAGACACTATTTTCGGATACATTTTAACATTTTCAACCCTTTTGCCTGGTTGTCAAAAAAGATTTTCTCTGAAAAACCTGCCTCTGGTTGAATGTAACGGGAGTTGACAGGGGACTCTATCCGCCTCATGAGACACTATTTTCGGATACATTTTAACATTTTCACCACTCTTGCCTGGTTCTCAAAAAAGGTTTTCTATGAAATGTGACCTGGGAATGTAGGGAGTTGACAGGGGACTCTATCCGCCTCATGAGACACTATTTTCGGATACATTTTTACATTTTCACCCTTTGCCTGGTTCTCAAAAAATTTTCTATGTCAAATGTGACTCTGGAGGAATGACAGGGAGTCGACAGGGGACTCTACCCGCGTTATGAGACACTATTTTCGGATACATTTTTACATTTTCACCACTCTTGCCTGGTTCTCAAAAAAGTTTTCTATGTCAAATGTGACTCTGGAGGAATGACAGGGGAGTCGACAGGGGACTCTACCCGCGTTATGAGACACTATTTTCGGATACATTTTTTACATTTTCACCACTCTTGCCTGGTTCTCAAAAAAAGTTTTCTATGTCAAATGTGACTCTGGAGGAATGACAGGGGAGTCGACAGGGGACTCTACCCGCGTTATGAGACACTATTTTCGGATACATTTTTTACATTTTCACCACTCTTGCCTGGTTCTCAAAAAAAGTTTTCTATGTCAAATGTGACTCTGGAGGAATGACAGGGGAGTCGACAGGGGACTCTACCCGCGTTATGAGACACTATTTTCGGATACATTTTTTACATTTTCACCACTCTTGCCTGGTTCTCAAAAAAAGTTTTCTATGTCAAATGTGACTCTGGAGGAATGACAGGGGAGTTGACAGGGGACTCTGGCGGGCTCATGAGGCACTTTTTTCGGACACTTTTTTTACATTTTCCCCCTTTTGCCTGGTTCTTTTATACATTTTTTTTAATTTTTATTTTTTTTTAATTTTATTTTATTTTTTCATAAATTTTCATTATTTTTATATTTTTTATATTTTTTCAGTTTTGGCCCGTTTCACCCGGTTCCACTTACCGGGGGCACTGCCCGGTCCCGGGTGCCCCCCCCCCCTCCGTACATGAACGGATCTTGACCATTTTTGCTGCGTTCTTCTCCTCTCACCTCACTGATCGAATGGCAAACGTGACCCGCCATCGGAGGGCCTCCGCCGTCCCGGCCTCGTGCCGGTGCTCTGGCGGTCTTGAACTTATGTTGCCTGGAGGATAGGACCGAGAGATGACAGACTCTCTGGCCGCCTCACAAGAGTCTATTGTCGGACCCTTTCTTTGCTTTTCCGGGGCACCCCAAACCCTCCCACGGTTGGGGCACCATGAATTGATGCATCATACCACATGTTGCCATCACCAGCCCTGCGGAGGTGGGACCATCCGACCCGGTGGTAACCCAATACCTCCCTTGGTCCGTGCACCATGTATTGAAGCATCGGACCCAGTGTCGCAATCACCGGTAACACTAACGCATATAAATAGAACATCATTTTGATCAAATTCATTGTGTCTGTTCTAGTGAGGATGTCGTCCGAATGCCCGGTGTGCAGACTCCTCTATCTGGCATTGAACAAGCACCTTAAGCACAAACATGCAGTGCGTAACTTGGAAGAGAGAGGCATCATTCTGAAAATGGCGAGTGGCAGGATAAATGTTCGCACCAAACCCTGTCCCATCACAGGGTGTTCGTATGCTGGGAAGAGACTGGACCGTCATGTAACTCATGACCACCCTGAGTTATCCCGATGTGTGGCACATCAGGTCATGGCAAGGCTGAAGCATAGTGTGGCCCTGCAGTTGCTCCATGACCTCCGTGAGACTAACCCCATCATTGGAATGGCTACATCATTGGATATAGACAATGAGGAGGAATACCCCGAGCACCCTCCACCCTTGTCCCCACATATTGAGTGTGACAATGATGACTGCAGGCAGGTGGTGCTGGAAAATGTGGCATTGCGGGCTCAGAAGGATGCCCTAAATGATGAGGTGAAGACCCTGCGCTCCAGGCTGAAAAAGGAGCTAAAACCCAGGAAGCAGAAGGCCACCGCTGCTGTGCCTGAGGAAGATGAAGAATGTATACGATTTAAGGGCCTTCCAATCACAAGTACCTCCGACACGAACACAGCAGCCTCCGGTGGAGACCCGGGTGTGAAGACCCCTGACCACCCTGTGATGGAGTCCCCAGCAGCCTCCGGTGCAGACCCGTGTGTGAAGACCCCTGACCACCCTGTGATGCAGTCCCCAGCAGCCTCCGGTGCAGCCCCGTGTGTGAAGACCCCTGACCACCCTGTGATGCAGTCCCCAGCAGCCTCCGGTAGTAGGGCCCCTGTATGTCAGAAGACCCGTGCGTCTGTCTACAATAAGCTGAAAGCTAAGCTGTCTAAGAACTCGCCCTCCCCCCCAAATCTCTGGTCCACTGGTAAGGGACGGGGTAATACCATGCGTGAAATCAAGTTGCCTAAAAGCATGGAGGCGTACCTTCAGACATACAGGGAGCATTGTGAGGGTGTAGCTCCGACAGTAAAACATAAAGAAAATGCTCTGTCGAAGGTCAGCAGGATAAAACACTTCCTCACATTCTCGTCCCATGGTGTGAAGCGGCTGTCAGACTGGCTGTTCCTGAAAGACTTAAATAAGATCCGTGGCTGGATCAATTATATTTCGAAGTGGTGCCAGGCAGTCACCACATCGGAGTTCTTCCTGAAGAATGTGAATCATTTCATGAGGTACATGTCTGAATCAAAGCCCCGGGGGTGCAGGCTCACCATGTCTGATATTTCCCACATAATCAGAGAGTTGAGAGCCAACATGAAAAACATGAAGAAGGCAGTCACTGTGCACCAGTTTAAGGTGAAAAGGAATAAACTGGATCATCTGCCGAGCCAGGCTGAACTTTTCGCCGCCATGGCGGCCGCAGAGAAGCGCATCCCCCAGCTCCTCGACCTGATGACCATCACGCCGACCTCAAGCACCCAAAACCTGCTATATGGCTATCTAACCCTCCATTGGAGCCTCCTCTATGGCCACCGTCCGGGCGTGTACGCAAACATGACCAACATCGAGGTATTAGAGGCGGACAAAAGGGGAACTGCTGATGGCTACATCATCCATGTGCAGGACCACAAGACAGCCAAGACATTTGGCGAAGCACAGCTGGCGCTTACAGTAAATGAGTTTAGCTGGGTCATGCAGTGGATGGGGATAAAAGAAGCATTGCTGGGTCCTCAGAATGAATTCTTCCTTTCCACAACAGGGAAGTGTGCCTCCAGGAACCTGAATGCTCACTTGAAGAGTGCATGGGCTGATGCTGGGCTAGAAACAGCCGTCACCTTCACAATCCTGCGCACTGCCCTGGCTGACAATATCAAGCATCACCAAGATCCATCAAGCCGGTCGATTCTCGCCAGGTTTATGTGTCACGACATAACCACGGCTGACCGGTTCTACGCGAATGCACCTGGAATAAAGGAGGCATTTAAAATCCGCTCAATGTTCAGGGCGTCATCGGTTGCTGCAGCAGCTGCATCAGAATCAGAAGGATGTCTACAGCCATCAGATGAGGATACCTCCGGAGAGGGCTCCGGGGCTGAGAGCAGCATACAATACCCCAACCATACCTCTTCTTCAGAGCATGATCAACCTGAAGGGTCATTGGAGCGGGAGCGGATGCGGAAGCGGGAGGGAAAGAGGCCAATGAAGTCTGGAATTGGACCGGTTGACTCAACCTGTTTTCCCTTGTGCACCGTACGAATTAGACCCCTGAATTGGTCCCCGGACCCCCGCTAAACATTGGGAGTATTTGTACCGTGTATACTGTTTTTGTCATGCATACTGTGTAAGCTGTTTTTGTCATGCATACTGTGTAAGCTGTTTTGTGAAAAATAAATAAAAAAAAGGTGCCTGCTGCATTAGGGTTACCAGGGGCATGTGAAAACCCTCCACAGAGGGGGGTGGTGTTGCTGTGAAGAAGGTCGGATATGGATGCTGATGGGCGGACGGTAAATCACCACATAATCCACCCCTTTAAGTTTTACCAGGGCCATGTGAAAACCCTCCACAGAGGGGGGGTGGTGTTGCTGTGAAGAAGGTCGGATATGGATGCTGATGGGCGGACGGTAAATCACCACATAATCCACCCCTTTAAGTTTTACCAGGGCCATGTGAAAACCCTCCACAGAGGGGGGGTGGTGTTGCTGTGAAGAAGGTCGGATATGGATGCTGATGGGCGGACGGTAAATCACCACATAATCCACCCCTTTAAGTTTTACCAGGGCCATGTGAAAACCCTCCACAGAGGGGGGGTGGTGTTGCTGTGAAGAAGGTCGGATATGGATGCTGATGGGCGGACGGTAAATCACCACATAATCCACCCCTTTAAGTTTTACCAGGGCCATGTGAAAACCCTCCACAGAGGGGGGGTGGTGTTGCTGTGAAGAAGGTCGGATATGGATGCTGATGGGCGGACGGTAAATCACCACATAATCCACCCCTTTAAGTTTTACCAGGGCCATGTGAAAACCCTCCACAGAGGGGGGGTGGTGTTGCTGTGAAGAAGGTCGGATATGGATGCTGATGGGCGGACGGTAAATCACCACATAATCCACCCCTTTAAGTTTTACCAGGGCCATGTGAAAACCCTCCACAGAGGGGGGGTGGTGTTGCTGTGAAGAAGGTCGGATATGGATGCTGATGGGCGGACATTAAAGCACCACAAAATCCACCCCCTTTTAGGGTCACCAGGGGCACGAAGTTCTGGAGGGTGTGAATGTCTTGGTTTAGTCCGAGGGGGAGTGCTTAAGTGCGGGTCCCCGGGCACTCACGGTGGGCAAGGTTATGGAAGTACACATGATTGGGACACATGCTGGAGGTCATTAGTCCGTCCTTTGGTGGTCTGTGAGCCGCCAAAGAGAGGTGATTTTCCCGGTCTCTCTCCTGGAGGTCTGAAATAATCAAAGTGAACATGTTAGGGAGACACGCTGGGGGTCATTAGCCCGTCCTTTGGTGGTCTGTGAGCCGCCAAAGACAGGTGATTTTCCCGGTCTCTCTCCTGGAGGTGTGAAATGAACAAAGTGCACATATTAGGGATACTGCTGGAGGTCATTAGTCCGTCCTTTGGTGGTCTGTGAGCCGCCAAAGAGAGGTGATTTTCCCGGTGTCTCTCCTGGAGGTGTGAAATGAACAGAGTGCACATGTTAGGGAGACACGCTGGGGGTCATTAGTCCGTCCTTTGGTGGTCTGTGAGCCGCCAAAGAGAGGTGATTTTCCCGGGTCTCTCCTGGAGGTGTGAAATGAACAAAGTGCACATATTAGGGATACATGCTGGAGGTCATTAGTCCGTCCTGTGTGGTGTGTGAGCCGCCAAAGAGAGGTGATTTTCCCGGTGTCTCTCCTGGAGGTGTGAAATGAACAGTGCACATGTTAGGGAGACACGCTGGGGTCATTAGTCCGTCCTTTGGTGGTCTGTGAGCCGCCAAAGAGAGGTGATTTTCCCGGTGTCTCTCCTGGAGGTGTGAAATGAACAAAGTGCATATTAGGGATACATGCTGGAGGTCATTAGTCCGTCCTGTGGTGGTGTGTGAGCCGCCAAAGAGAGGTGATTTTCCCGGTGTCTCTCCTGGAGGTGTGAAATGAACAGAGTGCACATGTTAGGGAGACACGCTGGGGGTCATTAGTCCGTCCTTTGGTGGTCTGTGAGCCGCCAAAGAGAGGTGATTTTCCCGGTCTCTCTCCTGGAGGTGTGAAATGAACAAAGTGCACATATTAGGGATACATGCTGGAGGTCATTAGTCCGTCCTGTGGTGGTGTGTGAGCCGCCAAAGAGAGGTTATTTTACCGGTCTCTCTCCTGGAGGTGTGAAATGAACAGAGTGCACATGTTAGGGAGACACGCTGGGGGTCATTAGTCCGTCCTTTGGTGGTCTGTGAGCCGCCAAAGAGAGGTGATTTTCCCGGTCTCTCCTGGAGGTGTGAAATGAACAAAGTGCACATATTAGGGATACATGCTGGAGGTCATTAGTCCGTCCTGTGGTGGTGTGTGAGCCGCCAAAGAGAGGTTATTTTACCGGTCTCTCTCCTGGAGGTGTGAAATGAACCAAGTGCACATGTTAGGGAGACACGCTGGGGGTCATTAGCCGTCCTTTGGTGGTCTGTGAGCCGCCAAAGAGAGGTGATTTTCCCGGTCTCTCTCCTGGAGGTGTGAAATGAACAAAGTGCACATGTTAGGGAGACGTGCTGGGGTCAGCAGCCTGAGAGCAGGACCACGCAGCAGCCTTTTCAACCCAGGAATAAGTGTTCTAAAGGCGGGGTAAAGTTGGTTGAAATACACCCCTGGATGGATGTGATGTGTGGTCAATATTCTGCCACAACCAGGGTGCGTCACTGCCATATACAAGCCAGGGAAATAGCTTGGATCCTGGGTAAAATGTGTGTACAGTGTGTGGGACTGCCAGGGCGCAAAACAGCCATATACAAGCCAGGGAAATAGCTTGGATCCTGGGTAGCCATGTGTGTACAGTGTGTGGGACTGCCATGGCGCAAAACAGCTATTAAAAAGCCAGGGAAATAGCTTGGATCCTGGGTAAAATGTGTGTACAGTGTGCGTGGGACTGCCAGGGCGCAAAACAGCTATTAAAAAGCCAGGGAAATAGCTTGGATCCTGGGTAAACTGTGTGTACAGTGTGCGTGGGACTGCCAGGGCGCAAAACAGCTATTAAAAAGCCAGGGAAATATCTTGGATCCTGGGTAAACTGTGTGTACAGTGTGTGGGACTGCCAGGGCGCAAAACAGCTATTAAAAAGCCAGGGAAATAGCTTGGATCCTGGGTAAAATGTGTGTACAGTGTGTGGGACTGCCAGGGCGCAAAACAGCTGTTAAAAAGCGGGGGAGAAGAGCTTGGATCCTGGGTACAATTGAAGCAGAGTGCACCCAGAGAGCCGGCGGGCGATGCTGCATTTTCGACCCGGGAATAAGTGTTCAAAGGCCGGGTAAAGTTGGTTGAAATACACCCCTGGATGGCTGTGATGTGTGGTAAATATTCTGCCACAACCAGGGTGTGTACAAGCAACGGAAATAGCTTGGATCCTGGGTAAAATTGAAGCAGAGTGCACCCAGAGAGGAGACGCGCGCAGCTGCCTTTTCGACCCGGGAATAAGTGTTCAAAAGGCCGGGTAAAGTTGGTTGAAATACACCCCTGGATGGATGTGATGTGTGGTCAATATTATGCCACAACCAGGGTGTATACAAGCAACGGAAATAGCTTGGATCCTGGGTAAAATTGAAGCAGAGTGCACCCAGAGAGCCGGCGCGCGCAGCTGCCTTTTCGACCCGGGAATAAGTGTTCAAAAGGCCGGGTAAAGTTGGTTGAAATACACCCCTGGATGTGATGTGATGTGTGGTAAATATTCTGCCACAACCAGGGTGCGTCACTGCCATATACAAGCCAGGGAAATAGCTTGGATCCTGGGTAAACATGTGTGTGTACAGTGTGCGTGGGACTGCCAGGGCGCAAAACAGCTATTAAAAAGCCAGGGAAATAGCTTGGATCCTGGGTAAACTGTGTGTACAGTGTGCGTGGGACTGCCAGGGCGCAAAACAGCTATTACAAAGCCAGGTAAATAGCTTGGATCCTGGGTAAAATGTGTGTACAGTGTGTGGGACTGCCAGGGCGCAAAACAGCTATTAAAAAGCCAGGGAAATAGCTTGGATCCTGGGTAAACTGTGTGTACAGTGTGCGTGGGACTGCCAGGGCGCAAAACAGCTATTAAAAAGCCAGGGAAATAGCTTGGATCCTGGGTACAATTGAAGCAGAGTGCACCAGAGAGCCGGCGCGCGCAGCTGCATTTTCGACCGGGGAAAATGGTTTGAAAGGTGGGGATAAAGTGTTTTAAAGGTGGGGAAAGTGTTCACGCAGCCCCTGATGACGGTAATAATGATTAAAAACCATTTCTAGGGCAGGGTGTATTTTTAAAAGTGAAAGAAAAACCATTTTAAACCGGTTAAAAGGCACACAGAGTGATTTAAGTGCAGTTCCCATGTGCCCCACAGGAGGGCGCTTCAGCCTGCTTGAGCACAGTGCATTAACCGTAAAACATGCCATAAATAAAGGCAAATGGATGGATTTAAGGTGCGGGGAGGCTCCGCACGAGACACAGGCACATTCCCAATCCCCCACAGTAGTGACAACGGTGATTTAAACTAGTTTCTGCGGGGGAAAGAGTGCTCAAAGTCTGCTAAAACTCTGCTAAAACTGATAACGGCGTGGTACAAGTCTGATTGCTTCAGAGACCCATAGTAAGGATACAATATAACCATGGCCATCTAAAAGTATCCATTAAAATTCATTTGCAGGGTGAACAGAGCAGAGAGAAGCCTGAAAATGCCTCTCCAGCACCACAGCGAGCTCCCGGGTGCTGCGGAGGGTGGGAGGCAGGCGCCGCTGGCTTTCTCGACCCGGGAATAAGTGTTCAAAAGGCCGGGTAAAGTTGGTTGAAATACACCCCTGGATGGATGTGATGGGTGGTCAATATTATGCCACAACCAGGGTGTATACAAGCCACGGAAATAGCTTGGATCCGGGTACAATTGAAGCAGAGTGCACCCAGAGAGCCGGCGGGCGATGCTGCATTTTCGACCCGGAATAAGTGTTCAAAGGCCGGGTAAAGTTGGTTGAAATACACCCCTGGATGGCTGTGATGTGTGGTAAATATTATGCCACAACCAGGGTGTGTACAAGCCACGGAAATAGCTTGGATCCTGGCTACAATTGAAGCAGAGTGCACCCAGAGAGCCGGCGCGCGCAGCTGCCTTTTCGACCCGGGAATGAGTGTTCAAAAGCCGGGTAAAGTTGGTTGAAATACACCCCTGGATGGATGTGATGTGTGGTAAATATTCTGCCACAACCAGGGTGCGTCACTGCCATATACAAGCCAGGGAAATAGCTTGGATCCGGGTAAACTGTGTGTACAGTGTGCGTGGGACTGCCAGGGCGCAAAACAGCTATTAAAAAGCCAGGGAAATAGCTTGGATCCTGGGTAGCCATGTGTGTACAGTGTGCGTGGGACTGCCAGGGCGCAAAACAGCTATTAAAAAGCCAGGGAAATAGCTTGGATCCTGGGTAGCCATGTGTGTACAGTGTGCGTGGGACTGCCAGGGCGCAAAACAGCTATTAAAAAGCCAGGGAAATAGCTTGGATCCTGGGTAGCCATGTGTGTACAGTGTGCGTGGGACTGCCAGGGCGCAAAACAGCTATTAAAAAGCCAGGGAAATAGCTTGGATCCTGGGTAAAATGTGTGTACAGTGTGCGTGGGACTGCCAGGGCGCAAAACAGCTATTAAGAAGCCAGGGAAATAGCTTGGATCCTGGGTAAAATGTGTGTACAGTGTGTGGGACTGCCAGGGCGCAAAACAGCTGTTAAAAAGCGGGGGAGAAGAGCTTGGATCCTGGGTACAATTGAAGCAGAGTGCACCCAGAGAGCCGGCGGGCGATGCTGCATTTTCGACCCGGGAATAAGTGTTCTAACTTCGGGGTAAAGATGGTTGAAATACACCCCTGGATGGATGTTATGTGTGGTCAATATTATGCCACAACCAGGGTGTATAAAAGCCAGGGAAATAGCTTGGATCCTGGGTACAATTGAAGCAGAGTGCACCCAGAGAGCCGGCGCGCGCAGCTGCGTTTTCGACCGGGGAAAATGGTTTGAAAGGTGGGGATAAAGTGTTTTAAAGGTGGGGAAAGTGTTCACGCAGCCCCTGACAACGGTAATAATGATTAAAAACCATTTCTAGGGCAGGGTGTATTTTACAAAGTGAAAGAAAAACCATTTTAAACCGGTTAAAAGGCACACAGAGTGATTTAAGTGCAGTTCCCATGTGTCCCCACAGGAGGGCGCTTCAGCCTGCTCGAGCACAGTGCATTAACCGTAAAACATGCCATAAATACAGGCAAATGGATGGATGTAAGGTGCGGGGAGGCTCCGCACGAGACACAGGTACATTCCCAATCCCCACAGTAGTGACAACGGTGATTTAAACTGGTTTCTGCGGGGGAAAAGAGTGCTCAAAGTCTGATAAAACTCTGATAACGGTGTGGTACGAGTCTGATTGTTTCAGAGATCCATAGTAAGGATACAATATAACCATGTCCATCTAAAAGTATCCATTAAAATGCATTTGCAGGGTGAACAGAGCAGAGAGAAGCCTGAAAATGCCTCTCCAGCACCACAGCGAGCTCCCGGGTGCTGCGGAGGGTGGGAGGCAGGCGCCGCTGGCTTTCTCGACCCAGGGAAAGTGTTTGAAAGGTGGGGGGGGAAAGTGTTTTAAAGGTGGGCCAACTAGTGTTGTGAATAGAGGCATAGTGCACCAGAGACAGGCCGGCGCAGCTGCCTTTTCGACCGGGAATAAGTGTTCTAAAGGCGGGGTAAAGTTGTTTGAAATATACCCCTGGATGGAAGTGCAGTGTGGTAAATATTCTGCCACACACCTCCAGGGTGCATCACTGCCCTATTCAAGCCAGGGAAATAGCTTGGATCCTGGGTAAACATGTGTGTACAGGGTGTGGGACTTCCAGGTATTTACAAGACTTTTCCCCCCGCCTTTCAAACACTTATGCCTGGGTTGTAATGTCAGCTGCTCCGTCCTGCTAAGGGCACACATGAGCAAGACATGCTGGAGAGCATTAGACCGTCCTTTGGGGGTCTGTGAGCGCACTCTGGGGCAGATATAAGTGTACGATTAGGTCTGTCACTTTGTGTAACCGCACAACTCCTTGACATCTCCCGAGAGAGGACGTCCATTATCGGTAACGCGTCTAAGGCAGAGATAAGCGTACCATTAGGTCTGTCACTTCGGGTAACGCACCACGCATTGACATCTCCCGAGAGCTGACATCCATTATCGGTAATGCCTCTAAGGCATGTAAGGGGAGTTGCCATACCCGTGTTATGAGGCACTATTTTCGGACACTTTTCTTCATTTTCACCCCTTTTGCCTGGTTCTCAAAAAAGTTTATCTCTCCAAATGTGGGTGTGGAGGAATGTGAGGGGAGATGACAGGGGACTCTACCCGCGTTATGAGACACTATTTTCGGATACATTTATCCATTTTCACCCTTTTTGCCTGGTTCTCAAAAAAGTTTATCTCTCCAAATGTGAGTGTGGAAGAATGTGAAGGGAGTTGACAGGGGACTCTACCCGCCTTATGAGGCACTATTTTCGGATACTTTTTTTACATTTTCAGCCCTTTTGCCTGGTTAGGGTTAGGGTTAGGTTAGGAAGGCCACCAGATCTCCCCATGTCGCCCGACGACTTCATGGTTATACAGAGATCCAAGGAAAGTGGCCATAGATGACGTGTCGGCTCTTACCCTAGCTTAGTATCACGACTGAGTCATAAATATGTAAAGGTGTACAGTAGACAGGGTGATATAAGCTTGAAGGACAGAGACGAGGAGGGTAGCGGTGGTTACCGCGGATGCCTCCCCTTGCCGCAATGGCTGTATCTGTTTAAGACCCGTTTCCTTACGTCATCCCCAGAGAGGCTCGGCCAGAAAGGAGTTGGAAAAAGAGCAGAATGAAAAAGTAAGAAGCGAGAATGTGGTTCTATAAATTAATATCGAGTTTTGAGATTTAGGTAACAGTGTACCATTAGTTAATTTTAGTGGTTTGAACTGAAAGTCAGATAGTATAGCTATTTGTGGAGATGCATATTAGGATTAGGTAAGAAGCCAGAGTGGTTAGGGTTAGTGGTTAAACTAAGGGTAAGATTGTAGGTTTATTGATGGATATTCAATTTAGGATTAGGCAGTAGAGCCTGATTGTTTAGGTTTAGGGTTAGATTAAAGGTTAGGTATTAGACCTATTGATGAACAAGACACAGGATTAGGGTTAGCCAATTAGATTTAGGCAGCAAAGCTCGATTGGTTAGGTTTAGTGGTCAGATCAAAGGTCAAATGGTAGACGTATTGATAGATCCGACATTTCAGGATTAGGTGAGAAAGCCAGAACAGTTTAGGGTTAGGGTTAGGGGTTAGGTTTGTTAAGAGCCACCAGATCTCCCCATGTCGCCCGACGACTTCATGGTTATACAGAGATCCAAGGAAAGGCACGGGCCATAGATGACGTGTCGGCTCTTACCCTAGCTTAGTATCACGACTGAGTCATAAATATGTAAATGTGTACAGTAGACAGGGTGGTATAAGCTTGAAGGACAGGGTTAGGGTTAGGGTTAGGTTAGGTAAAGGCCACCAGATCTCCCCATGTCGCCCGACGACTTCATGGTTATACAGAGATCCAAGGAAAGGCACGGGCCATAGATGACGTGTCGGCTCTTACCCTAGCTTAGCATCACGGCTGAGTCATAAATATGTAAAGGTGTACAGTAGACAGGGTGGTATAAGCTTGAAGGACAGAGACGAGGAGGGTAGCGGTGGTTACCGCGGATGCCTCCCCTTGCCGCAATGGCTGTATCTGTTTAAGACCCGTTTCCTTACGTCATCCCCAGAGAGGCTCGGCCAGAAAGGGGTTGGAAAAAGAGCAGAATGAAAAAGTAAGTAGCGAGATTGTGGTTCTATAAATTAATCTCGAGTTTTGAGATTTAGGTAACAGTGTACCATTAGTTAATTTTAGTGGTTTGAACTGAAAGTCAGACAGTATAGCTATTTGTGGAGATGCATATTAGGATTAGGTAAGGAGCCAGAGTGGTTAGGGTTAGTGGTTAAACTAAGGGTAAGATTGTAGGTTTATTGATGGATATTCAATTTAGGATTAGGCAGAAGATCCTGATTGGTTAGGTTTAGGATTAGATTAAAGGTCAGGTATTAGACCTATTGATGAATAGGATGCAGGATTAGGTTAGGCAATTAGGTTTAGGCAGCAAGCTCGATTGGTTAGG
>JAAKFY010000171.1:0-16000 GCA_011823955.1 Dissostichus mawsoni | reverse complement strand
CATCCATCCAGGGTGTATTTCAATCATCTTTACCCCGAAGTTAGAACACTTATTCCCGGGTCGAAAATACAGCTGCGCGCGCCGGCTCTCTGGGTGCACTCTGCTTCAATTGTACCCAGGATCCAAGCTATTTCCGTGGCTTTTATACGCCCTGGTTGTGGCATAATATTGACCACACATAACATCCATCCAGGGGTGTATTTCAACCATCTTTACCCCGAAGTTAGAACACTTATTCCGGGGTCGAAAATGCAGCTGCGCGCGCCTCCTCTCTGGGTGCACTCTGCTTCAATTGCACCCAGGATCCAAGCTATTTCCCTGGCTTTTTAATAGCTGTTTTGCGCCCTGGCAGTCCCACACACTGTACACACACGGCTACCCAGGATCCAAGCTATTTCCCTGGCTTTGTAATAGCTGTTTTGCGCCCTGGCAGTCCCGCACACTGTACACACATTTTACCCAGGATCCAAGCTATTTCCCTGGCTTTGTAATAGCTGTTTTGCGCCCTGGCAGTCCCACACACTGTACACACATTTTACCCAGGATCCAAGCTCTTCTCCCCCGCTTTTTAATAGCTGTTTTGCGCCCTGGCAGTCCCACGCACACTGTACACACATTTTACCCAGGATCCAAGCTATTTCCCTGGCTTTGTAATAGCTGTTTTGCGCCCTGGCAGTCCCACACACTGTACACACATTTTACCCAGGATCCAAGCTCTTCTCCCCCGCTTTTTAATAGCTGTTTTGCGCCCTGGCAGTCCCACGCACACTGTACACACATTTTACCCAGGATCCAAGCTATTTCCCTGGCTTTGTAATAGCTGTTTTGCGCCCTGGCAGTCCCACGCACACTGTACACACATTTTACCCAGGATCCAAGCTATTTCCCTGGCTTTGTAATAGCTGTTTTGCGCCCTGGCAGTCCCACACACTGTACACACATTTTACCCAGGATCCAAGCTCTTCTCCCCCGCTTTTTAATAGCTGTTTTGCGCCCTGGCAGTCCCACGCACACTGTACACACATTTTACCCAGGATCCAAGCTATTTCCCTGGCTTTGTAATAGCTGTTTTGCGCCCTGGCAGTCCCACGCACACTGTACACACATTTTACCCAGGATCCAAGCTATTTCCCTGGCTTTGTAATAGCTGTTTTGCGCCCTGGCAGTCCCACGCACACTGTACACACATTTTACCCAGGATCCAAGCTATTTCCCTGGCTTTGTAATAGCTGTTTTGCGCCCTGGCAGTCCCACACACTGTACACACATTTTACCCAGGATCCAAGCTCTTCTCCCCCGCTTTTAATAGCTGTTTTGCGCCCTGGCAGTCCCACGCACACTGTACACACATTTTACCCAGGATCCAAGCTATTTCCCTGGCTTTGTAATAGCTGTTTTGCGCCCTGGCAGTCCCACACACTGTACACACATTTTACCCAGGATCCAAGCTATTTCCCTGGCTTCTTAATAGCTGTTTTGCGCCCTGGCAGTCCCACACACTGTACACACATTTTACCCAGGATCCAAGCTATTTCCCTGGCTTTGTAATAGCTGTTTTGCGCCCTGGCAGTCCCACACACTGTACACACATTTTACCCAGGATCCAAGCTATTTCCCTGGCTTCTTAATAGCTGTTTTGCGTCCTGGCAGTCCCACGCACA
This sequence comes from Dissostichus mawsoni, assembly GCA_011823955.1. Classification (NCBI taxonomy): domain Eukaryota; kingdom Metazoa; phylum Chordata; class Actinopteri; order Perciformes; family Nototheniidae; genus Dissostichus; species Dissostichus mawsoni. The sequence continues at coordinate 14,339 of JAAKFY010000171.1, read as the reverse complement.
CTGTACACACATTTTACCCAGGATCCAAGCTATTTCCCTGGCTTTTTAATAGCTTTTATGTGACCTGTAATTCCCACACCCTGTACACATGGTTTACCCAGGATCCAAGCTATTTTCCTGGCTTTTTAATAGCTGTTATGTTCCCTGGAAGTCCCATACTAATTAAATGTATTTGTATGATATATTTCTGGGGTAGGAAAGTGACATTTCTGGGTGATTCTGTCAGTTTATGGAGCTTAGCCCAAATATCCTGGAGGTTCCAGGCCGAATTTCGGTGTTCATAGGCTGCCTGCCATGGTCCCCCACCCGTGGAAAGAAGAAAAAAGTGAAGAAAATGGTTAATTATATGTTAAAATAATCAAAAATGAAGTTTTGAAAAAAGTCTGAAAAAATGACTGAGTGCCCACGGAGAAAGGGGAAATGAAAAGCTCAACCCTTCGGCGCTTTTTCCCCTTCTCCGATGTACGTTGCAACGGAGAAGTGGAAAAGGGTCCGGGCTTTCATTTCCCCTACTCTGTCCAAAAAATTCATTCATAAATATCAGACTACTGTCTGCACGAAATCAGAAACCCGGTTTTTGGTCATACTCTGAAAAAAAACGGCTGTGTGCAAACGCGGAGGTGAAGTGTCCGCTCACCAAGCACTACCGGTCAGCCATATTTTGTGCCTCAAGACCCCCCAGCCTGGTTCTCACAAAAGTTGACTCGGACAAATCTGCCTCTGGGTGAATGTAACGGGAGTTGACAGGGGACTCTATCCGCCTCATGAGACACTATTTTCGGATACATTTTTACATTTTCAACCCTTTTGCCTGGTTGTCAAAAAAGATTTTCTCTGAAAAACCTGCCTCTGGTTGAATGTAACGGGAGTTGACAGGGGACTCTATCCGCCTCATGAGACACTATTTTCGGATACATTTTTACATTTTCAACCCTTTTGCCTGGTTGTCAAAAAAGATTTTCTCTGAAAAACCTGCCTCTGGGTGAATGTAACGGGAGTTGACAGGGGACTCTATCCGCCTCATGAGACACTATTTTCGGATATATTTTAACATTTTCACCACTCTTGCCTGGTTCTCAAAAAAGATTTTCTCTGACAAATGTGACTCTGGAGGAATGACAGGGGAGTCGACAGGGGACTCTACCCGCCTCATGAGACACTATTTTCGGATACATTTTACATTTTCACCACTCTTGCCTGGTTCTCAAAAAAGTTTTCTATGTCAAATGTGACTCTGGAGGAATGACAGGGGAGTCGACAGGGGACTCTACCCGCGTTATGAGACACTATTTTCGGATACATTTTTTACATTTTCACCACTCTTGCCTGGTTCTCAAAAAAAGTTTTCTATGTCAAATGTGACTCTGGAGGAATGACAGGGGAGTCGACAGGGGACTCTACCCGCGTTATGAGACACTATTTTCGGATACATTTTTTACATTTTCACCACTCTTGCCTGGTTCTCAAAAAAGTTTTCTATGTCAAATGTGACTCTGGAGGAATGACAGGGGAGTCGACAGGGGACTCTACCCGCGTTATGAGACACTATTTTCGGATACATTTTTTACATTTTCACCACTCTTGCCTGGTTCTCAAAAAAAGTTTTCTATGTCAAATGTGACTCTGGAGGAATGACAGGGGAGTCGACAGGGGACTCTACCCGCGTTATGAGACACTATTTTCGGATACATTTTTTACATTTTCACCACTCTTGCCTGGTTCTCAAAAAAAGTTTTCTATGTCAAATGTGACTCTGGAGGAATGACAGGGGAGTCGACAGGGGACTCTACCCGCGTTATGAGACACTATTTTCGGATACATTTTTTACATTTTCACCACTCTTGCCTGGTTCTCAAAAAAGTTTTCTATGTCAAATGTGACTCTGGAGGAATGACAGGGGAGTCGACAGGGGACTCTACCCGCGTTATGAGACACTATTTTCGGATACATTTTTTACATTTTCACCACTCTTGCCTGGTTCTCAAAAAAAGTTTTCTATGTCAAATGTGACTCTGGAGGAATGACAGGGGAGTCGACAGGGGACTCTACCCGCGTTATGAGACACTATTTTCGGATACATTTTTTACATTTTCACCACTCTTGCCTGGTTCTCAAAAAAAGTTTTCTATGTCAAATGTGACTCTGGAGGAATGACAGGGGAGTCGACAGGGGACTCTACCCGGTTATGAGACACTATTTTCGGATACATTTTTACATTTTCACCACTCTTGCCTGGTTCTCAAAAAAGTTTTCTATGTCAAATGTGACTCTGGAGGAATGACAGGGGAGTTGACAGGGGACTCTGGCGGGCTCATGAGGCACTTTTTCGGACACTTTTTTTACATTTTCCCCATTTTGCCTGGTTCTTTTATACATTTTTTTTAATTTTATTTTTTTTTAATTTTATTTTATTTTTTCATAAATTTTCATTATTTTTATATTTTTTATATTTTTTCAGTTTTGGCCCGTTTCACCCGGTTCCACTTACCGGGGGCACTGCCCGGTCCCGGGTGCCCCCCCCCCCTCCGTACATGAACGGATCTTGACCATTTTTGCTGCGTTCTTCTCCTCTCACCTCACTGATCGAATGGCAAACGTGACCCGCCATCGGAGGGCCTCCGCCGTCCCGGCCTCGTGCCGGTGCTCTGGCGGTCTTGAACTTATGTTGCCTGGAGGATAGGACCGAGAGATGACAGACTCTCTGGCCGCCTCACAAGAGTCTATTGTCGGACCCTTTCTTTGCTTTTCCGGGGCACCCCAAACCCTCCCACGGTTGGGGCACCATGAATTGATGCATCATACCACATGTTGCCATCACCAGCCCTGCGGAGGTGGGACCATCCGACCCGGTGGTAACCCAATACCTCCCTTGGTCCGTGCACCATGTATTGAAGCATCGGACCCAGTGTCGCAATCACCGGTAACACTAACGCATATAAATAGAACATCATTTTGATCAAATTCATTGTGTCTGTTCTAGTGAGGATGTCGTCCGAATGCCCGGTGTGCAGACTCCTCTATCTGGCATTGAACAAGCACCTTAAGCACAAACATGCAGTGCGTAACTTGGAAGAGAGAGGCATCATTCTGAAAATGGCGAGTGGCAGGATAAATGTTCGCACCAAACCCTGTCCCATCACAGGGTGTTCGTATGCTGGGAAGAGACTGGACCGTCATGTAACTCATGACCACCCTGAGTTATCCCGATGTGTGGCACATCAGGTCATGGCAAGGCTGAAGCATAGTGTGGCCCTGCAGTTGCTCCATGACCTCCGTGAGACTAACCCCATCATTGGAATGGCTACATCATTGGATATAGACAATGAGGAGGAATACCCCGAGCACCCTCCACCCTTGTCCCCACATATTGAGTGTGACAATGATGACTGCAGGCAGGTGGTGCTGGAAAATGTGGCATTGCGGGCTCAGAAGGATGCCCTAAATGATGAGGTGAAGACCCTGCGCTCCAGGCTGAAAAAGGAGCTAAAACCCAGGAAGCAGAAGGCCACCGCTGCTGTGCCTGAGGAAGATGAAGAATGTATACGATTTAAGGGCCTTCCAATCACAAGTACCTCCGACACGAACACAGCAGCCTCCGGTGGAGACCCGGGTGTGAAGACCCCTGACCACCCTGTGATGGAGTCCCCAGCAGCCTCCGGTGCAGACCCGTGTGTGAAGACCCCTGACCACCCTGTGATGCAGTCCCCAGCAGCCTCCGGTGCAGCCCCGTGTGTGAAGACCCCTGACCACCCTGTGATGCAGTCCCCAGCAGCCTCCGGTAGTAGGGCCCCTGTATGTCAGAAGACCCGTGCGTCTGTCTACAATAAGCTGAAAGCTAAGCTGTCTAAGAACTCGCCCTCCCCCCCAAATCTCTGGTCCACTGGTAAGGGACGGGGTAATACCATGCGTGAAATCAAGTTGCCTAAAAGCATGGAGGCGTACCTTCAGACATACAGGGAGCATTGTGAGGGTGTAGCTCCGACAGTAAAACATAAAGAAAATGCTCTGTCGAAGGTCAGCAGGATAAAACACTTCCTCACATTCTCGTCCCATGGTGTGAAGCGGCTGTCAGACTGGCTGTTCCTGAAAGACTTAAATAAGATCCGTGGCTGGATCAATTATATTTCGAAGTGGTGCCAGGCAGTCACCACATCGGAGTTCTTCCTGAAGAATGTGAATCATTTCATGAGGTACATGTCTGAATCAAAGCCCCGGGGGTGCAGGCTCACCATGTCTGATATTTCCCACATAATCAGAGAGTTGAGAGCCAACATGAAAAACATGAAGAAGGCAGTCACTGTGCACCAGTTTAAGGTGAAAAGGAATAAACTGGATCATCTGCCGAGCCAGGCTGAACTTTTCGCCGCCATGGCGGCCGCAGAGAAGCGCATCCCCCAGCTCCTCGACCTGATGACCATCACGCCGACCTCAAGCACCCAAAACCTGCTATATGGCTATCTAACCCTCCATTGGAGCCTCCTCTATGGCCACCGTCCGGGCGTGTACGCAAACATGACCAACATCGAGGTATTAGAGGCGGACAAAAGGGGAACTGCTGATGGCTACATCATCCATGTGCAGGACCACAAGACAGCCAAGACATTTGGCGAAGCACAGCTGGCGCTTACAGTAAATGAGTTTAGCTGGGTCATGCAGTGGATGGGGATAAAAGAAGCATTGCTGGGTCCTCAGAATGAATTCTTCCTTTCCACAACAGGGAAGTGTGCCTCCAGGAACCTGAATGCTCACTTGAAGAGTGCATGGGCTGATGCTGGGCTAGAAACAGCCGTCACCTTCACAATCCTGCGCACTGCCCTGGCTGACAATATCAAGCATCACCAAGATCCATCAAGCCGGTCGATTCTCGCCAGGTTTATGTGTCACGACATAACCACGGCTGACCGGTTCTACGCGAATGCACCTGGAATAAAGGAGGCATTTAAAATCCGCTCAATGTTCAGGGCGTCATCGGTTGCTGCAGCAGCTGCATCAGAATCAGAAGGATGTCTACAGCCATCAGATGAGGATACCTCCGGAGAGGGCTCCGGGGCTGAGAGCAGCATACAATACCCCAACCATACCTCTTCTTCAGAGCATGATCAACCTGAAGGGTCATTGGAGCGGGAGCGGATGCGGAAGCGGGAGGGAAAGAGGCCAATGAAGTCTGGAATTGGACCGGTTGACTCAACCTGTTTTCCCTTGTGCACCGTACGAATTAGACCCCTGAATTGGTCCCCGGACCCCCGCTAAACATTGGGAGTATTTGTACCGTGTATACTGTTTTTGTCATGCATACTGTGTAAGCTGTTTTTGTCATGCATACTGTGTAAGCTGTTTTTGTCATGCATACTGTGTAAGCTGTTTTTGTGAAAAATAAATAAAAAAAAAGGTGCCTGCTGCATTAGGGTTACCAGGGGCATGTGAAAACCCTCCACAGAGGGGGGGTGGTGTTGCTGTGAAGAAGGTCGGATATGGATGCTGATGGGCGGACGGTAAATCACCACATAATCCACCCCTTTAAGTTTTACCAGGGCCATGTGAAAACCCTCCACAGAGGGGGGGTGGTGTTGCTGTGAAGAAGGTCGGATATGGATGCTGATGGGCGGACGGTAAATCACCACATAATCCACCCCTTTAAGTTTTACCAGGGCCATGTGAAAACCCTCCACAGAGGGGGGGTGGTGTTGCTGTGAAGAAGGTCGGATATGGATGCTGATGGGCGGACGGTAAATCACCACATAATCCACCCCTTTAAGTTTTACCAGGGCCATGTGAAAACCCTCCACAGAGGGGGGGTGGTGTTGCTGTGAAGAAGGTCGGATATGGATGCTGATGGGCGGACGGTAAATCACCACATAATCCACCCCTTTAAGTTTTACCAGGGCCATGTGAAAACCCTCCACAGAGGGGGGGTGGTGTTGCTGTGAAGAAGGTCGGATATGGATGCTGATGGGCGGACGGTAAATCACCACATAATCCACCCCTTTAAGTTTTACCAGGGCCATGTGAAAACCCTCCACAGAGGGGGGGTGGTGTTGCTGTGAAGAAGGTCGGATATGGATGCTGATGGGCGGACGGTAAATCACCACATAATCCACCCCTTTAAGTTTTACCAGGGCCATGTGAAAACCCTCCACAGAGGGGGGGTGGTGTTGCTGTGAAGAAGGTCGGATATGGATGCTGATGGGGACATTAAAGCACCACAAAATCCACCCCCTTTTAGGGTCACCAGGGGCACGAAGTTCTGGAGGGTGTGAATGTCTTGGTTTAGTCCGAGGGGGAGTGCTTAAGTGCGGGTCCCCGGGCACTCACGGTGGGCAAGGTTATGGAAGTACACATGATTGGGACACATGCTGGAGGTCATTAGTCCGTCCTTTGGTGGTCTGTGAGCCGCCAAAGAGAGGTGATTTTCCCGGTCTCTCTCCTGGAGGTCTGAAATAATCAAAGTGAACATGTTAGGGAGACACGCTGGGGGTCATTAGCCCGTCCTTTGGTGGTCTGTGAGCCGCCAAAGACAGGTGATTTTCCCGGTCTCTCTCCTGGAGGTGTGAAATGAACAAGTGCACATATTAGGGATACACGCTGGGGTCATTAGTCCGTCCTTTGGTGGTCTGTGAGCCGCCAAAGAGAGGTGATTTTCCCGGTGTCTCTCCTGGAGGTGTGAAATGAACAAAGTGCACATATTAGGGATACATGCTGGAGGTCATTAGTCCGTCCTGTGGTGGTGTGTGAGCCGCCAAAGAGAGGTGATTTTCCCGGTGTCTCTCCTGGAGGTGTGAAATGAACAAGTGCACATGTTAGGGAGACACGCTGGGGTCATTAGTCCGTCCTTTGGTGGTCTGTGAGCCGCCAAAGAGAGGTGATTTTCCCGGTCTCTCTCCTGGAGGTGTGAAATGAACAAAGTGCACATATTAGGGATACATGCTGGAGGTCATTAGTCCGTCCTGTGGTGGTGTGAGCCGCCAAAGAGAGGTGATTTTCCCGGTGTCTCTCCTGGAGGTGTGAAATGAACAAGTGCACATGTTAGGGAGACACGCTGGGGTCATTAGTCCGTCCTTTGGTGGTCTGTGAGCCGCCAAAGAGAGGTGATTTTCCCGGTCTCTCTCCTGGAGGTGTGAAATGAACAAAGTGCACATTAGGGATACATGCTGGAGGTCATTAGTCCGTCCTTGGTGGTGTGTGTGAGCCGCCAAAGAGAGGTTTTTTACCGGTCTCTCTCCTGGAGGTGTGAAATGAACCAAGTGCACATGTTAGGGAGACACGCTGGGGGTCATTAGCCGTCCTTTGGTGGTCTGTGAGCCGCCAAAGAGAGGTGATTTTCCCGGTCTCTCTCCTGGAGGTGTGAAATGAACAAAGTGCACATGTTAGGGAGACGTGCTGGGGTCAGCAGCCTGAGAGCAGGACCACGCAGCAGCCTTTTCAACCCAGGAATAAGTGTTCTAAAGGCGGGGTAAAGTTGGTTGAAATACACCCCTGGATGGATGTGATGTGTGGTCAATATTATGCCACAACCAGGGTGCGTCACTGCCATATACAAGCCAGGGAAATAGCTTGGATCCTGGGTAAAATGTGTGTACAGTGTGTGGGACTGCCAGGGCGCAAAACAGCCATTAAAAAGCCAGGGAAATAGCTTGGATCCTGGGTAGCCATGTGTGTACAGTGTGTGGGACTGCCATGGCGCAAAACAGCTATTAAAAAGCCAGGGAAATAGCTTGGATCCTGGGTAGACTGTGTGTACAGTGTGCGTGGGACTGCCAGGGCGCAAAACAGCTATTAAAAAGCCAGGGAAATATCTTGGATCCTGGGTAAACTGTGTGTACAGTGTGTGGGACTGCCAGGGCGCAAAACAGCTATTAAAAAGCCAGGGAAATAGCTTGGATCCTGGGTAAAATGTGTGTACAGTGTGTGGGACTGCCAGGGCGCAAAACAGCTGTTAAAAAGCGGGGGAGAAGAGCTTGGATCCTGGGTACAATTGAAGCAGAGTGCACCCAGAGAGCCGGCGGGCGATGCTGCATTTTCGACCCGGGAATAAGTGTTCAAAGGCCGGGTAAAGTTGGTTGAAATACACCCCTGGATGGCTGTGATGTGTGGTAAATATTCTGCCACAACCAGGGTGTGTACAAGCAACGGAAATAGCTTGGATCCTGGGTAAAATTGAAGCAGAGTGCACCCAGAGAGGAGACGCGCGCAGCTGCCTTTTCGACCCGGGAATAAGTGTTCAAAAGGCCGGGTAAAGTTGGTTGAAATACACCCCTGGATGGATGTGATGTGTGGTCAATATTATGCCACAACCAGGGTGTATACAAGCAACGGAAATAGCTTGGATCCTGGGTAAAATTGAAGCAGAGTGCACCCAGAGAGCCGGCGCGCGCAGCTGCCTTTTCGACCCGGGAATAAGTGTTCAAAAGGCCGGGTAAAGTTGGTTGAAATACACCCCTGGATGTGATGTGATGTGTGGTAAATATTCTGCCACAACCAGGGTGCGTCACTGCCATATACAAGCCAGGGAAATAGCTTGGATCCTGGGTAAACATGTGTGTGTACAGTGTGCGTGGGACTGCCAGGGCGCAAAACAGCTATTAAAAAGCCAGGGAAATAGCTTGGATCCTGGGTAAACTGTGTGTACAGTGTGCGTGGGACTGCCAGGGCGCAAAACAGCTATTACAAAGCCAGGTAAATAGCTTGGATCCTGGGTAAAATGTGTGTACAGTGTGTGGACTGCCAGGGCGCAAAACAGCTATTAAAAAGCCAGGGAAATAGCTTGGATCCTGGGTAAACTGTGTGTACAGTGTGCGTGGGACTGCCAGGGCGCAAAACAGCTATTAAAAAGCCAGGGAAATAGCTTGGATCCTGGGTACAATTGAAGCAGAGTGCACCCAGAGAGCCGGCGCGCGCAGCTGCATTTTCGACCGGGGAAAATGGTTTGAAAGGTGGGGATAAAGTGTTTTAAAGGTGGGGAAAGTGTTCACGCAGCCCCCTGATGACGGTAATAATGATTAAAAACCATTTCTAGGGCAGGGTGTATTTTTAAAAGTGAAAGAAAAACCATTTTAAACCGGTTAAAAGGCACACAGAGTGATTTAAGTGCAGTTCCCATGTGTCCCCACAGGAGGGCGCTTCAGCCTGCTTGAGCACAGTGCATTAACCGTAAAACATGCCATAAATAAAGGCAAATGGATGGATTTAAGGTGCGGGGAGGCTCCGCACGAGACACAGGCACATTCCCAATCCCCCACAGTAGTGACAACGGTGATTTAAACTAGTTTCTGCGGGGGAAAGAGTGCTCAAAGTCTGCTAAAACTCTGCTAAAACTCTGATAACGGCGTGGTACAAGTCTGATTGCTTCAGAGACCCATAGTAAGGATACAATATAACCATGGCCATCTAAAAGTATCCATTAAAATTCATTTGCAGGGTGAACAGAGCAGAGAGAAGCCTGAAAATGCCTCTCCAGCACCACAGCGAGCTCCCGGGTGCTGCGGAGGGTGGGAGGCAGGCGCCGCTGGCTTTCTCGACCCGGGAATAAGTGTTCAAAAGGCCGGGTAAAGTTGGTTGAAATACACCCCTGGATGGCTGTGATGTGTGGTAAATATTCTGCCACAACCAGGGTGTGTACAAGCAACGGAAATAGCTTGGATCCTGGGTAAAATTGAAGCAGAGTGCACCCAGAGAGGAGACGCGCGCAGCTGCCTTTTCGACCCGGGAATAAGTGTTCAAAAGGCCGGGTAAAGTTGGTTGAAATACACCCCTGGATGGATGTGATGTGTGGTCAATATTATGCCACAACCAGGGTGTATACAAGCAACGGAAATAGCTTGGATCCTGGGTAAAATTGAAGCAGAGTGCACCCAGAGAGCCGGCGCGCGCAGCTGCCTTTTCGACCCGGGAATAAGTGTTCAAAAGGCCGGGTAAAGTTGGTTGAAATACACCCCTGGATGTGATGTGATGTGTGGTAAATATTCTGCCACAACCAGGGTGCGTCACTGCCATATACAAGCCAGGGAAATAGCTTGGATCCTGGGTAAACATGTGTGTGTACAGTGTGCGTGGGACTGCCAGGGCGCAAAACAGCTATTAAAAAGCCAGGGAAATAGCTTGGATCCTGGGTAAACTGTGTGTACAGTGTGCGTGGGACTGCCAGGGCGCAAAACAGCTATTACAAAGCCAGGTAAATAGCTTGGATCCTGGGTAAAATGTGTGTACAGTGTGTGGGACTGCCAGGGCGCAAAACAGCTATTAAAAAGCCAGGGAAATAGCTTGGATCCTGGGTAAAATGTGTGTACAGTGTGCGTGGGACTGCCAGGGCGCAAAACAGCTATTAAGAAGCCAGGGAAATAGCTTGGATCCTGGGTAAAATGTGTGTACAGTGTGTGGGACTGCCAGGGCGCAAAACAGCTGTTAAAAAGCGGGGGAGAAGAGCTTGGATCCTGGGTACAATTGAAGCAGAGTGCACCCAGAGAGCCGGCGGGCGATGCTGCATTTTCGACCCGGGAATAAGTGTTCTAACTTCGGGGTAAAGATGGTTGAAATACACCCCTGGATGGATGTTATGTGTGGTCAATATTATGCCACAACCAGGGTGTATAAAAGCCAGGGAAATAGCTTGGATCCTGGGTACAATTGAAGCAGAGTGCACCCAGAGAGCCGGCGCGCGCAGCTGCGTTTTCGACCGGGGAAAATGGTTTGAAAGGTGGGGATAAAGTGTTTTAAAGGTGGGGAAAGTGTTCACGCAGCCCCCTGACAACGGTAATAATGATTAAAAACCATTTCTAGGGCAGGGTGTATTTTACAAAGTGAAAGAAAAACCATTTTAAACCGGTTAAAAGGCACACAGAGTGATTTAAGTGCAGTTCCCATGTGTCCCCACAGGAGGGCGCTTCAGCCTGCTCGAGCACAGTGCATTAACCGTAAAACATGCCATAAATACAGGCAAATGGATGGATTTAAGGTGCGGGGAGGCTCCGCACGAGACACAGGTACATTCCCAATCCCCCACAGTAGTGACAACGGTGATTTAAACTGGTTTCTGCGGGGGAAAAGAGTGCTCAAAGTCTGATAAAACTCTGATAACGGTGTGGTACGAGTCTGATTGTTTCAGAGATCCATAGTAAGGATACAATATAACCATGTCCATCTAAAAGTATCCATTAAAATGCATTTGCAGGGTGAACAGAGCAGAGAGAAGCCTGAAAATGCCTCTCCAGCACCACAGCGAGCTCCCGGGTGCTGCGGAGGGTGGGAGGCAGGCGCCGCTGGCTTTCTCGACCCAGGGAAAGTGTTTGAAAGGTGGGGGGGGAAAGTGTTTTAAAGGTGGGCCAACTAGTGTTGTGAATAGAGGCATAGTGCACCCAGAGACAGGCCGGCGCAGCTGCCTTTTCGACCCGGGAATAAGTGTTCTAAAGGCGGGGTAAAGTTGTTTGAAATATACCCCTGGATGGAAGTGCAGTGTGGTAAATATTCTGCCACACACCTCCAGGGTGCATCACTGCCCTATTCAAGCCAGGGAAATAGCTTGGATCCTGGGTAAACATGTGTGTACAGGGTGTGGGACTTCCAGGTATTTACAAGACTTTTCCCCCCGCCTTTCAAACACTTATGCCTGGGTTGTAATGTCAGCTGCTCCGTCCTGCTAAGGGCACACATGAGCAAGACATGCTGGAGAGCATTAGACCGTCCTTTGGGGGTCTGTGAGCGCACTCTGGGGCAGATATAAGTGTACGATTAGGTCTGTCACTTTGTGTAACCGCACAACTCCTTGACATCTCCCGAGAGAGGACGTCCATTATCGGTAACGCGTCTAAGGCAGAGATAAGCGTACCATTAGGTCTGTCACTTCGGGTAACCGCACCACGCATTGACATCTCCCGAGAGCTGACATCCATTATCGGTAATGCCTCTAAGGCATGCAAGGGAATACTCTCGTTTCTGGACGAAATTAACATGGGATCACTCCGGCCATCAGACGTACTTCGTCTCACTGGAATATTAACGGTCAGATGGAATATAAAATCGACCCCATTTATCCGGCCAGTGACGGGAGAGTTTTGAAAGTGACAAAACACTGTTCCATACATTTTAAAAACACTTAAACAATTCAAAAATATTTCCCCAGGATTCAAGGACCTTACATGGCTTGTATAGGGCAGTGAGACATCATGGAGGTGTCAGACTATGTATCACACTGTGTATCCAGGGGTCTATGTCAAACAACTTTACCCCGCCTTTAGAACACTTATTCATGGGTCTGGAAGTGAGTTTTAGCCTGTCATTTTGCAGTATATGATTCAACATGGAAGCACTCCTCAAAATGAACATATTATGTACATTTTCAGGGGTGCTTCCATGTTAAATCTTATACTGCAAGATGACAGGCTAAAACTCTCTTCCAGACGTTTAAAAACACTTAAACAATTCAAAAATATTTACCCAGGATCCAAGCACCTTCCATGGCTTGTATAGGGCAGTGAGACATCATGGAGGTGTCAGACTATGTATCACACTGTATATCCAGGGGTCTAGTTCAAACAACTTTACCCCGCCTTTAGAACACTTGTTCATGGGTCTGGAAGTGAGTTTTAGCCTGTCATTTTGCAGTATATGATTTAACATGGAAGCACTCCTCAAAATGAACATATTATGTACATTTTCAGGGGTGCTTCCATGTTAAATCATATCCTGCAAGATGACGGGCTAAAACTCTCTTCCAGACGTTTAAAAACACTTAAACAATTCAAAAATATTTACCCAGGATCCAAGCTCTTCTCCCCCGCTTTTTAATAGCTGTTTTGCGCCCTGGCAGTCCCACGCACACTGTACACACAGTTTAACCAGGATCCAAGCTATTTCCCTGGCTTGTATAGAGCAGTGACGCACCCTGGATGTGGCATAATATTGACCACCCATCACATCCATCCAGGGGTGTATTTCAACCAACTTTACCCGGCCTTTTGAACACTTATTCCCGGGTTGAAAATGCAGCTGCGCGCGCCGGCTCTCTGGGTGCACTCTGCTTCAATTGTACCCAGGATCCAAGCTATTTCCCTGGCTTTTTAATAGCTGTTTTGCGCCCTGGCAGTCCCACGCACACTGTACACACATTTTACCCAGGATCCAAGCTATTTCCCTGGCTTCTTAATAGCTGTTTTGCGCCCTGGCAGTCCCACGCACACTGTACACACACAGTTTACCCAGGATCCAAGCTATTTCCCTGGCTTGCATATGGCAGTGACGCACCCTGGTTGTGGCATAATATTGACCACACATAACATCCATCCAGGGGTGTATTTCAACCAACTTTACCCGGCCTTTTGAACACTTATTCCCGGGTCGAAAAGGCAGCTGCGCGCGCCGGCTCTCTGGGTGCACTCTGCTTCAATTTTACCCAGGATCCAAGCTATTTCCGTTGCTTGTATACACCCTGGTTGTGGCATAATATTGACCACACATAACATCCATCCAGGGGTGTATTTCAACCATCTTTACCCCGAAGTTAGAACACTTATTCCCGGGTCGAAAATGCAGCATCGCCCGCCGGCTCTCTGGGTGCCCTCTGCTTCAATTTTACCCAGGATCCAAGCTCTTCTCCCCCGCTTTTTAACAGCTGTTTTGCGCCCTGGCAGTCCCACGCACACTGTACACACAGTTTACCCAGGATCCAAGCTATTTCCCTGGCTTTTTAATAGCTGTTTTGCGCCCTGGCAGTCCCACGCACACTGAACACACATTTTACCCAGGATCCAAGCTATTTCCCTGGCTTGTATATGGCAGTGACGCACCCTGGTTGTGGCATAATATTGACCACACATAACATCCATCCAGGGGTGTATTTCAACCAACTTTACCCGGCCTTTTGAACACTTATTCCCGGGTCGAAAAGGCAGCTGCGCGCGCCGGCTCTCTGGGTGCACTCTGCTTCAATTTTACCCAGGATCCAAGCTATTTCCGTTGCTTGTATACACCCTGGTTGTGGCATAATATTGACCACACTGCGCATTCATCCAGGGGTGTATTTCAACCAACTTTACCCCGAAGTTAGAACACTCATTCCCGGGTCGAAAAGGCAGCTGCGCGCGCCGGCTCTCTGGGTGCACTCTGCTTCAATTGTACCCAGGATCCGAGCTATTTCCGTGGCTTTTATACGCCCTGGTTGTGGCATAATATTGACCACACATAACATCCATCCAGGGGTGTATTTCAACCATCTTTACCCCGAAGTTAGAACACTTATTCCCGGGTCGAAAATGCAGCATCGCCCGCCGGATCTCTGGGTGCACTCTGCTTCAATTGTACCCAGGATCCAAGCTATTTCCCTGGCTTTTATACACCCTGGTTGTGGCATA
>JAAKFY010000030.1:47500-55384 GCA_011823955.1 Dissostichus mawsoni | reverse complement strand
TCGATCACTGAGGAGAGAGAGAGAGTTAGCACTGTGTGTGTAGCTGCTCGATCACTGAGGAGAGAGGAGTTAGCACTGTGTGTGTAGTGCTCGATCACTGAGGAGAGAGAGTTAGCACTGTGTGTGTAGCTGCTCGATCACTGAGGAGAGAGAGAGTTAGCACTGTGTGTGTAGCTGCTCGATCACGAGGAGAGAGAGAGAGAGTTAGCACTGTGTGTGTAGCTGCTCGATCACTGAGGAGAGAGAGAGTTAGCACTGTGTGTGTAGCTGCTCGATCACTGAGGAGAGAGAGAGTTAGCACTGTGTGTGTAGCTGCTCGATCACTGAGGAGAGAGAGAGAGTTAGCACTGTGTGTGTAGCTGCTCGATCACTGAGGAGAGAGAGAGAGTTAGCACTGTGTGTGTAGCTGCTCGATCACTGAGGAGAGAGAGAGTTAGCACTGTGTGTGTAGCTGCTCGATCACTGAGGAGAGAGAGAGAGAGAGTTAGCACTGTGTGTGTAGCTGCTCGATCACTGAGAGAGAGAGAGTTAGCACTGTGTGTGTAGCTGCTCGATCACTGAGGGAGAGAGAGAGAGTTAGCACTGTGTGTAGCTGCTCGATCACTGAGGAGAGAGAGAGTTAGCACTGTGTGTGTAGCTGCTCGATCACTGAGGAGAGAGAGAGAGTTAGCACTGTGTGTGTAGCTGCTCGATCACTGAGGAGAGAGAGTTAGCACTGTGTGTGTAGCTGCTCGATCACTGAGGAGAGAGAGAGAGTTAGCACTGTGTGTGTAGCTGCTCGATCACTGAGGAGAGAGAGTTAGCACTGTGTGTGTAGCTGCTCGATCACTGAGGAGAGAGAGAGTTAGCACTGTGTGTGTAGCTGCTCGATCACTGAGGAGAGAGAGTTAGCACTGTGTGTGTAGCTGCTCGATCACTGAGGAGAGAGAGAGAGTTAGCACTGTGTGTCTAGCTGTTGATCACTGAGGAGAGAGAGAGTTAGCACTGTGTGTGTAGCTGCTCGATCACTGAGGAGAGAGAGAGAGTTAGCACTGTGTGTGTAGCTGCTCGATCACTGAGGAGAGAGAGAGAGTTAGCACTGTGTGTGTAGCTGCTCGATCACTGAGGAGAGAGAGAGTTAGCACTGTGTGTGTAGCTGCTCGATCACTGAGGAGAGAGAGAGAGTTAGCACTGTGTGTGTAGCTGCTCGATCACTGAGGAGAGAGAGAGAGTTAGCACTGTGTGTGTAGCTGCTCGA
Organism: Dissostichus mawsoni; assembly: GCA_011823955.1. Lineage (NCBI taxonomy): Eukaryota > Metazoa > Chordata > Actinopteri > Perciformes > Nototheniidae > Dissostichus > Dissostichus mawsoni. The sequence goes on along the minus strand of JAAKFY010000030.1, from coordinate 54,147 downwards.
TCACTGAGGAGAGAGAGAGAGTTAGCACTGTGTGTGTAGCTGCTCGATCACTGAGGAGAGAGAGAGAGTTAGCAATGTGTGTGTAGCTGCTCGATCACTGAGGAGAGTTAGCATGAAGGGTCACTGTGTGTGTGTGTGTGTGTGTGTGTGGTGTGTGTGTGTGTGTGTGTGTGAGAGTGTGTGAGAGTGTGTAAGACAGTAGACAGGTAGCATATAAAATATCTCACTGTAAATAATTAATTATAAGTATAGTGTGAGAAACCGGCCAATCAGAGCACAGCTGCAGATCTCTAATAATACACACACTGATATCCTGTCTCACACACTGAACAAATAAAATAAAAAATGAACACAAAAAAACACAAGACAGAACAAAAACACAACAAATTAATACAAATAAACAACAAATACTTTAGTCACTATCATCACTGTGTGCATAACTGTGGTGTGTGTATAACTGTGTGTATCACTGTGTATGCGTGTGTGTATATCACTGTGTGTGTGTATCACTTTGTGTGTGTGTGTGTGTATAACTGTGTGCGTGTATCACTGTGTGTGTGTGTATAACTGTGTGTGTGAGCAGAGGAGAGGAAGTAGAACAAGACACAAAGAGAAAGTACATTTCAAAATAAAACCGGAAGCACTAAGGGGGCCGGAAGTCTCAAAATAAACAACATGAATAATAATAATAATAATAATATTAATAAGTCCAAACAAAAGAAGCTAAACAGATAAACTCAGATACGGTGGGTTCATAGAAAAGCAAAATCCCGTTGCAGATTGACTAATCTCGTTGACGGGGAAATGATGACGCATGAAGATAAAAAAGACACAATAGATGCTAGGCTAACAGTTAGCACGCTAAGCTAACGGCTAACGGAGCGGGATATAACACCGATTTAAAGCCTGAAACCCGCTTCTAACCCCGGGAATGATGAGTTATAACCCGCACTCACTCTCCAGGTAATCCTCGAGGTACAACATGGCGGCGGTTAGAAGGTTTTCTCGTTTTAACGAACGGGTTGTTTTTCTCCAATATGGCGCCGTCACTGTCTGTCTGAGAAAACAATACCAGGTCAGAGACGTGACGTCAGCGGCTGCCCGTGTTCTCATTGGTTGAAACCTACGCAGAGACGTTCTTTACGTTCTGAGGACAGGTGGCTCATGGGAGTTGGAGTTTAATACGGTTAAATGTGTTTTTCAGAATCAGAATGAAAGCAAATGACATAAAATGTACCTTTATTCATCCCGTAGAGACATGCAAGTGTCAGAGAAGCAACATAATGAGACAGAAACACAGATAGTTTGGAACATAACCGGGAAAAATAATAAGAATATAAGAATAAACATGTATTAATTAGTATTTGTGGACACTAAGTCGTTGCTAAGAAACTTTCCACATACTTTTGAACATTTCCATGTGTGTGTGTGTGTGTTCCTGCCACCAGAGGCATGTATGATGTGTGTGTCTTCTTCCCCACAACACTACTCTCTCACACACACACACACACACACACACACACACCCACACCACACACACACACACACACACACACACACACACACAGCTGACCCGGAGGACACATTCCTCTGTGGGGTCTGCTGCTGCTGTACGCATTTAATTAGTGAAGAAGTAGAAGAAGAAGAAGAAGAAGAAGAAGAAGAAGAAGAAGGAGGATGCCCCCCCCCCTCAGACAGGCAGACCCGAGACGCGCGAGGAGGGTCAGGACGTGCACTTTTGGGGAGTTTATGGACGATCTGCTGGAACTTTTTGACCTTTTGTAGTGTTGTTTGATGTGTTCCCGCATGAACTCTGACTGAGGGTTCTGGATTATTATTCTCTAACTCCGACTCTAACTCTCCACCTGTTGTTCTGGAAGAGTCCCTGGAAAAACCCGAGCTCCTCCGAGAACAGGAGGGGACAGGTGTGTTTCCAGGTGTGTTTGGGGGTGATGGTGGTCCACGTGAGCAGATGGCTCGGCGGGACGCGGTGAGGTGTGCGCGCGTGCTCCTGTACGCGCTCAACCTGCTCTTCTGGGTGAGGATGATATTATTAATGATCATTTAACACGTGATTAACCTGTGTGTTACAGCTATATCATACATGTTGTTCTCATGGGAACACATGTTGTTTAGGCTTCACACTTCTGGAAGGTTAAAGGTCATTATTATAGTGCTTCATTATCAGTGATAAATTGTAAAGATTTTGTAAAAAACGTTATATATGATATATGTTAAGATAAACAGAGTTAAATGAAAGTAGGCCACAGAGCGAGCCTCACATTCTGAGGGTTATTTACAGGCAGCAGAAACTGATCTGTGTGTGTGTGTGGTGTGTGTGTGTGTGTGTGTGTGTGTGTGTGTGTGTGTGTGTGTGTGTGTGTGTGTGTGTGTGTGTGTGTGTGTGTGTGGTGTGTGTGTGTGTGTGTGTGTGGTGTGTGTGTGTGTGTGTGTGTGTGTTGTGTGTGTGTGTGTGTGTGTGTGTGTGTGTGTGTGTGTGTGTGTGTGTGTGCAGCTGATGTCAGCATGTGTGCTGGAGTGGCTGCGTGGATAAGAGACCCCCTGAACTCCGTCCTGACCCTGACAGCCCACACCAGGTCAGAGACAACACACACACACACACACACACACCACACACACACACACACACACACACACACACACACACACAGACACTGTAAATAGCAAGGTCTCTGCAGACTAGTTTGAATCCTTAATAAGAGAAACATCTGTACTGTGTGTGTGTGTGTGTGTGTGGCTGTGTGTGTGGCGTGTGTTGTGTGTGTGTGTGTGTGTGTGTGGGTGTGTGTGTGTGTTGGGTGTGTGTGTGTGTGTGTGTGTGTTGTGTGTGTGGTGTGTGTGTGTGTGTGTGTTGTGTGTGTGTGTGTGTGTTTGTGTGTGTTGTGTGGTGTGTGTGTGTGTGCAGGCTGGAGGAGGCAGCTCTCCTCTCCTACTCGTCTCCTCTTCATCCCGTCCTCCTCTCTGTTTGCTGCTTCCTCATCATCATCGCCATGGTGGGATTCTGTGGCTCTGAGGGAGACCTGCTGCTGCTGGCCTGGGTAATATATACATATATAGATATTTATGTATATTTATATAGATATATATATATATTATATTGTATTATATATATATTTTGTTATAATAAGATAAGAGGACTTTATTTTATCCCGAAGGAAATAGTTGTGCCAGAGTTACAAAGATATAATAAACAGCAGAATGATAATCAAACTGTACCTAACAGTAAAAAGAGCAATGAAATATCTCCAGGAAACACAGACGGTCTCATCATGAATGAAACTACAGTGAGGAGCAGTGATCAGTAGAGCAGATAGTAACACAGTGAGGAGCAGTGATCAGTAGAGCAGATAGTAACTCAGTGAGGAGCAGTGATCAGTAGAGCAGATAGTAACTCAGTGAGGAGCAGTGATCAGTAGAGCAGATAGTACTCAGTGAGGAGCAGTGATCAGTAGAGCAGATAGTAACTCAGTGAGGAGCAGTGATCAGTAGAGCAGATACTAAACTCAGTGAGGAGCAGTGATCAGTAGAGCAGATAGTAACACAGTGAGAGCAGTGATCAGTAGAGCAGATACTAACTCAGTGAGGAGCAGTGATCAGTAGAGCAGATAGTAACTCAGTGAGGAGCAGTGATCAGTAGAGCAGATAGTAACTCAGTGAGGAGCAGTGATCAGTAGAGCAGATAGTAACTCAGTGAGGAGCAGTGATCAGTAGAGCAGATAGTAACTCAGTGAGGAGCAGTGATCAGTAGAGCAGATAGTAACTCAGTGAGGAGCAGTGATCAGTAGAGCAGATAGTAACTCAGTGAGGAGCAGTGATCAGTAGAGCAGATAGTAACACAGTGAGGAGCAGTGATCAGTAGAGCAGATAGTAACACAGTGAGGAGCAGTGATCAGTAGAGCAGATAGTAACACAGTGAGGAGCAGTGATCAGTAGAGCAGATAGTAACACAGTGAGGAGCAGTGATCAGTAGAGCAGATAGTAACTCAGTGAGGCAGTGATCAGTAGAGCAGATAGTAACACAGTGAGGAGCAGTGATCAGTAGAGCAGATAGTAACTCAGTGAGGAGCAGTGATCAGTAGAGCAGATAGTAACTCAGTGAGGAGCAGTGATCAGTAGAGCAGATAGTAACTCAGTGAGGAGCAGTGATCAGTAGAGCAGATAGTAACTCAGTGAGGAGCAGTGATCAGTAGAGCAGATAGTAACTCATGAGGAGCAGTGATCAGTAGAGCAGATAGTAACACAGTGAGGAGCAGTGATCAGTAGAGCAGATAGTAACACAGTGAGGAGCATGATCAGTAGAGCAGATAGTAACTCAGTGAGGAGCAGTGATCAGTAGAGCAGATAGTAACTCAGTGAGGAGCAGTGTTCAGTAGAGCAGATAGTAACTCAGTGAGGAGCAGTGATCAGTAGAGCAGATAGTAACACAGTGAGGAGCAGTGATCAGTAGAGCAGATAGTAACTCAGTGAGGAGCAGTGTTCAGTAGAGCAGATAGTAACACAGTGAGAGCAGTGTTCAGTAGAGCAGATAGTAACACAGTGAGGAGCAGTGATCAGTAGAGCAGATAGTAAACTCAGTGAGGAGCAGTGTTCAGTAGAGCAGATAGTAACACAGTGAGGAGCAGTGTTCAGTAGAGCAGATAGTAACTCAGTGAGGAGCAGTGATCATCTGAGGGGGGGGGGGTGTTCATCTGAGGGGGGGACAGGTGTCTCTACATATAAGATGTCCCTGAAAGAGAAGTGTGTGTGATGGACGATGATGAGAGGAGGTCAAAAGTTCACGTGTGTGTGTGTGTGTGTGTGTGGTGTGTGTGTGTGTGTGTGGTGTGTGTGGTGTGTGTGTGTGTGTGTGGTTGTGGGTGTGTGTGTGGTGTGTGTGTGTGTGTGTGTGTGGGTGTGTGTGTGTGTGTGTGTGTGTGTGTGTGTGTGTGTGTGTGTGGTGTGTGTGTGTGTGTGTGTGTGTGTGTGTGTGTGTGTGTGTGTGTGTGTGTGTGTGTGTGTGTGTGTGTGTGTGTGTGTGTGTGTGTGTGTGTGTGTGTGTGTGTGTGTGTGTGTGTGTGTGTGTGTGTGTGTGTGTGTGTGTGTGTGTGTGTGCAGTATTTCTGCAGTCTGCTGCTGGTCTTCTGTGTGGAGCTGGCCAGCGCCGTGTGGACCTACGAACAGGTGACTTTATATTAATGATCATTAAAGAATATATTTTATATTTCATTTACAAATTATAAAAATATCACGTGTTTAAATAAATATGTAAATATTCAGATTGAGAACCAATCAGAGCGCAGCGTGAGAGCAGCTGGAGAAATCTGACTGCTAATAATACACACACACTGATATCCTGTTACACACACTCACACACAATCTCACACACACAATCTCACACACACAATCTCACACTCACACACACAATCTACACACACAATCTCACACACACAATCTCACACTCACACACACAATCTCACAAACACACAATCTCACACACACACACACACACACACTCACACACACACAATCTCACACACACAATCTCACACTCACACACACAATCTCACACACACACAATCTCACACACACACACACACATCACACACACACAATCTCACAGACACAATCTCACACTCACACACACAATCTCACACACACACATCTCACACACAATCTCACACACACAATCTCACACACACAATCCACACACACACACACACACACACACCACTCACACACACACAATCTCACACACACAATCTCACACTCACACACACAATCTCACACACACACAATCTCACACACACACACACACACACACACACACACTCACACACACACAATCTCACACACACAATCTCACACTCACACACACAATCTCACACACACAATCTCACACACACCATCTCACACACACAATCTCACACTCATACACACACAATCTCACACACACACAATCTCACACACACACACACACAATCTCACACACACAATCTCACACTCACACACACAATCTCACACACACACAATCTCACACACACACACACTCACACACACACAATCTCACACACACAATCTCACACTCACACACACAATCTCACACAAAACACAATCTCACATACACAACTCACATCACACACACAATCTCACAACACAATCTCACACACACAATCTCACACACACAATCTCACACACACATCTCACACACACACACAATCTCACACTCACACACACAATCTCACACACACATCTCACACACACTCTCACACTCACACACACAATCTCACACACACCACAATCTCACACTCACACACACAATCTCACACACACCATCTCACACACACAATCTCACACTCACACACACAATCTCACACACACAATCTCACACACACACACACAATCTCACACACACAATCTCACGCACACAATCTCACACACACAATCTCACACACAATCTCACACACACACAGACACACTCTCACACACAACAATCTCACACACACACAATCTCACACACACAATCTCACACACACAATCTCACACACAATCTCACACACACTCACAGACACACTCTCACACACACACAATCTCAAACACACAATCTCACACTCACACACACAATCTCACACACACACAATCTCACACAC
>JAAKFY010000030.1:25000-45000 GCA_011823955.1 Dissostichus mawsoni | reverse complement strand
AACACGTATGGAGAGAAAAACATTAAACAAACACCAACAAAAACGTTCAAATACACAAAACAACAAAAACACAACATGTAAACTGAGTCTGAGGAGAATCAGCGCCCCAAGGGCTGCTGGGAACTGTAGTCCCTATCATCAGTGTGTGTGTGTGTGTTGTGTGTGTGTGTGTGTGTGTGTGTGTGTGTGTGTGTGTGGTGTGTGTGTGTGTGTGTGTGTTGTGTGTGTGTGTGTGTGTGTTGTGTGTGTGTGGTGTGTGTGTGTGTGTGTGTGTGTGTGGGTGTGTGTGTGTGTGTGTGTGTGTGTGTGTGTGTGTGTGTGTGTGTGTGGTGTGTGTGTGTGTGTGTGTGTGTGTGTGTGTGTTGTGTGTGTGTGTGTGTGTGTGTGTGTGTGTGTGTGTGTGTGTGTGTGTGTGTGTGTGTGTAGCCCTCGGTGCAGATCTCTGATATGATCAGTCTGAAGTCTCGGATGCAGAACTACGGCCTGCAGCGATATCAGTGGCTCACACACACCTGGGACAGCATCCAGACACAGGTAACACACACACACACACACACACACACACACACACACACACACACACACACACACACACACACACACACACCCTCTCTGACTCTCCTGTAGTTCCAGTGCTGCGGGGTGATTTACTTCACTGATTGGCTGGAAATGACGGAGATGGACACGCCCCCTGACTCCTGCTGCTCCAATCAGTATCCAGGATGTGCAGGCCACGCCCACCTGCACGACCTCAGCGACCTGCACCAGGAGGTGAGGCTTTATTGTATTTATTGTAATACATTTTTTTGTTTAGTTTTACATTTATTTATTTTTTATAATATTTTAACGTCCTATTTTGTATTTTACTAGTTTTTATTTTTATTTCTTTCATTTAAAATATGCTAATAATCTTTATTTATTTGTCCCTTATAATAAGTGAATATGAATGAATATAATGTTTATTTATGATTCCTCCCAGGGTTGCGGCCCCGGGTGTTTTCCTTCGTGCGCGGTTGCGGCGCTCTGCAGGCGTTGCGGTTGCTAGGCGTTGCGCTTGGCGTGGCTCAGATCGTTGCCATGGCGCTGAGCCTGATGCTGATGTGGGCGCTTGGTTACGAGAGGAGGGACCTGACCTCTGACCCCCCCTCTGACCCCCCCCTCACTCTGGAGATGGAGCCGCTGACGTAGAAAATACAAAGAAAACCAGTCATTGTTTCTGTCAGTTTTTACAACTTTATTAACACTTTGAGACGTCTTCATTCAAAGTCACCTGTTCACCATGACCTTTGACCCCTAACCCATCACAGCCTGTTCTCCTTTGACCCCTAACCCATCACAGCCTGTTCTCCTTTGACCCCTAACCCATCACAGCCTGTTCTCCTTTGACCCCTAACCCATCACAGCCTGTTCTCCTTTGACCTTTGACCCCTAACCCATCACAGCCTGTTCTCCTTTGACCCCTAACCCATCACAGCCTGTTCTCCTTTGACCTTTGACCCCTAACCCATCACAGCCTGTTCTCCTTTGACCCCTAACCCATCACAGCCTGTTCTCCTTTGACCCCTAACCCATCACAGCCTGTTCTCCTTTGACCTTTGACCCCTAACCCATCACAGCCTGTTCTCCTTTGACCTTTGACCCCTAACCCATCACAGCCTGTTCTCCTTTGACCTTTGACCCCTAACCGATCACAGCCTGTTCTCCTTTGACCCCTAACCCATCACAGCCTGTTCTCCTTTGACCCCTAACCCATCACAGCCTGTTCTCCTTTGACCTTTGACCCCTAACCCATCACAGTCTGTTCTCCTTTGACCCCTAACCCATCACAGCCTGTTCTCCTTTGACCTTTGACCCCTAACCCATCACAGCCTGTTCTCCTTTGACCCCTAACCCATCACAGTCTGTTCTCCTTTGACCTTTGACCCCTAACCCATCAGTCCTACACGTCAAGCCCTGGTCTTCTCTGCAGAGGAATACTGCGCCCCAGCCTGGAGCACCTGTGGTCATCAACAACGCCCTCAGGATTATAACTGGATGCTTGAAGCCTACCCGTGTCCCTCTTGCCAGTCCTCGCTGGAATAGCTCCAGCCGGCCTCCGACGGGAGGCTGCCACCCTCGCCCTGTAAAGCCCAAAAGCATGACTGGCACATCCTGCATAACACGACAACGAGAGCAGCGCCTCTAAGTAGGCTCAAGTCCCGCCTCCCCTTCAACAAGGCAGCACAAGAGAGGCTCAATTCCACCTCTGAGCACCTCTCCAGAGATGCATGGTTGGCGGCTGCTTGGAGGCAGGAGTGGGAGCTAGCCGGGCCCTCCCGCATCCATCGCTACATCTGGGACCCAGCAGATGGCGCCATAGCAGGACACGACCTACCACGCCGGCAATGGACCACACTAACCCGTCTACCAACTGGGGTCGGTCGCTTCAAAACATCGATGAAGAAGTGGGGCCTGGCAGACAGTGCTGCATGCGGTGACCCTGAACAGACTGCCCAACATATAATAACCACCTGCCCTTTATATAGACCACCCTCGGAAGCCAGCCTCTTCGACTTAGGACCAGAGATGCGGGCATGGCTACACGACACCGAGTTGGACCTCTGACGTTACACGAAAGAAGAAGTCCTACTGCTATTTATTCAACTTTTACTTTATTATTTGCCCCTCTTATTTGTTTGTTTGTTTGTTTTTTGTTTGTTTGTTTGTTTACCTTGTAAAGATGCCTTGGGTCCCTTGAAAGGCGCTATTTACAAATGTTATCTATTATTATTATTATTTAAGACACAAATACAAAAAAAAGAAAATATATATTTAATTTTATAAATTGTAACGAACAAATAAACACATAAATTGATAAAAAGTAAACAATAGAAATATTAGTAGAAATAAACAATACACTTAATATTTTCTTAAGATTCTTTTAAACTCAACACTTCCTGTAGAAGTTTCACAATAAAGCCTTTTTTTAAATGCAGGTGTCTAAGGTGTTTAACCCTAATCCCATAAAACATTTTCACCCTTTCTGTAGAGCAGCGGTTCCCAACCTGTGGGCCGCGGCCCCCTAGAGGTCCGCGGCCCCTAGAGGTCCGCCGACCACTCCCCCTAGTGGGCCGCGGCCCCCTAGAGGTCCGCGGACCACTCCCCCTAGTGGCCCGCGGCCCCCTAGAGGTCCGCGGACCACTCCCCCTAGTGGCCGCGGCCCCCTAGAGGTCCGCGGACCACTCCCCCTAGTGGCCCGCGGCCCCCTAGAGGTCCGCGGACCACTCCCCCTAGTGGTCCGCGGCCCCCTAGAGGTCCGCGGGCATTAAAATGCTGTTACAAGGAACCCGCAGCTGCATGAGTGAATGTAACAGTCTAAACATGGCTGGATTTGAAGTCGGAGAGGTTAAAGATGTCAGCAGCAAGGAGCCTTAAAGCTATAATCTTTCCAGTCCGTGTGCAACGGGAGCTCGGTGGATTGCTCCAGGTAAAAAATAACTGAGGTGGTCCGCGGGCATTGCAAGCGGGCCGCCAAATAATTTGCAAAACATGATTTGTGTGGAAACATTTCATTATTTCTCTTTCTCGATCCTCCTTAGCAACGGTCATTACAGTCCTTAGCAACGGTCATTACAGCGGTCATTACAGTCCTTAGCAACGGTCATTACAGTCCTTAGCAACGGTCATTACAGTCCTTAGTCTGTTCTACTGGATTAACAACGTGTCACATGTTCTGAATCGACCAATCAGAATCGAGTATTCAACTAAACCGTGTAATAAAATGTCAGTTTGTTACTGATGGCCAGATCATTTTCTAATTAAAATAAACAGTACTCTGAGAACTTCATTTAGCCTACGTATTGTTTATGGTTGAATGTTTTTAGATTCTTAAGTGGGCCCTGAGTTGAAAAAGGTTGGGAACCGCTGATCTAGAGGTTTCACAATAAAAACCTTTTTTTAAATGCCGGTGTTTACGGTGACTGTGAAACATCTGAGACTAAATACAGACATGTGGTTTTTATTCTTTATTTCTGTCGTTAAAGAGCAGTTTCTCTCAGCGATGACATCCCTCTGAGGACTGTCTTCTACTTTAACATCTCATTGATCTCATCCTCAGGGGATCACTCTGTGTTCCATTGATCTCATCCTCAGGGATCACTCTGTGTTCCATTGATCTCATCCTCAGGGATCACTCTGTGTTCAATTGATCTCATCCTCAGGGGATCACTCTGTGTTCCATTGATCTCATCCTCAGGGGATCACTCCGTGTTCCATTGATCTCATCCTCAGGGGATCACTCTGTGTTCCATTGATCTCATCCTCAGGGGATCACTCTGTGTTCAATTGATCTCATCCTCAGGGGATCACTCTGTGTTCATTGATCTCATCCTCAGGGGATCACTCTGTGTTCCATTGATCTCATCCTCAGGGGATCACTCTGTGTTCCATTGATCTCATCCTCAGGGGATCACTCTGTGTTCCATTGATCTCATCCTCAGGGGATCACTCTGTGTTCCATTGATCTCCTCCTCAGGGGATCACTCTGTGTTCCATTGATCTCCTCCTCAGGGGATCACTCTGTGTTCCATTGATCTCATCCTCAGGGGATCACTCTGTGTTCCATTGATCTCATCCTCAGGGGATCACTCTGTGTTCCATTGATCTCATCCTCAGGGGATCACTCTGTGTTCCATTGATCTCATCCTCAGGGGATCACTCTGAAATAATGATGGCTAAATAAAGGAGAGGATGCAGAGTTAAAACGTACGGAGAGAAGAAGAGGAGTCTCTGGACCGGATAGAAACTCAGATTTAAATATATAAAAGAGACTCTAGGAGGAAGAGGAGGAAGAGGAGCTCACATTAATCATATCTGTGCATGTTGGATATTTAATATTGTTTGTTTTACTTTAATAAAGTGTGGACGTTTGATTCAGTGACATATTTCATGTTTCTACGTGGTCGAACGTCTCTATTGTTTATCACGTCTGTGTTCTCTTTCTGAGGCTGTTTGCATCTCTCAGTGTGGTCCTTATCATCTATCTAAAGTAATGTATCATCTCTCAGTATGGTCCTTATCATCTATCTAAAGTAATGTATCATCTCAGTGTGGTCCTTATCATCTATCTAAAGTAATGTATCATCTCTCAGTGTGGTCCTTATCATCTATCTAAAGTAATGTATCATCTCTCAGTGTGGTCCTTATCATCTATCTAAAGTAATGTATCATCTCAGTGTGGTCCTTATCATCTATCTAAAGTAATGTATCATCTCTCAGTATGGTCCTTATCATCTATCTAAAGTAATGTATCATCTCAGTATGGTCCTTATCATCTATCTAAAGTAATGTATCATCTCAGTGTGGTCCTTATCATCTATCTAAAGTAATGTATCATCTCTCAGTGTGGTCCTTATCATCTATCTAAAGTAATGTATCATCTCTCATGTGGTCCTTATCATCTATCTAAAGTAATGTATCATCTCTCAGTATGGTCCTTATCATCTATCTAAAGTAATGTATCATCTCAGTATGGTCCTTATCATCTATCTAAAGTAATGTATCATCTCTCAGTATGGTCCTTATCATCTATCTAAAGTAATGTATCATCTCAGTGTGGTCCTTATCATCTATCTAAAGTAATGTATCATCTCTCAGTGTGGTCCTTATCATCTATCTAAAGTAATGTATCATCTCAGTGTGGTCCTTATCATCTATCTAAAGTAATGTATCATCTCAGTGTGGTCCTTATCATCTATCTAAAGTAATGTATCATCTCAGTATGGTCCTTATCATCTATCTAAAGTAATGTATCATCTCAGTGTGGTCCTTATCATCTATCTAAAGTAATGTATCATCTCAGTATGGTCCTTATCATCTATCTAAAGTAATGTATCATCTCAGTATGGTCCTTATCATCTATCTAAAGTAATGTATCATCTCAGTGTGGTCCTTATCATCTATCTAAAGTAATGTATCATCTCAGTGTGGTCCTTATCATCTATCTAAAGTAATGTATCATCTCAGTGTGGTCCTTATCATCTATCTAAAGTAATGTATCATCTCAGTATGGTCCTTATCATCTATCTAAAGTAATGTATCATCTCAGTGTGGTCCTTATCATCTATCTAAAGTAATGTATCATCTCAGTGTGGTCCTTATCATCTATCTAAAGTAATGTATCATCTCAGTGTGGTCCTTATCATCTATCTAAAGTAATGTATCATCTCAGTGTGGTCCTTATCATCTATCTAAAGTAATGTATCATCTCTCAGTGTGGTCCTTATCATCTATCTAAAGTAATGTATCATCTCTCAGTGTGGTCCTTATCATCTATCTAAAGTAATGTATCATCTCTCAGTGTGGTCCTTATCATCTATCTAAAGTAATGTATCATCTCAGTGTGGTCCTTATCATCTATCTAAAGTAATGTATCATCTCTCAGTATGGTCCTTATCATCTATCTAAAGTAATGTATCATCTCAGTATGGTCCTTATCATCTATCTAAAGTAATGTATCATCTCAGTGTGGTCCTTATCATCTATCTAAAGTAATGTATCATCTCTCAGTGTGGTCCTTATCATCTATCTAAAGTAATGTATCATCTCTCAGTATGGTCCTTATCATCTATCTAAAGTAATGTATCATCTCAGTATGGTCCTTATCATCTATCTAAAGTAATGTATCATCTCTCAGTATGGTCCTTATCATCTATCTAAAGTAATGTATCATCTCTCAGTGTGGTCCTTATCATCTATCTAAAGTAATGTATCATCTCTCAGTATGGTCCTTATCATCTATCTAAAGTAATGTATCATCTCAGTGTGGTCCTTATCATCTATCTAAAGTAATGTATCATCTCAGTGTGGTCCTTATCATCTATCTAAAGTAATGTATCATCTCTCAGTGTGGTCCTTATCATCTATCTAAAGTAATGTATCATCTCTCAGTATGGTCCTTATCATCTATCTAAAGTAATGTATCATCTCAGTGTGGTCCTTATCATCTATCTAAAGTAATGTATCATCTCAGTGTGGTCCTTATCATCTATCTAAAGTAATGTATCATCTCTCAGTGTGGTCCTTATCATCTATCTAAAGTAATGTATCATCTCTCAGTATGGTCCTTATCATCTATCTAAAGTAATGTATCATCTCAGTGTGGTCCTTATCATCTATCTAAAGTAATGTATCATCTCAGTGTGGTCCTTATCATCTATCTAAAGTAATGTATCATCTCTCAGTGTGGTCCTTATCATCTATCTAAAGTAATGTATCATCTCTCAGTGTGGTCCTTATCATCTATCTAAAGTAATGTATCATCTCAGTGTGGTCCTTATCATCTATCTAAAGTAATGTATCATCTCAGTGTGGTCCTTATCATCTATCTAAAGTAATGTATCATCTCTCAGTGTGGTCCTTATCATCTATCTAAAGTAATGTATCATCTCTCAGTATGGTCCTTATCATCTATCTAAAGTAATGTATCATCTCTCAGTGTGGTCCTTATCATCTATCTAAAGTAATGTATCATCTCAGTATGGTCCTTATCATCTATCTAAAGTAATGTACATCTCTCAGTGTGGTCCTTATCATCTATCTAAAGTAATGTATCATCTCTCAGTGTGGTCCTTATCATCTATCTAAAGTAATGTATCATCTCTCAGTGTGGTCCTTATCATCTATCTAAAGTAATGTATCATCTCAGTATGGTCCTTATCATCTATCTAAAGTAATGTATCATCTCTCAGTATGGTCCTTATCATCTATCTAAAGTAATGTATCATCTCTCAGTATGGTCCTTATCATCTATCTAAAGTAATGTATCATCTCAGTATGGTCCTTATCATCTATCTAAAGTAATGTATCATCTCTCAGTATGGTCCTTATCATCTATCTAAAGTAATGTATCATCTCTCAGTATGGTCCTTATCATCTATCTAAAGTAATGTATCATCTCAGTGTGGTCCTTATCATCTATCTAAAGTAATGTATCATCTCTCAGTATGGTCCTTATCATCTATCTAAAGTAATGTATCATCTCAGTATGGTCCTTATCATCTATCTAAAGTAATGTATCATCTCAGTATGGTCCTTATCATCTATCTAAAGTAATGTATCATCTCTCAGTGTGGTCCTTATCATCTATCTAAAGTAATGTATCATCTCAGTATGGTCCTTATCATCTATCTAAAGTAATGTATCATCTCAGTATGGTCCTTATCATCTATCTAAAGTAATGTATCATCTCTCAGTATGGTCCTTATCATCTATCTAAAGTAATGTATCATCTCTCAGTGTGGTCCTTATCATCTATCTAAAGTAATGTATCATCTCAGTATGGTCCTTATCATCTATCTAAAGTAATGTATCATCTCTCAGTGTGGTCCTTATCATCTATCTAAAGTAATGTATCATCTCTCAGTGTGGTCCTTATCATCTATCTAAAGTAATGTATCATCTCAGTATGGTCCTTATCATCTATCTAAAGTAATGTATCATCTCAGTATGGTCCTTATCATCTATCTAAAGTAATGTATCATCTCTCAGTGTGGTCCTTATCATCTATCTAAAGTAATGTATCATCTCAGTATGGTCCTTATCATCTATCTAAAGTAATGTATCATCTCTCAGTGTGGTCCTTATCATCTATCTAAAGTAATGTATCATCTCTCAGTATGGTCCTTATCATCTATCTAAAGTAATGTATCATCTCTCAGTATGGTCCTTATCATCTATCTAAAGTAATGTATCATCTCAGTGTGGTCCTTATCATCTATCTAAAGTAATGTATCATCTCTCAGTATGGTCCTTATCATCTATCTAAAGTAATGTATCATCTCTATGGTCCTTATCATCTATCTAAAGTAATGTATCATCTCTCAGTGTGGTCCTTATCATCTATCTAAAGTAATGTATCATCTCTCAGTGTGGTCCTTATCATCTATCTAAAGTAATGTATCATCTCTCAGTGTGGTCCTTATCATCTATCTAAAGTAATGTATCATCTCAGTGTGGTCCTTATCATCTATCTAAAGTAATGTATCATCTCTCAGTGTGGTCCTTATCATCTATCTAAAGTAATGTATCATCTCTCAGTATGGTCCTTATCATCTATCTAAAGTAATGTATCATCTCTCAGTGTGGTCCTTATCATCTATCTAAAGTAATGTTCATCTCAGTATGGTCCTTATCATCTATCTAAAGTAATGTATCATCTCTCAGTATGTGGTCCTTATCATCTATCTAAAGTAATGTATCATCTCTCAGTGTGGTCCTTATCATCTATCTAAAGTAATGTATCATCTCAGTGTGGTCCTTATCATCTATCTAAAGTAATGTATCATCTCAGTATGGTCCTTATCATCTATCTAAAGTAATGTATCATCTCTCAGTATGGTCCTTATCATCTATCTAAAGTAATGTATCATCTCTCAGTATGGTCCTTATCATCTATCTAAAGTAATGTATCATCTCAGTATGGTCCTTATCATCTATCTAAAGTAATGTATCATCTCTCAGTATGGTCCTTATCATCTATCTAAAGTAATGTATCATCTCAGTATGGTCCTTATCATCTATCTAAAGTAATGTATCATCTCTCAGTATGGTCCTTATCATCTATCTAAAGTAATGTATCATCTCTCAGTATGGTCCTTATCATCTATCTAAAGTAATGTATCATCTCTCAGTGTGGTCCTTATCATCTATCTAAAGTAATGTATCATCTCTCAGTATGGTCCTTATCATCTATCTAAAGTAATGTATCATCTCTCAGTATGGTCCTTATCATCTATCTAAAGTAATGTATCATCTCAGTATGGTCCTTATCATCTATCTAAAGTAATGTATCATCTCAGTATGGTCCTTATCATCTATCTAAAGTAATGTATCATCTCTCAGTATGGTCCTTATCATCTATCTAAAGTAATGTATCATCTCTCAGTATGGTCCTTATCATCTATCTAAAGTAATGTATCATCTCTCAGTATGGTCCTTATCATCTATCTAAAGTAATGTATCATCTCTCAGTGTGGTCCTTATCATCTATCTAAAGTAATGTATCATCTCTCAGTGTGGTCCTTATCATCTATCTAAAGTAATGTATCATCTCTCAGTGTGGTCCTTATCATCTATCTAAAGTAATGTATCATCTCAGTATGGTCCTTATCATCTATCTAAAGTAATGTATCATCTCAGTGTGGTCCTTATCATCTATCTAAAGTAATGTATCATCTCTCAGTGTGGTCCTTATCATCTATCTAAAGTAATGTATCATCTCTCAGTATGGTCCTTATCATCTATCTAAAGTAATGTATCATCTCTCAGTATGGTCCTTATCATCTATCTAAAGTAATGTATCATCTCAGTGTGGTCCTTATCATCTATCTAAAGTAATGTATCATCTCAGTATGGTCCTTATCATCTATCTAAAGTAATGTATCATCTCAGTATGGTCCTTATCATCTATCTAAAGTAATGTATCATCTCTCAGTATGGTCCTTATCATCTATCTAAAGTAATGTATCATCTCTCAGTATGGTCCTTATCATCTATCTAAAGTAATGTATCATCTCAGTGTGGTCCTTATCATCTATCTAAAGTAATGTATCATCTCTCAGTATGGTCCTTATCATCTATCTAAAGTAATGTATCATCTCTCAGTGTGGTCCTTATCATCTATCTAAAGTAATGTATCATCTCAGTATGGTCCTTATCATCTATCTAAAGTAATGTATCATCTCAGTATGGTCCTTATCATCTATCTAAAGTAATGTATCATCTCTCAGTGTGGTCCTTATCATCTATCTAAAGTAATGTATCATCTCTCAGTGTGGTCCTTATCATCTATCTAAAGTAATGTATCATCTCAGTGTGGTCCTTATCATCTATCTAAAGTAATGTATCATCTCAGTATGGTCCTTATCATCTATCTAAAGTAATGTATCATCTCTCAGTATGGTCCTTATCATCTATCTAAAGTAATGTATCATCTCAGTATGGTCCTTATCATCTATCTAAAGTAATGTATCATCTCAGTGTGGTCCTTATCATCTATCTAAAGTAATGTATCATCTCTCAGTATGGTCCTTATCATCTATCTAAAGTAATGTATCATCTCTCAGTATGGTCCTTATCATCTATCTAAAGTAATGTATCATCTCAGTATGGTCCTTATCATCTATCTAAAGTAATGTATCATCTCAGTGTGGTCCTTATCATCTATCTAAAGTAATGTATCATCTCAGTATGGTCCTTATCATCTATCTAAAGTAATGTATCATCTCTCAGTGTGGTCCTTATCATCTATCTAAAGTAATGTATCATCTCTCAGTATGGTCCTTATCATCTATCTAAAGTAATGTATCATCTCAGTGTGGTCCTTATCATCTATCTAAAGTAATGTATCATCTCAGTGTGGTCCTTATCATCTATCTAAAGTAATGTATCATCTCTCAGTGTGGTCCTTATCATCTATCTAAAGTAATGTATCATCTCAGTGTGGTTCCTTATCATCTATCTAAAGTAATGTATCATCTCAGTATGGTCCTTATCATCTATCTAAAGTAATGTATCATCTCAGTGTGGTCCTTATCATCTATCTAAAGTAATGTATCATCTCTCAGTGTGGTCCTTATCATCTATCTAAAGTAATGTATCATCTCTCAGTATGGTCCTTATCATCTATCTAAAGTAATGTATCATCTCTCAGTATGGTCCTTATCATCTATCTAAAGTAATGTATCATCTCAGTGTGGTCCTTATCATCTATCTAAAGTAATGTATCATCTCTCAGTGTGGTCCTTATCATCTATCTAAAGTAATGTATCATCTCTCAGTATGGTCCTTATCATCTATCTAAAGTAATGTATCATCTCAGTGTGGTCCTTATCATCTATCTAAAGTAATGTATCATCTCTCAGTGTGGTCCTTATCATCTATCTAAAGTAATGTATCATCTCAGTGTGGTCCTTATCATCTATCTAAAGTAATGTATCATCTCAGTGTGGTCCTTATCATCTATCTAAAGTAATGTATCATCTCTCAGTATGGTCCTTATCATCTATCTAAAGTAATGTATCATCTCTCAGTATGGTCCTTATCATCTATCTAAAGTAATGTATCATCTCTCAGTGTGGTCCTTATCATCTATCTAAAGTAATGTATCATCTCAGTATGGTCCTTATCATCTATCTAAAGTAATGTATCATCCTCAGTATGGTCCTTATCATCTATCTAAAGTAATGTATCATCTCTCAGTGTGGTCCTTATCATCTATCTAAAGTAATGTATCATCTCAGTGTGGTCCTTATCATCTATCTAAAGTAATGTATCATCTCAGTATGGTCCTTATCATCTATCTAAAGTAATGTATCATCTCTCAGTGTGGTCCTTATCATCTATCTAAAGTAATGTATCATCTCTCAGTGTGGTCCTTATCATCTATCTAAAGTAATGTATCATCTCTCAGTGTGGTCCTTATCATCTATCTAAAGTAATGTATCATCTCTCAGTGTGGTCCTTATCATCTATCTAAAGTAATGTATCATCTCAGTGTGGTCCTTATCATCTATCTAAAGTAATGTATCATCTCTCAGTGTGGTCCTTATCATCTATCTAAAGTAATGTATCATCTCTCAGTATGGTCCTTATCATCTATCTAAAGTAATGTATCATCTCAGTGTGGTCCTTATCATCTATCTAAAGTAATGTATCATCTCTCAGTATGGTCCTTATCATCTATCTAAAGTAATGTATCATCTCAGTATGGTCCTTATCATCTATCTAAAGTAATGTATCATCTCAGTGTGGTCCTTATCATCTATCTAAAGTAATGTATCATCTCTCAGTGTGGTCCTTATCATCTATCTAAAGTAATGTATCATCTCTCAGTATGGTCCTTATCATCTATCTAAAGTAATGTATCATCTCTCAGTGTGGTCCTTATCATCTATCTAAAGTAATGTATCATCTCTCAGTGTGGTCCTTATCATCTATCTAAAGTAATGTATCATCTCTCAGTGTGGTCCTTATCATCTATCTAAAGTAATGTAGCATCTCTCAGTATGGTCCTTATCATCTATCTAAAGTAATGTAGCATCTCTCAGTATGGTCCTTATCATCTATCTAAAGTAATGTATCATCTCTCAGTGTGGTCCTTATCATCTATCTAAAGTAATGTATCATCTCAGTGTGGTCCTTATCATCTATCTAAAGTAATGTATCATCTCTCGTGTGGTCCTTATCATCTATCTAAAGTAATGTATCATCTCTCAGTGTGGTCCTTATCATCTATCTAAAGTAATGTATCATCTCAGTGTGGTCCTTATCATCTATCTAAAGTAATGTATCATCTCTCAGTATGGTCCTTATCATCTATCTAAAGTAATGTAGCATCTCTCAGTGTGGTCCTTATCATCTATCTAAAGTAATGTATCATCTCAGTGTGGTCCTTATCATCTATCTAAAGTAATGTATCATCTCTCAGTGGTGGTTTTACATCTTTAGTCATTGTGCATCATTTAATGAACGTTTGGAATCTCTCTTTAGTAATTTAGCTTCTTTTTATGCTGGTTTTGAATCTATTTCTAGTTGTTGTGTAGTCCTAGCGATTGTTATGCCTCAGGTTTTAGTCAAAGATCACGACTAGTTAGAGAAAACAGAAAAACGTTGATATAGTTTCACCGTTCTGCGGAAATCAGCTCATAGAAACACGACTGTACGCTGCAGAGAGTCTGAGACTGTAAATATCTAACACACACATTCCTGTAGTCTCTGCAGCTGCTACACACACACACACACACACACACACACAACCACACACACACACACACGCACGCACGCACGCACGCACGCACGCACGCACGCACGCACGCACACACACCACACACACGCACGCACGCACGCACGCACGCACGCACGCACGCACACACACACGCCCACGCCCACGCACACACACACGCCCGCCCGCCCGCACGCACGCACGCACGCACGCACGCACGCACGCACGCACGCACGCGCACGCACGCACGCACGCACGCACGCACGCACGCACGCACGCACGCACGCACACACACACACACACACACACCACACAGTATTAATAGTTTCTCTGCTGCAGATCACTTTACATGTTGGATCATAAACACACAGCTTGGTTTTCGTGAATCAGATCGTCCGATTCTTAATTTATCGTAACGTGAGTTTGTTCAGAGAATCATGAAGTTAAGTTAACTTAGTGTTAAATGCTACAGACACACTTTTCCTATAAATCTTTTATAACCCTTGGTGAATAAAAAGAGACGCAGTGACTTTATTGGACAGTAATTTATTCTAGTCACTAAAACCATGGAAGATGTTATCCTCAATAATCCATATTTTCATCAACATAACACAAGCCGTAACAAATCCTAAATAATAATAATAACGTCTTCCCTCTGAACGCATGCACGCTTTAGAAAATATCGGGAACGTAAGACAACCTCTCGTGGAAATATTAAAACAAACGTACGACATAAAGAACAACGACAGGTGAACCAGGAGTCAGGGTTTTTAAACAATCAGAAATGTACCTCAAAAATATTTTCCGTCGTCCTCTAAATTCAAAATGAGTCTCCAGAGATAATAAAAGAAGTTGCATAATGAAGCAGTGATGCATGATGGGGGAAAGGTTCATCAGGGGTCGGGCGTTTGCATTTTCAATGTCTTCTTAAAAAACAAACAAAGAAAGAAATCTCCAAGAAAACAGCGTCAAAATGTTTTCACTTTTGCATCAGCGCTGAATTTATTCCAGACGAACGATCGGCGCTGAAACCAGCTTTAAATCCAGGGGACACATCCGTACGTTCCTTATAATCCTCCAGGAGATGAAGGGAGTCACAGTAGTTGTTTGAGAAAGTTTCCTCTGTTTGGAGAATGTCCTCTCTGCTTTCCGTATTCTGGATTTGACCGTTTTCTTTTTACAGAAAGAGTCAGACGTGTTGGTGTTTGTCCGCATGGCTCCTGACCTACAACTCACACACAGTTCAGATAAAGCTCCTGAAGTCCCTTTCTAACGTCTTGTTCCGACGTGTGAATAATCTCATGATCAAATATAGTCTTTCAGGACTTCAGGAAGGACGAGATAAAGAAATAACACGGGAAGACATTAGTAAAACAATGGAAACAGCCATTGAGGAGATGTGTGAAACGGGACACATCGGCTGACTTTTAGATGATTTCCACGTGTTGACCCAGAGAAACACATCTTGGATATGAAGCATCTGGAACAAAGATATGCTAAACATATGGACCACCAAATGAACATAAATATCAATCAAAACAATAAGAGTACTTTTAAATAAAGAGTATTTACACGTAGTGCTGCCTCTCCTGCTTTAGTGGGATAGTACAAATAGTTATTCTAATCATTATGTGTAAAAGTAAGATTATATTCAGTGTGTATTATAGCCACCTTTAGATGCTGAGCTAATGCTACATTAGCCTACATTAGCTTAATTCAAAAGCAGCTACCCAGCTCTAAATATACAAAGACGCAGAAATAGTTTTAGAAATCTTGATTTGCTTTTATTAACTTTTTCTGTCGTATGCTCAGTTTTTAGCTACATCGTACAGCTGGGGAAAAGAAGCTAACAGGAAGCTAACCCTGGCTAAACCTGTTAGCAACAGTTAGCAGTCATTGCTAACTTGAAAAAAGTTAATTACATTCTTGTGATGACCCATTCTTGCGATGACCCATTCTTGTGATGACCCATTCTTGTGATGACCCATTCTTGTGATGACCCATTCTTGTGATGACTCATTACACCAACAGTCCGTTTCTCAGAAAATCTTAAAAAAAGGCCTGAAAAATGTCATTTTGGATAATAATGATCCAAATGAGCTTCAGTTTGTTGCATTCGAGGGTTTTTCCGGAGCCGCTTGTTTTGGGGATAACGGGCCATCGGGAAGAAAAGGGCCGTCGTAGACGTGGAGTTTCCGAATAAAGTGGGTTTGGGGGAAGGATTTCTGGGTAATTTGATGCATTAGCATTAATAGTCTTGTGTGTTAAACACAGTACAGTGTCGGTAAATCGAGACATCCTCAAATCTCCCTGAAATGAGTTCTTAATAAAGTCGTATAAACACAGAGCTTTGTGACATCAGGAGGACAACGTTAAACTAATCTGAAGCAAAGACAAACATCTCAAACCGACATCAAGGCGTTTCATGACGAGCGCTCAGGTGTTTCTGCAGACAGGAAGCTCAGGTGTTTCTGCAGACAGGAAGCTCAGGTGTTTCTGCAGACAGGAAGCTCAGGTGTTTCTTCAGACAGGAAGCTCAGGTGTTTCTGCAGACAGGAAGCTCAGGTGTTTCTGCAGACAGGAAGCTCAGGTGTTTCTGCAGAGAGGAAGCTCAGGTGTTTCTGCAGACAGGAAGCTCAGGTGTTTCTGCAGACAGGAAGCTCAGGTGTTTCTGCAGACAGGAAGCTCAGGTGTTTCTGCAGACAGGAAGCTCAGGTGTTTCTGCAGAGAGGAAGCTCAGGTGTTTCTACAGACAGGAAGCTCAGGTGTTTTCTGCAGACAGGAAGCTCAGGTGTTTCTGCAGAGAGGAAGCTCAGGTGTTTCTACAGAGAGGAAGCTCAGGTGTTTCTGCAGACAGGAAGCTCAGGTGTTTCTGCAGACAGGAAGCTCAGGTGTTTCTGCAGACAGGAAGCTCAGGTGTTTCTGCAGACAGGAAGCTCAGGTGTTTCTGCAGACAGGAAGCTCAGGTGTTTCTGCAGAGAGGAAGCTCAGGTGTTTCTACAGACAGGAAGCTCAGGTGTTTCTGCAGAGAGGAAGCTCAGGTGTTTCTGCAGACAGGAAGCTCAGGTGTTTCTGCAGACAGGAAGCTCAGGTGTTTCTGCAGACAGGAAGCTCAGGTGTTTCTGCAGACAGGAAGCTCAGGTGTTTCTACAGACAGGAAGCTCAGGTGTTTCTGCAGACAGGAAGCTCAGGTGTTTCTGCAGACAGGAAGCTCAGGTGTTTCTACAGACAGGAAGCTCAGGTGTTTCTGCAGACAGGAAGCTCAGGTGTTTCTGCAGACAGGAAGCTCAGGTGTTTCTGCAGACAGGAAGCTCAGGTGTTTCTACAGACAGGAAGCTCAGGTGTTTCTACAGAGAGGAAGCTCAGGTGTTTCTGCAGACAGGAAGCTCAGGTGTTTCTGCAGAGAGGAAGCTCAGGTGTTTCTACAGAGAGGAAGCTCAGGTGTTTCTGCAGACAGGAAGCTCAGGTGTTTCTGCAGACAGGAAGCTCAGGTGTTTCTGCAGACAGGAAGCTCAGGTGTTTCTGCAGAGAGGAAGCTCAGGTGTTTCTGCAGACAGGAAGCTCAGGTGTTTCTACAGAGAGGAAGCTCAGGTGTTTCTGCAGACAGGAAGCTCAGGTGTTTCTGCAGAGAGGAAGCTCAGGTGTTTCTACAGAGAGGAAGCTCAGGTGTTTCTGCAGACAGGAAGCTCAGGTGTTTCTACAGAGAGGAAGCTCAGTTGTTTCTGCAGACAGGAAGCTCAGGTGTTTCTGCAGACAGGAAGCTCAGGTGTTTCTACAGAGAGGAAGCTCAGGTGTTTCTGCAGACAGGAAGCTCAGGTGTTTCTGCAGAGAGGAAGCTCAGGTGTTTCTATAGACAGGAAGCTCAGGTGTTTCTGCAGACAGGAAGCTCAGGTGTTTCTGCAGAGAGGAAGCTCAGGTGTTTCTACAGACAGGAAGCTCAGGTGTTTCTGCAGACAGGAAGCTCAGGTGTTTCTGCAGACAGGAAGCTCAGGTGTTTCTACAGACAGGAAGCTCAGGTGTTTCTGCAGACAGGAAGCTCAGGTGTTTCTACAGACAGGAAGCTCAGGTGTTTCTGCAGAGAGGAAGCTCAGGTGTTTCTGCAGACAGGAAGCTCAGGTGTTTCTGCAGACAGGAAGCTCAGGTGTTTCTGCAGAGAGGAAGCTCAGGTGTTTCTGCAGACAGGAAGCTCAGGTGTTTCTGCAGACAGGAAGCTCAGGTGTTTCTACAGACAGGAAGCTCAGGTGTTTCTACAGACAGGAAGCTCAGGTGTTTCTGCAGACAGGAAGCTCAGGTGTTTCTACAGACAGGAAGCTCAGGTGTTTCTGCAGACAGGAAGCTCAGGTGTTTCTGCAGACAGGAAGCTCAGCTGTTTCTGCAGACAGGAAGCTCAGGTGTTTCTGCAGAGAGGAAGCTCAGGTGTTTCTGCAGAGGAAGCTCAGGTGTTTCTACAGACAGGAAGCTCAGGTGTTTCTACAGACAGGAAGCTCAGGTGTTTCTGCAGACAGGAAGCTCAGGTGTTTCTGCAGAGGAAGCTCAGGTGTTTCTGCAGACAGGAAGCTCAGGTGTTTCTACAGACAGGAAGCTCAGGTGTTTCTGCAGAGAGGAAGCTCAGGTGTTTCTGCAGACAGGAAGCTCAGGTGTTTCTGCAGAGAGGAAGCTCAGGTGTTTCTGCAGACAGGAAGCTCAGGTGTTTCTGCAGACAGGAAGCTCAGGTGTTTCTGCAGACAGGAAGCTCAGGTGTTTCTGCAGACAGGAAGCTCAGGTACAAAAAATAAATCATTAAAACTTTATTTACAAAGTCAGGACTCCTCGCACGCATTCAAAGGATCTGCATGCAACGTCCCAACCCTCAACATGCTCTTCTTCATCCTCTTCTTCATCTTCCTCTTCCTCTTCATCTTCTCTATTAAAAGATAAGCTTGACGTTTTGGGAAGAACATGTGACAGCTATGTTCACCTGATCCAGAACTTGTTTGTAAAGTAAAAGATAATTAATACATCAAGAAATAAATAGAAAGCTATTTAGAGAAATTCAGAAAATGAATAAATAATAATAGTTGAAGAAGAAAACAAACAAAACCCCAAAACAAAATCAGGATGAAATTTGAAACTCATAACTTTCAAATGAAATGTAATTTACGACAACATAACCTGGACAGGTGAACCAGGAAGAACACTTGATTTTCATTGGAGGAAATCTCACTGGAATGGATCGTGGCTAGCTAGTTAGCGAACAGGCTACAACTTGCTGCTACTTTCACTTTAGATGGAGCTAGGCTAAACCCATATAATGTAACTCTGTTGTTGTTGTTCCCAAAATATCAAACACTTCCTCTTAACTGCATCAAAATCTCGTTAGCATCGGCTTCCTAAGACGTTACATTTAAAGATAAAATAGCAACGGTTTGTATTCCTCGAGTCGTCAAAGTGTGCGGCCGTTTCTTCTTCTGTGGTGGTTGCGATAGAAATCCGTCCTCGGAGACTAAAACAAAAACAATCCGAGGTGAGGTTAGCGACTGTTAGCGAGTGTTAGCAAGTGTTAGCTGTGCGCAGAAAGACGTCTTCCTGCAGTTTGCTAACCCTCCAGCATGGCGTCATGAACGCTGTGCCCTCCTCCTCCAGCAGGGGGCGCTGTGTTCCCTGTTTCAGATGTTGTTGTTTAGAGCGCGGACACCTCACGATGTTGGCAGGAGTCGTGGTTGCGTGTCGGCGGAGACGGAGGTTTGATGTTCCTCGCCTCACAGTTCAGAGGAAGCGTCTCCTCGAACTTAGCGTTCAGACTGGAGCGGCTGGAGCGGCTAAAGAGAGGAGACACTCGTTAACACGCAACAGGATGATGCAACCTCCTACTGTCCACTAGTTCCTCAATGCAACCTCCTACTGTCCTCTAGCTTCCTTAATGCAACCTCCTACTGTCCTCTAGCTTCCTCAATGCAACCTCCTACTGTCCTCTGGCTTCCTTAATGCAACCTCCTACTGTCCACTAGCTTCCTCAATGCAACCTCCTACTGTCCTCTAGCTTCCTTAATGCAACCTCCTACTGTCCTCTAGCTTCCTCAATGCAACCTCCTACTGTCCTCTGGCTTCCTTAATGCAACCTCCTACTGTCCACTAGCTTCCTCAATGCAACCTCCTACTGTCCTCTAGCTTCCTCTAGCTTCCTCAATGCAACCTCCTACTGTCCTCTAGCTTCCTCAATGCAACCTCCTACTGTCCTCTGGCTTCCTTAATGCAACCTCCT
>JAAKFY010000030.1:0-7500 GCA_011823955.1 Dissostichus mawsoni | reverse complement strand
TGACTCAGGTACCGTTCAATATGCTGACTCAGGTACCATTCCATATGCTGACTCAGGTAACATTCAATATACTGACTCAGGTAACATTCAATATGCTGACTCAAGTACCGTTCAATATGCTGACTCAGGTACCGTTCAATATGCTGACTCAGGTAACGTTCAATATGCTGACTCAAGTACCGTTCAATATGCTGACTCAGGTACCGTTCAATATGCTGACTCAGGTAACGTTCAATATGCTGACTAACGTTCAATATGCTGACTCAGTTAACGTTCAATATACTGACTCAGGTAACGTTCAATATGCTGACTCAGGTAACATTCAATATGCTGACTCAAGTACCGTTCAATATGCTGACTCAGGTACCGTTCAATATGCTGACTCAGGTACCGTTCAATATGCTGACTCAGGTACCGTTCAATATGCTGACTCAGGTAACGTTCAATATGCTGACTAACGTTCAATATGCTGACTCAAATACCGTTCAATATGCTGACTCAGGTACCGTTCAATATGCTGACTCAGGTAACGTTCAATATGCTGACTAACGTTCAATATGCTGACTCAGGTACCGTTCAATATGCTGACTCAGGTAACGTTCAATATGCTGACTAACGTTCAATATGCTGACTCAGGTACCGTTCAATATATTGACTCAGGTAACGTTCAATATGCTGACTCAGGTACCGTTCAATACGCTGACTCAGGTACCGTTCAATATGCTGACTCATGTAACGTTCAATATGCTGACTCACGTTCAATACGCTGACTCAGGTTACGTTCAAAATGCTGACTCAGGTAAAGTTCAATATGCTGACTCAGGTACCGTTCAATATGCTCACTCAGGTACCGTTCAATATGCTGACTCAGGTAACGTTCAATATGCTGACTAACGTTCAATATGCTGACTCAGGTACCGTTCAATATATTGACTCAGGTAACGTTCAATATGCTGACTCAGGTACCGTTCAATACGCTGACTCAGGTACCGTTCAATACGCCGACTCATGTAACGTTCAATATGCTGACTCACGTTCAATACGCTGACTCAAGTAACGTTCAATACGCTGACTCAGGTAATGTTCAATATGCTGACTCAGGTAACGTTCAATATGCTGATTCACGTTCAATATGCTGACTCGGGTAACGTTCAATATGCTGACTCACGTAACGTTCAATATGCTGACTAACGTTCAATATGCAGACTAACGTTCAATATGCTGACTAACGTTCAATATGCTGACTCAGGTACCGTTCAATATGCTGACTCAGGTAACGTTCAATATGCTGACTCAGGTAACGTTCAATATGCTGACTAACGTTCAATATGCTGACTAACGTTCAATATGCTGACTAATGTTCAATATACTGACTCAGGTAACGTTCAATATGCTGACTGACGTTCAATATGCTGACTAACGTTCAATATGCTGACTAACATTCAATATGCTGACTAATGTTCAATATACTGACTCGGGTAACGTTCAATATGCTGACTAACGTTCAATATGCTGACTAACGTTCAATATGCTGACTAACATTCAATATGCTGACTCAGGTAACGTTCAATATGCTGACTAACGTTCAATATGCTGACTAACGTTCAATATGCTGACTAACGTTCAATATACTGACTAACATTCAATATGCTGACTCAGGTAACGTTCAATATGCTGACTAACGTTCAATATGCTGACTAACGTTCAATATGCAGACTAATGTTCAATATGCAGACTAATGTTCAATATACTGACTCAGGTAACGTTCAATATGCTGACTAACGTTCAATATGCTGACTAACGTTCAATATGCTGACTAACATTCAATATGCTGACTCAGGTAACGTTCAATATGCTGACTAACGTTCAATATGCTGACTAACGTTCAATATACTGACTAACATTCAATATGCTGACTCAGGTAACGTTCAATATGCTGACTAACGTTCAATATGCTGACTAACGTTCAATATGCAGACTAATGTTCAATATGCTGACTAATGTTCAATATACTGACTCAGGTAACGTTCAATATGCAGACTAACGTTCAATATGCTGACTCAGGTAACGTTCAATATGCAGACTCAGGTAACGTTCAATATGCTGACTCAGGTAACGTTCAATATACTGACTCAGGTAACGTTCAATATACTGACTCAGGTAACGTTCAATATGCAGACTCAGGTAACGTTCAATATACTGACTCAGGTAACGTTCAATATACTGACTCAGGTAACGTTCAATATACTGACTCAGGTAACGTTCAATATGCTGACTCAGGTAACGTTCAATATGCTGACTCAGGTAACGTTCAATATGCAGACTCAGGTAACGTTCAATATGCTGACTCAGGTAACGTTCAATATACTGACTCAGGTAACGTTCAATATACTGACTCAGGTAACGTTCAATATACTGACTCAGGTAACGTTCAATATACTGACTCAGGTAACGTTCAATATGCTGACTAACGTTCAATATACTGACTCAGGTAACGTTCAATATGTTGACTCAGGTAACGTTCAATATGCTGACTCAGGTAACGTTCAATATGTTGACTCAGGTAACGTTCAATATGCTGACTCAGGTAACGTTCAATATGTTGACTCAGGTAACGTTCAATATGCTGACTCAGGTAACGTTCAATATGCAGACTCAGGTAACGTTCAATATGCTGACTCAGGTAACGTTCAATATGCTGACTCAGGTAACGTTCAATATGCTGACTCAGGTAACGTTCAATATACTGACTCAGGTAACGTTCAATATGCTGACTCAGGTAACGTTCAATATGCTGACTCAGGTAACGTTCAATATGCTGACTCAGGTAACGTTCAATATGCTGACTCAGGTAACGTTCAATATGCAGACTAACGTTCAATATGCTGACTAACGTTCAATATACTGACTCAGGTAACGTTCAATATGCTGACTAACGTTCAATATACTGACTCAGGTAACGTTCAATATGCTGACTAACGTTCAATATGCTGACTCAGGTAACGTTCAATATGCTGACTCAGGTAACGTTCAATATGCAGACTAACGTTCAATATGCTGACTAACGTTCAATATACTGACTCAGGTAACGTTCAATATGCTGACTGACGTTCAATATGCAGACTAACGTTCAATATGCTGACTAACATTCAATATGCTGACTCAGGTAACGTTCAATATGCTGACTCAGGTAACGTTCAATATGCTGACTAACGTTCAATATGCTGACTAACGTTCAATATGCTGACTAATGTTCAATATGCTGACTAATGTTCAATATGCTGACTAACGTTCAATATGCTGACTAATGTTCAATATACTGACTCAGGTAACGTTCAATATGCTGACTAACGTTCAATATGCAGACTAACGTTCAATATGCTGACTAATGTTCAATATGCTGACTAACGTTCAATATGCTGACTAATGTTCAATATACTGACTCAGGTAACGTTCAATATGCTGACTGACGTTCAATATGCAGACTAACGTTCAATATGCTGACTAACATTCAATATGCTGACTCAGGTAACGTTCAATATGCTGACTAACGTTCAATATGCTGACTAACGTTCAATATGCTGACTAACGTTCAATATACTGACTAACATTCAATATGCTGACTAACGTTCAATATGCTGACTAACGTTCAATATGCTGACTAATGTTCAATATGCTGACTAATGTTCAATATGCTGACTAACGTTCAATATGCTGACTAATGTTCAATATGCTGACTAACGTTCAATATGCTGACTAACGTTCAATATACTGACTAATGTTCAATATGCTGACTAACGTTCAATATGCTGACTAATGTTCAATATGCTGACTAACGTTCAATATGCAGACTAACGTTCAATATGCTGACTAATGTTCAATATGCTGACTAACGTTCAATATGCTGACTAATGTTCAATATACTGACTCAGGTAACGTTCAATATGCTGACTGACGTTCAATATGCAGACTAACGTTCAATATGCTGACTAACATTCAATATGCTGACTCAGGTAACGTTCAATATGCTGACTAACGTTCAATATGCTGACTAACGTTCAATATGCTGACTAACATTCAATATGCTGACTCAGGTAACGTTCAATATGCAGACTCAGGTAACGTTCAATATGCAGACTCAGGTAACGTTCAATATACTGACTCAGGTAACGTTCAATATACTGACTCAGGTAACGTTCAATATGCTGACTCAGGTAACGTTCAATATACTGACTCAGGTAACGTTCAATATGCTGACTCAGGTAACGTTCAATATGCTGACTAACGTTCAATATGCTGACTAACGTTCAATATACTGACTCAGGTAACGTTCAATATGCTGACTAACGTTCAATATGCTGACTAACGTTCAATATACTGACTCAGGTAACGTTCAATATGTTGACTCAGGTAACGTTCAATATGCTGACTCAGGTAACGTTCAATATGTTGACTCAGGTAACGTTCAATATGCTGACTCAGGTAACGTTCAATATGTTGACTCAGGTAACGTTCAATATGCTGACTCAGGTAACGTTCAATATGCAGACTCAGGTAACGTTCAATATGCTGACTCAGGTAACGTTCAATATGCTGACTCAGGTAACGTTCAATATGCTGACTCAGGTAACGTTCAATATACTGACTCAGGTAACGTTCAATATGCTGACTCAGGTAACGTTCAATATGCTGACTCAGGTAACGTTCAATATGCTGACTCAGGTAACGTTCAATATGCTGACTCAGGTAACGTTCAATATGCAGACTCAGGTAACGTTCAATATGCTGACTCAGGTAACGTTCAATATGCTGACTCAGGTAACGTTCAATATGCTGACTCAGGTAACGTTCAATATGCTGACTCAGGTAACGTTCAATATGCAGACTAACGTTCAATATGCTGACTAACGTTCAATATACTGACTCAGGTAACGTTCAATATGCTGACTAACGTTCAATATACTGACTCAGGTAACGTTCAATATGCAGACTAACGTTCAATATGCTGACTAACGTTCAATATACTGACTCAGGTAACGTTCAATATGCTGACTGACGTTCAATATGCAGACTAACGTTCAATATGCCGACTAACATTCAATATGCTGACTCAGGTAACGTTCAATATGCTGACTCAGGTAACGTTCAATATGTGACTAACGTTCAATATGCTGACTAACGTTCAATATGCTGACTAATGTTCAATATGCTGACTAATGTTCAATATGCTGACTAACGTTCAATATGCTGACTAATGTTCAAAATACTGACTCAGGTAACGTTCAATATGCTGACTAACGTTCAATATGCTGACTAATGTTCAATATACTGACTCAGGTAACGTTCAATATGCTGACTGACGTTCAATATGCTGACTAACGTTCAATATGCTGACTAATGTTCAATATGCTGACTAACGTTCAATATGCTGACTAACGTTCAATATGCTGACTCAGGTAACGTTCAATATGCTGACTAATGTTCAATATGCTGACTAATGTTCAATATACTGACTCAGGTAACGTTCAATATGCAGACTAACGTTCAATATGCTGACTAACGTTCAATATGCTGACTCAGGTAACGTTCAATATGCAGACTCAGGTAACGTTCAATATGCAGACTCAGGTAACGTTCAATATGCAGACTCAGGTAACGTTCAATATACTGACTCAGGTAACGTTCAATATACTGACTCAGGTAACGTTCAATATGCTGACTCAGGTAACGTTCAATATACTGACTCAGGTAACGTTCAATATGCTGACTCAGGTAACGTTCAATATGCTGACTAACGTTCAATATGCTGACTAACGTTCAATATGCAGACTAACGTTCAATATGCTGACTAACGTTCAATATGCTGACTCAGGTAACGTTCAATATGTTGACTCAGGTAACGTTCAATATGCTGACTCAGGTAACGTTCAATATGTTGACTCAGGTAACGTTCAATATACTGACTCAGGTAACGTTCAATATACTGACTCAGGTAACGTTCAATATACTGACTCAGGTAACGTTCAATATACTGACTCAGGTAACGTTCAATATACTGACTCAGGTAACGTTCAATATGCTGACTCAGGTAACGTTCAATATGCTGACTAACGTTCAATATGCTGACTAACGTTCAATATGCTGACTCAGGTAACGTTCAATATACTGACTCAGGTAACGTTCAATATGCTGACTAACGTTCAATATGCAGACTAACGTTCAATATGCTGACTCAGGTAACGTTCAATATGCTGACTCAGGTAACGTTCAATATGCTGACTAACGTTCAATATGCAGACTAACGTTCAATATGCTGACTCAGGTAACGTTCAATATGTTGACTCAGGTAACGTTCAATATGCTGACTCAGGTAACGTTCAATATGCTGACTCAGGTAACGTTCAATATGCTGACTCAGGTAACGTTCAATATGCTGACTCAGGTAACGTTCAATATGCTGACTCAGGTAACGTTCAATATGCAGACTCAGGTATCGTTCAATATGCTGACTCAGGTAACGTTCAATATGCTGACTCAGGTAACGTTCAATATGCTGACTCAGGTAACGTTCAATATGCAGACTCAGGTATCGTTCAATATGCTGACTCAGGTAACGTTCAATATACTGACTCAGGTAACGTTCAATATGCTGACTCAGGTAACGCTCAATATGCAGACTCAGGTAACGTTCAATATGCTGACTCAGGTAACGTTCAATATGCTGACTCAGGTAACGTTCAATATGCTGACTCAGGTAACGCTCAATATGTTGACTCAGGTAACGTCAATATGCTGACTCAGGTAACGCTCAATATGCTGACTCAGGTAACGTTCAATATGCTGACTCAGGTAACGCTCAATATGCTGACTCAGGTAACGCTCAATATGCTGACTCAGGTAACGTTCAATATGCTGACTCAGGTAACGCTCAATATGCTGACTCAGGTAACGCTCAAATGCTGACTCAGGTAACGTTCAATATGCTGACTCAGGTAACGTTCAATATGCTGACTAACGTTCAATATACTGACTCAGGTAACGTTCAATATGCTGACTAACGTTCAATATACTGACTCAGGTAACGTTCAATATGCTGACTCAGGTACGCTCAATAATGCTGACTCAGGTAACGTTCAATATGCTGACTCAGGTAACGCTCAATATGCTGACTCAGGTAACGCTCAATATGCTGACTCAGGTAACGCTCAATATGCTGACTCAGGTAACTTCAATATGCTGACTCAGGTAACGCTCAATATGCTGACTCTGGTACCGTTCAATAAAAACACACATATCTGCAGGATGAATTGAAACTAAATGCTGAGTCATGTCACGTTTGATATCTAAATTTCTCAGAGTTGCAGCAAAAGGTTGACTCGTCTAAATTTCACAGTTATCTTCTGGCGTTGTCGAACAGATGCTGTTTCATCCTCTCTCTATTTCCTCTCTCTGTGTTTCCTCTGTCTGTTTCCTCCTCTGTTTCCTCCTCTCTCTGTTTCC
>JAAKFY010000170.1:219417-269000 GCA_011823955.1 Dissostichus mawsoni | reverse complement strand
GGGCGTGGCCTCTCCCCCCTGCTGTGAGGGGGCGGGGCTTTGATCCTGGAAGGCCCCTCCCCCTCAGTGTTCAGGTCCGGACTCAGACTGCGGAACAGCTGACGGACACAGGGAGGGGGGGGGCATGAAGGGGCGGGGCCTCGGGAAGGGGGCGGGTGCTTCAGGATGCGGTTGCTGGTTGGGTTGTAGAAGCGGACAGGAAGTGGTTTGTATTTGACTTTGGACCCCTGACAGGCCTGCGAGCGCCTCTTCCTGCAGCGCCGGGGGGCGGAGCCTGTGTGTAGGGGGGCGGGGCCTGTGTGGGGGGGGCGGGGCTCAGCAGGTAGATCAGGGAGCTGCGCGGCTGCAGAGGAGTCAGGATGTCGTAATACTCTGCAGGAAGGCAGCGCCACGACGCAGGGGTCCTCTTGGCTTCCTGATTGGCTGCTGGGACTCCGGAGGGTGGGGCCTCTGACTGACAGACAGCCGGGACTCTGGGGGGCGGGGCCTCTGACTGACGGACAGCTGGGACGACCAACCGGACGGTCTGAGTGCTGCGACTCACCTTCACCACCTGCAGCAACACAGACAGGTGAGGAGGACGTCTCACCTTTACCTGAACCCCCCCTCGTCTCACCTTTACCTGAACCCCCCCTCTGTCTCACCTTTACCTGAACCCCCCCTCTGTCTCACCTTTACCCGAACCCCCCCTCTGTCTCACCTTTACCCGAACCCCCCTCTGTCTCACCTTTACGTGAACCCCCCTCTGTCTCACCTTTACCTGAACCCCCCCTCTGTCTCACCTTTACCTGAACCCCCCTCTGTCTCACCTTTACCTGAACCCCCAATCTGTCTCACCTTTACCTGAACCCCCCCTCTGTCTCACCTTTACCTGAACCCCCCCTCTGTCTCACCTTTACCTGAACCCCCCCTCTGTCTCACCTTTACCTGAACCCCCAATCTGTCTCACCTGGCACCTGGACGCCACTCTGAAGCCACGCCTCCTCCTGACGCACACCTGCTCATCACCGACCAATAGGGGCAGGAAGCCGGGGTCAGACTCCGCCTCCAGGTTCTCACCTCCACCTTTCTGGATCTGACTCCGCCTCCTCCCGTACCTGAGGGGGGAGTCAGTGAAGTATAGGTGTGTGGTACAGGTGTGTGTTGACAGGTGAGTGTGTGGACAGGTGAGTGTGAACAGGTGAGTGTTAACAGGTGAGTGTGGACAGGTGAGTGTGTGTACAGGTGTGTGTACAGGTGTGTGCTACCTAGCCAATGACTCGGAGTCGAAGTAGCAGAGGAAGGCTCCGCCCCTGAACTGCCTCACCAGCCTCTCCACCTGCTCCTCGTCCTCCAGGTGAATCTGGTTCCAGCTCTTTCCCTGAAGGATTCTGGGATATGTTGAGGCGCCGGCAGCACTTCCTCTATGGGCAGAGACAGGAAGCCATCGTCCCGCCAAGCCCCGCCCCCCTGGAGCGCGGAGTCCAACCGGGCGGAGTACAGGTGCTGCTGCAGGTGAGCCTCCGTCAGGTGGATCTGAGCCTCCGTCAGCTGGCACAGGTCCTCCCGGCTCACCTGCACAGGTGTGTTCTCCAGGCCTCGCTGTGGACACACACACAGTGAGAGGATG
The DNA here is from genome assembly GCA_011823955.1 of Dissostichus mawsoni. NCBI lineage: Eukaryota > Metazoa > Chordata > Actinopteri > Perciformes > Nototheniidae > Dissostichus > Dissostichus mawsoni. The sequence continues at coordinate 267,391 of JAAKFY010000170.1, read as the reverse complement.
TCATGGGACCCGGACCCTACCTGCTGGTTCTGCTGCTCCTACCTGCACAGGTAAGTCCCATCCCTCACTCTGCGTCTCCATGGAGACCGGGAGGCTGAAGTGGAAGCTGTCCGAGGAGCCGTGACAACACACCTGGATCACCTGAAACACAGAGAACACCTGTTACTACACCTGAGAACACCTGGATCACCTGAAACACAGAGAACACCTGTTACCACACCTGAGAACACCTGGATCACCTGAAACACAGAGAACACCTGTTACTACACCTGAGAACACCTGGATCACCTGAAACACAGAGAACACCTGTTACCACACCTGAGAACACCTGAATCACCTGAAACACAGAGAACACCTGTTACCACACCTGAGAACACCTGGATCACCTGAAACACAGAGAACACCTGTTACCACACCTGAGAACACCTGGATCACCTGAAACACAGAGAACACCTGTTACCACACCTGAGAACACCTGGATCACCTGAAACACAGAGAACACCTGTTACCACACCTGAGAACACCTGAATCACCTGAAACACAGAGAACACCTGTTACCACACCTGAGAAGATCTGGATCACCTGAAACACAGAGAACACCTGTTACCACACCTGAGAAGATCTGGATCACCTGAAACACAGAGAAACACCTGTTACCACACCTGAGAACACCTGGATCACCTGAAACACAGAGAACACCTGTTACCACACCTGAGAACACCTGAATCACCTGAAAGACAGAGAACACCTGTTACCACACCTGAGAACACCTGAATCACCTGAAACACAGAGAACACCTGTTACCACACCTGAGAACACCTGAATCACCTGAAAGACAGAGAACACCTGTTACCACACCTGAGAACACCTGAATCACCTGAAACACAGAGAACACCTGTTACTACACCTGAGAACACCTGAATCACCTGAAAGACAGAGAACACCTGTTACCACACCTGAGAACACCTGAATCACTGAAACACAGAGAACACCTGACGGAGAACACTTGAGAATATCTGACACATACCTGATAACATCTGGATCACCTGAAACACACCTGAGAACAGCTGACACACACCTGAGAACAGCTGACACACACCTGAGAACAGCTGACACACATCTGAGAACAGCTGACAGACACGTGAGAACAGCTGACAGACACCTGAGAACAGCTGACTCACCTGAGAACACCTGACTCACCTGAGAACACACCTGAGAACAGCTGACACACACCTGAGAACAGCTGACAGACCTGAGAACACCTGACAGACACCTGAGAACACCTGACAGACACCTGAGAACACCTGAGAGACACGTGAAAACAGCTGACACACACCTGACAGACACCTGAGAACACCTGGATCACCTGACAGACTCACCTGCTCGATGGTCTGGTCCATGGAGTCGCTCTGGTCTGAAGAGAACGCGTCTACTTTAAGCCCCGCCCTCCTCTCCTGCTGCCAGCACTGCCAGGGCCCGGGGGGGGCGTGGCCGGTGGGGGGAGGGGGGGTGGAGGAGTTGCTTGTTTTCCTCCTGTTGGTCTTCCTATGGGCTTTTCTGTGGACGGGGGGCGGGTCTGTGCATAGGAGGCGGGCCCTCCATGCTGCTCTCTGATTGGTGCAGACAGCCTCTCCTGACCCACCCCCTCACCTCTCTGATTGGTCGGCTCCTCCCTCAGACGCAGGGGGGCGGAGACTGTCAGGAGGTCAGCGTGAGGCGGCCTGAAGGAGACACAAACAAATCAAACATAGGGCAGGTGTGTTTGATTTAGTTACCTGGGGTCATTATAGAGGTGTGTTTGATTTAGTTACCTTGGGTCATTATAGAGGGTGTTTGATTTAGTTACCTGGGGTCATTATAGAGGTGTGTTTGATTTGGTTACATGGGGTCATTATAGAGGTGTGTTTGATTTAGTTACCTTGGGTCATTATAGAGGTGTGTTTGATTTAGTTACCTGGGGTCATTATAGAGGTGTGTTTGATTTAGTTACCTGGGTCATTATAGAGGTGTGTTTGATTTAGTTACCTGGGGTCGTTATAGAGGTGTGTTTGATTTAGTTACCTGGGTTCGTTATAGAGGTGTGTTTGATTTAGTTACCTGGGGTCATTATAGAGGTGTGTTTGATTTGGTTACCTGGGGTCATTATAGAGGTGTGTTGGATTTGGTTACCTGGGTCATTATAGAGGTGTGTTTGATTTGGTTACCTGGGGTCATTATAGAGGTGTGTTTGATTTGGTTACCTGGGTCATTATAGAGGTGTGTTTGATTTAGTTACCTGGGGTCATTATAGAGGTGTGTTTGATTTGGTTACCTGGGGTCATTATAGAGGTGTGTTTGATTTGGTTACCTGGGGTCGTTATAGAGGTGTGTTTGATTTGGTTACCTGGGGTCATTATAGAGGTGTGTTTGATTTAGTTACCTGGGTTCGTTATAGAGGTGTGTTTGATTTAGTTACCTGGGTTCATTATAGAGGTGTGTTTGATTTGGTTACCTGGGGTTGTTATAGAGGTGTGTTTGATTTGGTTACCTGGGGTCAATATAGAGGTGTGTTTGATTTGGTTACCTGGGGTCGTTATAGAGGTGTGTTTGATTTGGTTACCTGGGGTCATTATAGAGGTGTGTTTGATTTAGTTACCTGGGGTCATTATAGAGGTGTGTTTGATTTGGTTACCTGGGTCATTATAGAGGTGTTTGATTTGGTTACATGGGTCATTATAGAGGTGTGTTTGATTTAGTTACCTGGGGTCGTTATAGAGGTGTGTTTGATTTGGTTACCTGGGGTCATTATAGAGGTGTGTTTGATTTGGTTACCTGGGTCGTTATAGAGGTGTGTTTGATTTGGTTACCTGGGTTCGTTATAGAGGTGTGTTTGATTTAGTTACCTGGGTTCATTATAGAGGTGTGTTTGATTTGGTTACCTGGGGTCATTATAGAGGTGTGTTTGATTTAGTTACATGGGGTGATTATAGAGGTGTGTTTGAGTTGGTTACCTGGGGTCGTTATAGAGGTGTGTTGATTTAGTTACCTGGGGTCATTATAGAGGTGTGTTTGATTTGGTTACCTGGGGTCATTATAGAGGTGTGTTTGATTTGGTTACCTGGGTTCGTTATAGAGGTGTGTTTGATTTAGTTACCTGGGTTCATTATAGAGGTGTGTTTGATTGGTTACCTGGGGTTGTTATAGAGGTGTGTTTGATTTGGTTACCTGGGGTCAATATAGAGGTGTGTTTGATTTGGTTACCTGGGGTCGTTATAGAGGTGTGTTTGATTTGGTTACCTGGGTCATTATAGAGGTGTGTTTGATTTAGTTACCTGGGGTCATTATAGAGGTGTGTTTGATTTGGTTACCTGGGTCATTATAGAGGTGTGTTTGATTTAGTTACATGGGTCATTATAGAGGTGTGTTTGATTTGGTTACCTGGGGTCATTATAGAGGTGTGTTTGATTTGGTTACCTGGGGTCGTTATAGAGGTGTGTTTGATTTAGTTACCTGGGGTCATTATAGAGGTGTGTTTGATTTGGTTACCTGGGGTCGTTATAGAGGTGTGTTTGATTTAGTTACCTGGGGTCATTATAGAGGTGTGTTTGATTTGGTTACATGGGGTCATTATAGAGGTGTGTTTGAGTTGGTTACCTGGGGTCGTTATAGAGGTGTGTTTGATTTAGTTACCTGGGGTCATTATAGAGGTGTGTTTGATTTGGTTACCTGGGGTCATTATAGAGGTGTGTTTGATTTGGTTACATGGGGTCATTATAGAGGTGTGTTTGATTTGGTTACCTGGGGTCGTTATAGAGGTGTGTTTGATTTAGTTACATGGGGTCATTATAGAGGTGTGTTTGATTTGGTTACCTGGGTCGTTATAGAGGTGTGTTTGATTTAGTTACCTGGGGTCATTATAGAGGTGTGTTTGATTTGGTTACCTGGGGTCATTATAGAGGTGTGTTTGATTTAGTTACCTGGGGTCATTATAGAGGTGTGTTTGATTTAGTTACCTGGGGTCATTATAGAGGTGTGTTTGATTTGGTTACCTGGGGTCATTATAGAGGTGTGTTTGATTTAGTTACCTGGGGTCGTTATAGAGGTGTGTTTGATTTGGTTACCTGGGGTCATTATAGAGGTGTGTTTGATTTGGTTACCTGGGGTCGTTATAGAGGTGTGTTTGATTTAGTTACCTGGGGTCATTATAGAGGTGTGTTGATTTGGTTACCTGGGGTCATTATAGAGGTGTGTTTGATTTAGTTACCTGGGTCATTATAGAGGTGTGTTTGATTTAGTTACCTGGGGTCATTATAGAGGTGTGTTTGATTTGGTTACCTGGGGTCATTATAGAGGTGTGTTTGATTTGGTTACCTGGGGTCATTATATAGGTGTGTTTGATTTAGTTACCTGGGGTCATTATAGAGGTGTGTTTGATTTAGTTACCTGGGGTCATTATATTTTGTGCGGGTGGTGCTGCAGGACGTCCGCAGAAAGCGCTCCAATAGGCTGGTGCTGGAGCAGGAGGAGGCAGAGCTTCCTCTGGATGATGCCCTTACAGCGTCCAGGTGTCTCAGGCTGCACAGGTGCTGAGGGAGGAGACAGGTGGTTAACAGAACCCATGACTCGTACCTGGTCCAGGTGAGTGTAGAGAGGTAACATGACTCGTACCTGGTTCAGGTGATTGTAGAGAGGTAGCATGACTCGTACCTGGTCCAGGTGATTGTAGAGAGGTAACATGACTCGTACCTGGTCCAGGTGATTGTAGAGAGGTAGCATGACTCGTACCTGGTCCAGGTGATTGTAGAGAGGCAACATGACTCGTACCTGGTTCAGGTGATTGTAGAGAGGTAACATGACTCGTACCTGGTTCAGGTGATTGTAGAGAGGTAACATGACTCGTACCTGGTCCAGGTGATTGTAGAGAGGTAACATGACTCGTACCTGGTTCAGGTGATTGTCGAGAGGTAACATGACTCGTACCTGGTTCAGGTGATTGTAGAGAGGTAGCATGACTCGTACCTGGTCCAGGTTATTGTAGAGAGGTAACATGACTCGTACCTGGTTCAGGTGATTGTAGAGAGGTAACATGACTCGTACCTGGTTCAGGAGATTGTAGAGAGGTAACATGACTCGTACCTGGTTCAGGTGATTGTAGAGAGGTAACATGACTCGTACCTGGTCCAGGTGATTGTAGAGAGGTAACATGACTCGTACCTGGTCCAGGTGATTGTAGAGAGGTAACATGACTCGTACCTGGTTCAGGTGATTGTAGAGAGGTAACATGACTCGTACCTGGTTCAGGTGATTGTAGAGAGGTAACATGACTCGTACCTGGTTCAGGTGATTGTAGAGAGGTAACATGACTCGTACCTGGTTCAGGTGATTGTAGAGAGGTAACATGACTCGTACCTGGTTCAGGTGATTGTAGAGAGGTAACATGACTCGTACCTGGTTCAGGTGATTGTAGAGAGGCAGCATGACTCGTACCTGGTTCAGGTGATTGTAGAGAGGTAACATGACTCGTACCTGGTTCAGGTGATTGTAGAGAGGTAACATGACTCGTACCTGGTTCAGGTGATTGTAGAGAGGTAACATGACTCGTACCTGGTTCAGGTGATTGTAGAGAGGTAACATGACTCGTACCTGGTTCAGGTGATTGTAGAGAGGTAACATGACTCGTACCTGGTTCAGGTGATTGTAGAGAGGCAGCATGACTCGTACCTGGTTCAGGTGATTGTAGAGAGGTAACATGACTCGTACCTGGTTCAGGTGATTGTAGAGAGGTAACATGACTCGTACCTGGTTCAGGTGATTGTAGAGAGGCAGCATGACTCGTACCTGGTCCAGGTGATTGTAGAGAGGTAACATGACTCGTACCTGGTTCAGGTGATTGTAGAGAGGTAACATGACTCGTACCTGGTCCAGGTGATTGTCGAGAGGTAACATGACTCGTACCTGGTTCAGGTGATTGTAGAGAGGTAGCATGACTCGTACCTGGTCCAGGTGATTGTAGAGAGGTAGCATGACTCGTACCTGGTTCAGGTGATTGTAGAGAGGTAACATGACTCGTACCTGGATCAGGTGATTGTAGAGAAGTAGCATGACTCGTACCTGGTCCAGGTGATTGTAGAGAGGTAACATGACTCGTACCTGGTCCAGGTGATTGTAGAGAGGTAACATGACTCGTACCTGGTTCTGGTGATTGTAGAGAGGTAACATGACTCGTACCTGGTCCAGGTGATTGTAGAGAGGCAGCATGACTCGTACCTGGTTCTGGTGATTGTGGAGAGGTAACATGACTCGTACCTGGTCCAGGTGATTGTAGAGAGGCAGCATGACTCGTACCTGGTCCAGGTGATTGTAGAGAGGTAACATGACTCGTACCTGGTTCAGGTGATTGTAGAGAGGTAGCATGACTCGTACCTGGTTCTGGTGATGTAGAGAGGTAACATGACTCGTACCTGGTTCAGGTGATTGTAGAGAGGTAACATGACTCGTACCTGGTTTGGTGATTGTAGAGAGGTAACATGACTCGTACCTGGTCCAGGTGATTGTAGAGAGGTAACATGACTCGTACCTGGCTCAGGTGATTGTCGAGAGGTAACATGACTCGTACCTGGTTCAGGTGATTGTAGAGAGGTACGCATGACCGTACTGGTTCTGGTGATTGTAGAGAGGTAACATGACTCGTACCTGGGTTCAGGTGATTGTCGAGAGGTAACATGACTCGTACCTGGTTCAGGTGATTGTAGAGAGGTAACATGACTCGTACCTGGTTCAGGTGATTGTAGAGAGGTAACATGACTCGTACCTGGTTCAGGTGATTGTCGAGAGGTAACATGACTCGTACCTGGTTCAGGTGATTGTCGAGAGGTAACATGACTCGTACTGGTTCAGGTGATTGTCGAGAGGTAGCATGACCGTACCTGGTTCAGGTGATTGTCGAGAGGTAACATGACTCGTACCTGGTTCAGGTGATTGTAGAGAGGTAACATGACTCGTACCTGGTCCAGGTTGTCGAGAGGTAGCATGACTCGTACCTGGTTCAGGTGATTGTCGAGAGGTAACATGACTCGTACCTGGTTAGGTGATTGTAGAGAGGTAACATGACTCGTACCTGGTTCAGGTGATTGTAGAGAGGTAGCATGACTCGTACCTGGTTCTGGTGATTGTAGAGAGGTAACATGACTCGTACTGGTCAGGTGATTGTAGAGAGGTAGCATGACTCGTACCTGGTTCTGGTGATTTAGAGAGGTAACATGACTCGTACCTGGTTCAGGTGATTGTAGAGAGGTAGCATGACTCGTACCTGGTCCAGGTGATTGTAGAGAGGTAACATGACTCGTACCTGGTTCAGGTGATTGTAGAGAGGTACATGACTCGTACCTGGTTCAGGTGATTGTAGAGAGGTAACATGACTCGTACCTGGTTCAGGTGATTGTAGAGAGGTAGCATGACTCGTACCTGGTTCTGGTGATTGTAGAGAGGTAGCATGACTCGTACCTGGTTCTGGTGATTGTAGAGAGGTAGCATGACTCGTACCTGGTTCAGGTGATTGTAGAGAGGTAGCATGACTCGTACCTGGTTCTGGTGATTGTAGAGAGGTAACATGACTCGTACTGGTTCAGGTGATTGTAGAGAGGTAGCATGACTCGTACCTGGTTCAGGTGATTGTAGAGAGGTAACATGACTCGTACCTGGTTCAGGTGATTGTAGAGAGGTAGCATGACTCGTACCTGGTTCAGGTGATTGTAGAGAGGTAACATGACTCGTACCTGGTCAGGTGATTGTGGAGAGGTAGCATGACTCGTACCTGGTTCTGGTGATTGTAGAGAGGTAACATGACTCGTACCTGGTTCGGTGATTGTAGAGAGGTAACATGACTCGTACCTGGTTCAGGTGATTGTAGAGAGGTAACATGACTCGTACCTGGTTCAGGTGATTGTAGAGAGGTAACATGACTCGTACCTGGTTCAGGTGATTGTAGAGAGGTAACATGACTCGTACCTGGTTCTGGTGATTGTAGAGAGGTAACATGACTCGTACCTGGTTCAGGTGATTGTGGAGAGGTAACATGACTCGTACCTGGTTCAGGTGATTGTAGAGAGGTAACATGACTCGTACTGGTTCTGGTGATTCTAGAGAGGTAACATGACTCGTACCTGGTTCTGGTGATTGTAGAGAGGTAACATGACTCGTACCTGGTTCTGGTGATTGTAGAGAGGTAACATGACTCGTACCTGGTTCTGGTGATTGTAGAGAGGTAGCATGACTCGTACCTGGTTCTGGTGATTGTAGAGAGGTAACATGACTCGTACCTGTTCTGGTGATTGTAGAGAGGTAACATGACTCGTACCTGGTTCTGGTGATTGTAGAGAGGTAACATGACTCGTACCTGGTTCTGGTGATTCTAGAGAGGTAACATGACTCGTACCTGGTTCTGGTGATTGTAGAGAGGTAACATGACTCGTACCTGGTTCTGGTGATTGTAGAGAGGTAACATGACTCGTACTGGTTCTGGTGATTGTAGAGAGGTAGCATGACTCGTACCTGGTTCTGGTGATTGTAGAGAGGTAACATGACTCGTACCTGGTTCTGGTGATTGTAGAGAGGTAACATGACTCGTACCTGGTTCAGGTGATTGTAGAGAGGTAACATGACTCGTACCTGGTTCTGGTGATTGTAGAGAGGTAACATGACTCGTACCTGGTCCAGATAAGTGTAGAGGAGTAACATGACTCGTACCTGGTCCAGGTGGGTGTAGAGAACCCTGCAGAACCCGCAGTATCCCGCCTGCTGGAGGAACCCGGATCCACACACACCTGTAACACACCACACACCTTATTAACACACACACCCTGTAACACACACACCCTGTAACACACACACCTTATTAACACAAACCCTGTAACACACACACACCTTGTTAACACAAACCCTGTAACACACACACCTTATTAACACACACCCTTTAACACACACACCCTGTAACACACACACCTTATTAACACACACCCTTAACACACACCCTGTAAACACACACACCCTGAACACACACACCTTATTAACACACACCTTATTAACACACACCCTGTAACACACACACCCTGTAACACACACCCTGTAACACACACACCCTGTAACACACACACCCTGTAACACACACACCTTATTAACACACATCTTATTAACACAAACCCTGTAACACACACACACCTTGTTAACACAAACCCTGTAACACACAACCTTATTAACACACACCCTTTAACACACAACCCTGTAACACACACATTATTAACACACACCCTTTAACACACACACCCTGTAACACACACACCCTGTAACACACACACCTTATTAACACACACCTTACTAACACACACCTGTAACACACACACTTATTAACACACACCCTATTAACACAAACCCTGTAACACACACACACCTTATTAACACAAACCCTGTAACACACACACCTTATTAACACAAACCCTGTAACACACACACACACCTTATTAACACAAACCCTGTAACACACACACACCTTATTAACACAAACCCTGTAACACACACACCTTATTAACACAAACCCTGTAACACACCACACACCTTATTAACACAAACCCTGTAACACACACACACCTTATTAACACAAACCCTGTAACACACACACCTTATTAACACAAACCATGTAACACACACACCTTATTAACACAAACCCTGTAACACACACACCGTATTAATACACCCTGTAACACACAGACCCTGTAACACACACACCTTATTAAAACACACTTATTACAGCTCACATAATAATCTACAGGTAGACTCACCTGCCGGGGGACCCTGCCTTCTTCTGGTCACCTGACACACACACACACACACATACACACACACACACACACACACACACAGACACATACACACACACACACATACACACACACACACAGACACATACACACACACACACACACACACGACACATACACACACACACACACACACACACACACACACAGACACACACACACACACACATACACACACACACACACCACACACAGACACATACACACACACACACACACACACACACACACACAGACACATACACACACACACACACACACACACACACAGTATTAAGTAATATACAGGTGTTTAATGACATCACAGTGTGCTTTTTTACCTTCATCAGAGTCGGACATCCTGTCTGCGGATCTGAAACACAAACAGTTTAATGACATGTTTAGAGATACTGACATGTTTAGAGATACTGACATGTTTAGAGATACTAACATGTTTAGAGATACTAACATGTTTAGAGATACTGCATGTTTAGAGATACTACATGTTTAGAGATACTAACATGTTTAGAGATACTAACATGTTTAGAGATACTAACATGTTTAGAGATACTGACATGTTTAGAGATACTGACATGTTTAGAGATACTGACATGTTCAGAGATACTGACATGTTTAGAGATACTGACATGTTTAGAGATACTGACATGTTTAGAGATACTACATGTTTAGAGATACTGACATGTTTAGAGATACTGACATGTTTAGAGATACTAACATGTTTAGAGTACTAACATGTTTAGAGATACTAACATGTTTAGAGATACTGACATGTTAGAGATACTAACATGTTTAGAGATACTGACATGTTTAGAGATACTGACATGTTCAAGATACTAACATGTTATGACATGTTTAGAGATACTGACATGTTTAGAGATACTGACATGTTTAGAGATACTGACATGTTTAGAGATACTAACATGTTTAGAGATACTGACATGTTTAGAGATACTGACATGTTTGAGATATTAACATGTTTAGAGATACTAACATGTTTAAGATACTAACATGTTTAGAGATACTGACATGTTTAGAGATACTGACATGTTTAGAGATACTAACATGTTAGAGATACTGACATGTTTAGAGATACTAACATGTTTAGAGATACTGACATGTTTAGAGATACTGACATTTAGAGATACTGACATGTTTAGAGATACTAACATGTTTTAGATATACATGTTAATGACATGTTTAGAGATACTAACATGTTTAGATACTAACATGTTTAGAGATACTAACATGTTTAGATATACTAACATGTTATGACATGTTTAGAGATACTAACATGTTTAGAGATACTAACATGTTAATGACATGTTTAGAGATACTAACATGTTTAGAGATACTAACATGTTTAGAGATACTAACATGTTTAGAGATACTAACATGTTTAGAGATACTAACATGTTAATGACATGTTTAGAGATACTGACATGTTTAGAGATACTAACATGTTTAGATATACTACTGTTAATGACATGTTTAGAGATACTAACATGTTTAGAGATACTAACATGTTAATGACATGTTTAGAGATACTGACATGTTTAGAGATACTAACATGTTTAGAGATACTAACATGTTAATGACATGTTTAGAGATACTGACATGTTTAGAGATACTAACATGTTTAGAGATACTGACATGTTTAGAGATACTAACATGTTTAGAGATACTGACATGTTTAGAGATACTAACATGTTTAGAGATACTAACATGTTTAGAGATACTAACATGTTAATGACATGTTTAGAGATACTGACATGTTTAGAGATACTGACATGTTTGAGATACTGACAGTTTAGAGATACTAACATATTTAGAGATACTAACATGTTTAGAGATACTAACATGTTACTGACATGTTTAGAGATACTGACATGTTTAGAGATACTAACATGTTTAGAGATACTGACATGTTTAGAGATACTAACATGTTTAGAGATACTAACATGTTTAGAGATACTAACATGTTAATGACATGTTTAGAGATACTGACATGTTTAGAGATACTGACATGTTTAGAGATACTAACATGTTTAGAGATACTAACATGTTTAGAGATACTAACATGTTAATGACATGTTTAGAGATACTAACATGTTTAGAGATACTAACATGTTAATGACATGTTTAGAGATACTAACATGTTAATGACATGTTTAGAGATACTAACATGTTTACAGATACTGACATGTTTAGAGATACTAACATGTTTAGAGATACTAACATGTTTAGAGATACTAACATGTTAATGACATGTTTAGAGATACTGACATGTTTAGAGATACTGACATGTTTAGAGATACTAACATGTTTAGAGATACTGACATGTTTAGAGATACTGACATGTTTAGAGATACTAACATGTTTAGAGATACTAACATGTTAATGACATGTTTAGAGATACTGACATGTTTAGAGATACTGACATGTTTAGAGATACTAACATGTTTAGAGATACTGACATGTTTAGAGATACTGACATGTTTAGAGATACTAACATGTTTAGAGATACTAACATGTTTAGAGATACTAACTGACATGTTTAGAGATACTAACATGTTTAGATATACTAACATGTTTAGAGATACTAACATGTTAATGACATGTTTGGAGATACTGACATGTTTAGAGATACTAACATGTTTAGAGATACTAACATGTTTAGAGATACTGACATGTTTAGAGATTCTAACATGTTTAGAGATACTGACATGTTTAGAGATACTAACATGTTTAGAGATACTGACATGTTTAGAGATACTGACATGTTTAGAGATACTAACATGTTTAGAGATACTAACATGTTTGGATACTGACATGTTTAGAGATACTGACATGTTTAGAGATACTGACATGTTTAGAGATACTGACATGTTTAGAGATACTAACATGTTTAGAGATACTAACATGGTTGATTAACATGTTAACGACATGCTAACGAGGACTCACCTGGAAGCAGAGTCGTCAGTGAATCACCGATCCAATCAGAGCGCACCATGCTGTATCCCACGGTAACCAGTCCATGAAAGCTGAAGAGAGGTAAGAAAACAATAATAATAACAATAAATAAATAATAACAATAATAATTCATAAATAATAATAATAACAATAATAAATAAAAATAACAATACATAAATAATAATAACAATAATAATAACAATAGTAACAATTATTATTATAATAAAACCGAGATTATTTCTGAAAAATAATAACAATAATAAATAATGTTCGAAATGTATTATTAAAATCAGCCAATCAGAGCGGCTGTGCTCTGACTGTTAGCAGCTAATGTTAGCATGCTGTCCAGGGAGCTATAGAGATGCTGATTGGCTGTTTGAAAGGGACCCCCCCCGCCCTCAGAGATCAGCTGTTTACCTGTTATTAGTTTACCGGCAGCTGGTCTTTGTTGTTGTTTACTTTCAGGATAAATTCTCCTTCCGTCGCGCGCAGCTTCTCTATCTGTTTAGTTTCCGGTCTGACTCTTCTTCTGCTGCTGGAGAGAGGCGGCTCCACAGTGCCGAGCGGCCGCACAGGGAACTGCACCCTGTTTTAATTATTTATAACAATAATTACTATATAATTAATATAGTCATTCATATAATAATTACTATAATAATTACTGTAATAATTAATATAATAATTACTGTAATAATTACTCAAATAATAACTATTATAATTACTATAATAATGTATAGAATAATTAATATAGTAATAAATATAAGAAGAAGAAGAAGTTAAAAATCCTAATAATGTCGGATTCTCATTTGAAGGACAGATATATAAATATTTATTTATATAAGTATATATTCATGATTTTATATGTTTATATAAAAACATGAATATATAAAAGTATTTATGAATCTACTGTGAATGGAGTCTGGTTACTCTCTGGAAGGGGGCGGGCCAGGAGGTGGGCTGATCTCAGCAGCCAATGGGAGAACGGGGCGGGGTTTAGAGCCAAAAAACCAATAGAGAGGCTGGGGGCGGGACCTAACGTCTTGATTCTGAGCAGAGAACTCTTGTTCTCCTCCTCTGCCATGGACTCCGGCCTGTCTCTGGTCTCCTTCTGGTCTCTGTTAGCATGTAGCCTGCAGCTGTTAGCCGCTGTGATGCTAACCCACAGGTGTGGGGGGCGGGGCTTAGGGCCGGACAGGTGGGTGGTGCTGTGGCTCTTCTATGACGTCATCGTCCACCTGACGCTGGTACGACCAATCAGGATCTCTCTGTTTGTTGATTAGTGTTTTTTATTGTTGTTTATGTTTGATTTGTGTCTAGGAGGGTCCGTTTGTGTACATGTCTGTGGGGGGGCGAACGGTGGAGACTTCAGAGGGTCCTCTGGCGGAGCTCTGTGAGTCTACTGTTATCATTATTATTATAAATATCAGAGGGTCCTCTGGCGGAGCTCTGTGAGTCTACTGTTATCATTATTATAAATATCAGAGGGTCCTCTGGCGGAGCTCTGTGAGTCTACTGTTATCATTATTATTATTGATATCAGAGGGTCCTCTGGTGGAGCTTTGTGAGTCTACTGTTATCATTATTATTATAAATATCAGAGGGTCTCTGGCGGAGCTCTGTGACTCTACTGTTATCATTATTAGGGTCTGAGACCTAGGTCGGCGAAGACCCTATTGAAATCGGTCGCGCAGCGACCGATAAACCTGCGAAACACACACACAAAACAGGGAAAACGACGGGCAAAAGCACAGAAAAGGTTCGGAAATCATGACGGGTGATAGGCCGCGCGAGCCCAGTCACGTGGGCGAAGCCCACGTGACTGCAACTCGCATGATTGATATCGGTAGGATCAATTTAGTCGCTCGCAACGCGAGCGATAACCATGCAAAACCCACACAAAACAGTGAAAAAGACGGGCAAAAGCCCATCAAAAGTGGCCTAAATCATGACAGTAGGTTGCCCACGCCGACCTACTCACATGGGCGCTCGCGCCCATGTGAGTAGCCCCATGTTAACTCGCACATGATTGATATCGGTCCGATTATTATTATTAGGGTCTGAGACCTAGGTCGGCGAAGACCCTATTGAAATCGGTCGCGCAGCGACCGATAAACCTGCGAAACACACACAAAACAGGGAAAACGACGGGCAAAGCACAGAAAAGGTTCGGAAATCATGACGGGTGATAGGCCGCGCGAGCCCAGTCACGTGGGCGAAGCCCACGTGACTGCAACTCGCATGATTGATATCGGTAGGATCAATTTAGTCGCTCGCAACGCGAGCGATAACCATGCAAAACCCACACAAAACAGTGAAAAAGACGGGCAAAAGCCCATCAAAAGTGGCCTAAATCATGACAGTAGGTTGCCCACGCCGACCTACTCACATGGGCGCTCGCGCCCATGTGAGTAGCCCCATGTTAACTCGCATGATTGATATCGGTCCGATTATTATTATTAGGGTCTGAGACCTAGGTCGGCGAAGACCCTATTGAAATCGGTCGCGCAGCGACCGATAAACCTGCGAACACACACACAAAACAGGGAAAACGACGGGCAAAAGCACAGAAAAGGTTCGGAAATCATGACGGGTGATAGGCCGCGCGAGCCCAGTCACGTGGGCGAAGCCCACGTGACTGCAACTCGCATGATTGATATCGGTAGGATCAATTTAGTCGCTCGCAACGCGAGCGATAACCATGCAAAACCCACACAAAACAGTGAAAAAGACGGGCAAAAGCCCATCAAAAGTGGCCTAAATCATGACAGTAGGTTGCCCACGCCGACCTACTCACATGGGCGCTCGCGCCCATGTGAGTAGCCCCATGTTAACCGCACATGATTGATATCGGTCCGATTATTATTATTCTTCTTTGATTATTATTTTAATACATTGCGCGCACTTTTGACCCCCGCAACATATGTGAAAACTCACCAAATTTCGCACGCGTCAGAAGTGGTGAAAATAGCGATGTGTAATTGGTTCCGGAACTTTGCGTCAAAAATTGCGTAGGCCACGCCATTTTCCGTTTTTAACGTTAACTCCCCCCACTTTAACTTTCACGTAAACCAACGAAACTCGCTACGCATATCTAGGGTGCGGAGACCAGCAAAAAAGCCTCTTGGAGGGGTATAAAATAACGTACAGCAAGTCGGCCATTTTGAATTTGGCGTTGGAAAAACGCGATTTATCGCGTTTTTCGTCCTCCGCACTTTAACGAACTCCTCCTAGGGACTTTATCCGTACGACTCCAAATTCGTCGGGTAGCTTCTCGAGAAATGGGCGATCTAAAGTTATCACGGAACTTTTTTTCTTTCGCACGGCGCAGCCGTGATTTGGCGCCAAAGTTCGCGTTCGCTCGATGCTAGGCCATCCCTCGCCATGGAACACGATGATGTCATAATTCAAACTGACATGCTCAGAACGCCACCAAACTTCACATGATGATTAACACTGCGGCCCTGAACAGCTCTACGCAAATCCGATGTTACTTAATATGGCGTTACCATGGCAACGGATCCCTCGCCATAAAACACGGTGTTGTGTTAACTCCAATGGAACGGTCCCATCGTCCCCCAATCTTCACTTTTATATCACCGGTGATGCCTCAACAGCTCTACATGAAATCTGAGATCTCATCGTATGCCGTTTCCATGGCAACGAATCCCTCGCCAAAAACACGGTGTCGCTGTAACTCCAATGGACACGGTCCCATCGTCCCCCAATCTTCACTTTTATATCACCGGTTCATGCCTCAACAGCTCTACGTGAAATCTGAGATCTCACCATATGCCGTTTCCATGGCAACGCATCCCTCGCCATGAAACACGGTGTCACTGTTACTCCTATGAAAATGCTCCAAACGGCACCAGACTTCATATGATGGGTGATGGTCAGGCCCTAAACAGTTCTATGTCAATTATGGGGTGTCATCATATGCCGTTGCCATGGCGACAGATCCCTCGCCATGAAACACGGTGTCGCAGTTACTCCTATGAAAATGGTCCAAACGGCACCAGACTTCAGATGATGGCTATGGTCCGGCCCTCAACAGCTCTACGCCAATTATGGGATGTCATCATATGCCGTTTCCATGGCAACGAATCCCTCGCCAACAAACACGATGTTGTGTTAACTCTACGGAAAATCGTCCAAACGGCACCAGACTTCAGATGACAGTTAATGGTCCGGCCCTCAACACCTCAATATGACAATAGTGAGTTTTCCTCAAAAGCTGTTGCCATGGCAACGCATCCCTCGCCGTTAAGCACGATATTGCTATAACTCCTGTGTAAATTCTCAAAAAGTGTTCAAATTTCACATGTGTGCTAACGGTCAACCCTCGAGACGTATATGTGTCAGTTTTCAGATTTTGTCAAATGTCGTTGCTATGGTAACTAAATGGTCGCCGTGAAACACGGTTTTCTCATAACTCCAGTTAACATGCTCCAAACGGCCCAAAACTTCACAGGTTTGATAACGATGCAGCCCTCAACACATCTAAGCGTATTATGGGGTGTCATCAAATTCCGTTGCCATGGCGACAGACCACTCGCCACAAACACAATGTTTGTGATACTGCTGTAACTCCTAAATACATTCCGATCGGCCTGAAACTTCCCACGTTTGCCTACGGCCGAGTCCTCGAGACATCTGCCTGACGTCGACGTGCGGACAACAGCCTGCGGAGCGTCGAAGACCCGCTCAACGCTGCTTGCAGCTTTAATTAGGGTCTGAGACCTAGGTCGGCGAAGACCCTATTGAAATCGGTCGCGCAGCGACCGATAACCCACACAAAACAGTGAAAAAACGGGCAAAAGCCCATCAAAAGTGGCCTAAATCATGACAGTAGGTGCCCACGCACCTAGTCACATGGGCGCTCGCGCCCATGTGATGGCCATCCTAGCCGTCCATTTACATGATTGATATCGGTCCGATTATTATTATTATTATGATAATTATTTTAATACATTGCGCGCACTTTTGACCCCCGCAACATATGTGAAAACTCACCAAATTTCGCACTCGCGTCAGAAGTGGTGAAAATTGCGATGTGTAATTGGTTCCGGAACTTTGCGTCAAAAATTGCGTAGGCCACGCCCACTTCCGTTTTTAACGTTAACTCCCCCCACTTTAACTTTCACGTAAACAACGAAACTCGCTACGCATATCTAGGGTGCGGAGACGAGCAAAAAAGCCTCTTGGAGGGGTATAAAATAACGTACAGCAAGTCGGCCATTTTGAATTTGGCGTTGGAAAAACGCGATTTATCGCGTTTTTCGTCCTCCGCACTTTAACGAACTCCTCCTAGGGACTTTATCCGTACGACTCCAAATTCGTCGGGTAGCTTCTCGACAAATGGGCGATCTAAAGTTATCACGGAACTTTTTTCTTTCGCACGGCGCAGCCGTGATTTGGCGCCAAAGTTCGCGTTCGCTCGATGCTAGGCCATCCCTCGCCATGGAACACGATGATGTCATAACTCAAACTGACATGCTCAGAACGCCACCAAACTTCACGATGATTAACACTGCGGCCCTGAACAGCTCTACGTCAAATCTGATGTTACTTAATATGGCGTTACCATGGCAACGGATCCCTCGCCATAAACACGGTGTCGCTGTAACTCCAATGGACACGGTCCCATCGTCCCCCAATCTTCACTTTTATATCACCGGTGAATGCCTCAACAGCTCTACATGAAATCTGAGATCTCATCGTATGCCGTTTCCATGGCAACGAATCCCTCGCCAAAAACACGGTGTGTTAACTCCAATGGACAACGTCCCATCGTCCCCCAATCTTCACTTTTATATCACGGTGATGCCTCAACAGCTCTACATGAAATCTGAGATCTCATCGTATGCCGTTTCCATGGCAACGCATCCCTCGCCATGAAACACGGTGTCACTGTTACTCCTATGAAAATGTCCAAACGGCACCAGACTTCATATGATGGGTGATGGTCAGGCCCTAAACAGCTCTATGTCCAATTATGGGATGTCATCATATGCCGTTGCCATGGCGACAGATCCCTCGCCATGAAACACGGTGTCGGTTACTCCTATGGAAAATGTCCAAACGGCACCAGACTTCAGATGATGGCTAATGGTCCGGCCCTCAACAGCTCTAGCCAATTATGGGATGTCATCATATGCCGTTTCCATGGCAACGATCCCTCGCCAAAAAACACGATGTTGTGTTAACTCTGGAAAATCGTCCAAACGGCACCAGACTTCAGATGACAGTTAATGGTCCGGCCCTCAACACCTCAATATGACAATAGTGGTTCCTCAAAGCTGTTGCCATGGCAACGATCCCTCGCCATAAAACACGGTGTCGCTGTAATCCAATGGACACGGTCCATCGTCCCCCAATCTTCACTTGATATCAGCGGTCCTGCCTCAACAGCTCTATCCAATTATGGGATGTCATCATATGCCGTTTCCATGGCAACGATCCCTCGCCAAAAAACACGATGTTCTGTTAACTCAATGGAAAATCGTCCAAACGGCACCAGACTTCCTAATGGGTGATGGTCAGGCCCTAAACAGCTCTATGCCAATTATGGGATGTCATCGTATGCCGTTTCCATGGCAACGCATCCCTCGCCATAAAACTCGATGTTGTCGTAATCAATGGAAAATCGTCCAAACGCCACCAGACTTCACACTATCATTAATGGTCCGGCCCTCAACAGCTCTAAGTCCATTATGGGATGTCATCATATGCCGTTTCCATGGCAACGCATCCCTCGCCAAAAACACTATGTTGTCGTAATCAATGGAAAATCGTCCAAACGGCACCAGACTTCAGATACAGTTAATGGTCCGGCCCTCAACACCTCATGACAATAGTGGTTTTCCTCAAAAGCTGTTGCCATGGCAACGCATCCCTCGCCAAAAACCCGATGTTGTGTAACTCAATGGAAAATCGTCCAAACGCCACCAGACTTCAGATGATGGCTAATGGTCCGGCCCTCAACAGCTCTACGCCAATTATGGGATGTCATCATATGCCGTTTCCATGGCAACATCCCTCGCCAAAAACCCTATGTTGTTGTAATTCAATGGAAAATCGTCCAAACGGCACCACAGTTCAGATGACAGTTATGGTCCGGCCCTCAACACCTCAATGACAATAGTGAGTTTTCCTCAAAAGCTGTTGCCATGGCAACGCATCCCTCGCCGTTAAGCACGATATGCTATAACTCCTGTGTAAATGGTCAAAAAGTGTTCAAATGTCACATGTGTGCTAACGGTCAACCCCTCCAGACATATATGTGTCAGTTTTGAGATTTCGTCAAATGCGTTGCTATGGTAACTAAATGGTCGCCGTGAAACACGGTTTTCTCATAACTCCAGTTAACTGCTCCAAACGGCCCAAAACTTCACAGCTTTGATAACGATGCAGCCCTCAACACATCTAGGCGTATTATGGGGTGTCATCAAATTCCGTTGCCATGGCGACAGATCACTCGCCATCAAACACAATGTTTGTGATACTGCTGTAACTCCTATGTACGTTGTCCGATCGGCCTGAAACTTCCCACGTTTGCCTACGGCCGAGTCCTCGAGAACCTCGCGACAGTCGACGTGCGGACAACAGCCTGCGGAGCGTCGAAGACCCGCTCAACGCTGCTCGCAGCTTTAATTATTTTGATTATTATTTTAATACATTGCGCGCACTTTTGACCCCCGCAACATATGTGAAAACTCACCAAATTTCGCACTCGCGTCAGAAGTGGTGAAAATTGCAATGTGTAATTGGTTCCGGAACTTTGCGTCAAAATTGCGTAGGCCACGCCCACTTCCGTTTTCAACGTTAACTCCCCCCACTTTAACTTTCACGTAAACCAACGAAACTCGCTACGCATATCTAGGGTGCGGAGACGAGCAAAAAAGCCTCTTGGAGGGGTATAAAATAACGTACAGCAAGTCGGCCATTTTGAATTTGGCGTTGGAAAAACGCGATTTATCGCGTTTTTCGTCCTCCGACTTTAACGAACTCCTCCTAGGGACTTTATCCGTACGACTCCAAATTCGTCGGGTAGCTTCTCGACAAATGGCCGATCTAAAGTTATCACGGAACTTTTTTCTTTCGCACGGCGCAGCCGTGATTTGGCGCCAAAGTTCGCGTTCGCTCGATGCTAGGCCATCCTCGCCATGGAACACGATGATGTCATAATTCAAACTGACATGCTCAGAACGCCACCAAACTTCACGATGATTAACACTGCGGCCCTGAACAGCTCTACGTCAAATCCGATGTTACTTAATATGGCGTTACCATGGCAACGGATCCCTCGCCATAAACACGGTGTCGCTGTAACTCCAATGGACACGGTCCCATCGTCCCCCAATCTTCACTTTTATATCACCGGTTCATGCCTCAACAGCTCTACATGAAATCTGAGATCTCATCGTATGCCGTTTCCATGGCAACGCATCCCTCGCCAAAAAACACGGTGTCGCTGTAACTCCAATGGACACGGTCCCATCGTCCCCCAATCTTCACTTTTATATCACCGGTGAATGCCTCAACAGCTCTACGTGAAATCTGAGATCTCATCGTATGCCGTTTCCATGGCAACGAATCCCTCGCCAAAAAACACCATGTTGTGTTAACTCAATGGAAAATCGTCCAACGGCACCAGACTTCATATGATGGGTGATGGTCAGGCCCTAAACAGCTCTATGCCAATTATGGGATGTCATCGTACGCCGTTTCCATGGCAACGCATCCCTCGCCATAAAACACGGTGTTGTGTTAACTCCAATGGACACGGTCCCATCGTCCCCCACAATCTTCACTTGTATATCACCGGTCCATGCCTCAACAGCTCTACGTGAAATCTGAGATCTCACCGTATGCCGTTGCCATGGCAACGAATCCCTCGCCAAAAAACACGATGTTCTGTTAACTCAATGGAAAATCATCCAAACGCCACCACACTTCATATGATGGGTGATGGTCAGGCCCTAAACAGCTCTATGCCAATTATGGGATGTCATCACATACCGTTTCCATGGCAACGCATCCCTCGCCAAAAACACGATGTTGTGTTAACTCAATGGAAAATGGTCCAAACGGCACCAGACTTCAGATGACAGTTCATGGTCCGGCCCACAACACCTCAATATGACAATAGTGAGTTTTCCTCAAAAGCTGTTGCCATGGCAACGCATCCCTCGCCATTAAGCACGATATTGCTATAACTCCTGTTTAAATGGTAAAAAAGTGTTCAAATTTCACATGTGTGCTAACCTTCAACCCCTCGAGACATATATGTGTCAGTTTTGAGATTTCGTCAAATGTCGTTGCTATGGTAACTACATGGTCGCCGTGAAACACGGTTTTCTCATTACTCCAGTTAACTTGCTCCAAACGGCCCAAAACTTCACAGCTTTGATAACGATGCAGCACTCAACACATCTAGGCGTATTATGGGGTGTCATCAAATTCCGTTGCCATGGCGACAGATCACTCGCCATCAAACACAATGTTTGTCATACTGCTGTAACTCCTAAATACGTCGTCCGATCGGCCTGAAACTTCCCACGTTTGCCTACGGCCGACTCCTCGAGACGCCTACGCGACATGTCGACGTGCGGACAACGGCCTGCGGAGCGTCGAAGACCCGCTCAACGCTGCTCGCAGCTTTAATTATTATTGATATCAGAGGGTCCTCTGGTGGAGCTTGTGAGTCTACTGTTATCATTATTATTATTATTGATATCAGAGGGTCCTCTGGCGGAGCTCTGTGAGTCTACTGTTATCATTATTATTATTATTATTGATATCAGAGGGTCCTCTGGCGGAGCTCTGTGAGTCTACTGTTATTATTATTATTA
The DNA here is from genome assembly GCA_011823955.1 of Dissostichus mawsoni. NCBI lineage: Eukaryota > Metazoa > Chordata > Actinopteri > Perciformes > Nototheniidae > Dissostichus > Dissostichus mawsoni. The sequence continues at coordinate 244,716 of JAAKFY010000170.1, read as the reverse complement.
TTATTGATATCAGAGGGTCCTCTGGCGGAGCTTTGTGAGTCTACTGTTATCATTATTATTATTATATTGATATCAGAGGGTCCTCTGGCGGAGCTCTGTGAGTCTACTGTTATTATTATTATTATTGATATCAGAGGGTCCTCTGGTGGAGCTCTGTGAGTCTACTGTTATCATTATTATTATTGATATCAGAGGGTCCTCTGGTGGAGCTCTGTGAGTCTACTGTTATCATTATTATTATTGATATCAGAGGGTCCTCTGGTGGAGCTTTGTGAGTCTACTGTTATTATTATTATTGATATCAGAGGGTCCTCTGGCGGAGCTCTGTGAGTCTACTGTTATTATTATTATTATTATTGATATCAGAGGGTCCTCTGGCGGAGCTTGTGAGTCTACTGTTATTATTATTATTATTATTGATATCAGAGGGTCCTCTGGTGGAGCTCTGTGAGTCTACTGTTATCATTATTATTTATATCAGAGGCTCCTCTGGTGGAGCTCTGTGAGTCTACTGTTATCATTATTATTATTAATATCAGAGGGTCCTCTGGTGGAGCTCTGTGAGTCTACTGTTATCATTATTATTATTAATATCAGAGGGTCCTCTGGTGGAGCTCTGTGAGTCTACTGTTATCATTATTATTATTGATATCAGAGGGTCCTCTGGTGGAGCTCTGTGAGTCTACTGTTATCATTATTATTATTGATATCAGAGGGTCCTCTGGCGGAGCTCTATGAGTCTACTGTTATCATTATTATTATTGATCATGAGTATCAGAGGTATTGATCTGTGAGTTTATTGTATTATTTATTGATAATGAGTATCTGAGGTATTGATCGGCAGGGAAGGAGTACGGGAAGGCGGACTGCCGCTGGCTGACCTCTGACCCCAACATCGTCTCCATAGAGATCCTGACCGTGGTCCTGGACTCCCTGCTGGGTCTGGGTCTGATCTACGCTGTGCTCCAAGACCAGTTCTACAGGTAGGACCAGGACTATCGATGTGGGTCCGTGATCGGCACGGGGCGGGCCCCTGCTGAAAGGAAAACCCCCCAGGACTTGATACGCCCCCTTGATAAATACATTTAATGATAATGAAACCAGCTGCAATGGATCCTGGATCCACCAGGGGGAGCAGTGATTAAAAAGCTGCCACCTGGAACTCATGTGAAATAAACAGCTGATAGATCTACAGGTATCTGATATAGCGGATCTTTGTTGAGATCCATATGTCACGGATAGGATCATATTCTGTGCTGAATAAGAGACATGTAATCATTTACAAAACAGCACCATGTTTTTATTTAACAAAATAATGTTAATCCACGTTGGCGTACGTACAAAACCATCGGTTTGTTTTTTCATCAGGAAATGCAGCCCGGCTCAAACAAACGATTTGTAATCCTCATCTTCACGATCATTTATGTTTATGTTTACCGAATGGACATGAAAGCACTGACAAATGGGAATATACTGTAGTCAAATTCATTAAAACGTTATTAACGTGCTCAAACTCAGTAATTCACTGAAAAGAGGTTCATTTGAATGAAGCCTCGTCATCTCCCCACGGGCCAACGGGCTCTAATATGATACTATTGTTAATAGTTCACTGTGTTATTAGTGTTTAGTATTACTGCTATAACATCACACCTTGAGTTCATTGTTTGCTATGTTCAAATCAGACCGTTGTTTTTTGAAATGGTCTGAATGAAACGGCAGCTCTCAGGTGATCAGCCCCCCCCCCCCACCCCCCCCCTAATCTTTCTTCTCCAGCAGTAAAGTTGAACTGTAGGTTTGCATGTTTATGCAGTGATCTGTCTCTTCCTCTCTCCCGCAGACAGCTGATCGCTGTCAGACCGGACCATGGCTGTAAAGGACTAGGGGTGTCTAATTCCCCCTCGACACATAGACTGATCCTTTTTTTGTCTGATTGGCTTAGACCTTTCGCGACTGCAAACATTTTTAAACGAACAAACATTGACCATACCGTTCACCAGCCCCACCCCCCTCTGAGTGACAAGCTTACAGTTAGCTGTCTTTGTGTATTGCAACCAGGGAGAGCCGTGATGGACGAGATGTCTGAATGTGATACAGTGATAGATGTTAAGGACTAACGTTTATAATAAATACATTTGTATTGATTTTAAGATCTTTTCATACAATCATACGTATTGGGATCATTTGTATTAATGTGGACCGGAGGGAGAGGGGGACGAGCATAAGGTTCACTTTCCTTTTTTATTTCAATTCCAGCTTTGGTCCTGAAGAATCTGTTTCTCTGTTGTCCACGTTCATAAAGCCTAAAGCAACAGAGCACGGAGCAGAGTCTCTAGATGAGTTTAACGCTGAGTTTACAGTAGTTGTTGTTCTTATTATACATCAATGTAGTCCGCTGTATAGAAAACTGTAGTTTCCCCACAGCAGCAGACGCACATGCATGACGTCCGCTGGCGCATCATAAATACGTCGATAGTGAAAGTGCAGTCGGATTCTCAAAGCACTCTCTTCTCCGAAGTCCTTTTGAATTCTCCGATCCACTATTCATTAACCCTGAAACGGTGTGACAAAGCTCTACCATCCCCCCTCTGTTAACAAGACATAGTAGCCTATGTTGTGGACTCTTTGTCTCAGAAGTCTCCCATGGGGGATGGGAGACTTCTGCCCTGCATGTCATTCCGATGGACTATCGGAATGACATGCAGGGCAGCGTTGCCGGTCTGAAAGGGGCTCTGGAAATATCAAACATTTAATTAAAGTTTTAAAAACAGTGACAGGTTAAAATCCGAGGTGGAAGAAGTATTCCGATTATTTACCTGGGTAAAAAGACGTGTTGGAAGCAAATGTCCTGCATTCAAAATTGTCAATAGCCAAGTGAAAAGTATTATCATCTGAAAGTAAAATGAATCATTATGTTATTAGTATTAAATACATATCATTTGTGCAACTTGTATTTAGAAATACTCCGTTGTAATTATTGATGCATAAATGTGTTCATCCATTCAATGTGGCATCTGCTATAATGGGTTAATGTATGATATTACTTAATAATACATTACTGTATAATACGTGATAATGTATGAGTTGATTTACTTCGATCTACTGTACTGTGTACACCAAACAATATTACAAAACATATACTGCACATTAAAGCTAACTATTGTAAAGGTATGAGCATAACAAATAAAGAAGCGTAAACATTTACACTGTTATTATGATTATTTAATATATAAAGACTATATATTATTGAATTACAATTAAGATAATAAGATTAGATATATTTGATTTGATCTAAAATATTGATGTTTTGTCGTTATAGTAGCCTGTGGAAACCATAAGAAAGAAGTGATTAAATGCTACAGTATTCAGCAAACACAACTGCAGAGCTGCAAACATTGCAAACAGACTAAGTTCTGCAGCACCCAGTTGTCTTTGTGTATTTGGGAATGCAGCGCCATCTCATGGTTCAATCCTGAAATTGAACAAATGGGGAAATTTGGCAACGCCCTCTTAGGAAATAGTGGGATCTGGGATCCGCTGGGTGGAGTCCTATCTGGAGTGCTACATCTGTAGGACCAGGACTATAGGACCAGTACTGTTGGACCAGTACTACTGTAGGACTGGTCTACCTGTAGAACTGGTCTACCTGTAGAACTGGTTCTAACTCTATTTCCTGTGTTCCAGGCACTTCCTGCAGGTGGCGCTGTGTGTGTGCGAGCTGTACGGCGGCTGGATGACCTTCTGTCCTGATTGGCTGATGGGCAGTCCTCACCTGGACACATCCCGCCCCCTCTACCTGTGCGTCTACCTGGTGTTTTTTAACGGGCTCTGGGTCCTGGTCCCGGTTCTGCTGCTGGTCCAGTCCTGGTTCAGTCTGAGGACTCTGCATATAGGGGACCGCGGGGAGAAGAGGAAGTAGACACTGTTCTGTTATCGAGGATTACCAACTTCCCAATCGACCAATCGCAATCCTGTATTCAAGCTGTGTAATTACATTACATGTTACTTGTTGGGGTGAAGTGTCTCAGGGACACTACGACATGCTGACTGCAGTGGGGTTTGAACCTGAGACCCCTGATCCCAACACCAATTATAATAATAATAATCAACATTAAATGACTGACCTCATTAAACCTGACCCCTGTTTTCTTCTGGTTTACCCCGGACCCCCCACAGAGACTCAGGAACAGGGTTTACAAAGGTTTTAATACAAATAACTTCATATAAAAACCAGCCTGAATTTAATGATGAATTTAATGATGCTTCAAATGATCAGACCATGAATTATATTAACCTTTATTCCATCTTCACTCACAGGTCCACTTATTAACTGCAGTATAAATACTGGGGGTCTACAGGGGGCTTTACAGGTCTACAGGTGTACAGGGGCCTTTACAGGTCTACAGGGGGCTTTACAGGTGTACAGGGGCCTTTACAGGTGTACAGGGGCCTTTACAGGTCTACAGGGGGCTTTACAGGTGTACAGGGGCCTTTACAGGTCTACAGGGGGCTTTACAGGTCTACAGGTGTACAGGGGCCTTTACAGGTCTACAGGGGGCTTTACAGGTGTACAGGGGCCTTTACAGGTCTACAGGGGCCTTTACAGGTCTACAGGGGCTTCACAGGTCTACAGGTGTACAGGGGCCTTTACAGGTCTACAGGGGCCTTTACAGGTCTACAGGGGCCTTTACAGGTCTACAGGTGTACAGGGGCCTTTACAGGTCTACAGGGGGCTTTACAGGTGTACAGGGGCCTTTACAGGTCTACAGGGGGCTTTACAGGTCTACAGGTGTACAGGGGCCTTTACAGGTCTACAGGGGGCTTTACAGGTCTACAGGGGGCTTTACAGGTCTACAGGGGGCTTTACAGGTGTACAGGGGCCTTTACAGGTCTACAGGGGGCTTTACAGGTCTACAGGTGTACAGGGGCCTTTACAGGTCTACAGGGGGCTTTACAGGTCTACAGGTGTACAGGGGCCTTTACAGGTCTACAGGGGGCTTTACAGGTCTACAGGTGTACAGGGGCCTTTACAGGTCTACAGGGGGCTTTACAGGTCTACAGGTGTACAGGGGCCTTTACAGGTCTACAGGGGCCTTTACAGGTCTACAGGGGGCTTTACAGGTCTACAGGTGTACAGGGGCCTTTACAGGTCTACAGGGGGCTTTACAGGTCTTCAGGTCTACAGGGGCCTTTACAGGTCTTCAGGTCTACAGGGGCCTTTACAGGTCTACAGGGGGGCTTTACAAGTCTACAGGTCTACAGGGGGCTTTACAGGTCTACAGGGGCCTTTACAGGTATACAGGGGGGCTTTACAAGTCTACAGGTCTACAGGGGCTTTACAGGTTTACAGGGAGGCTTTACAGGTCTACAGGGTGGCTTACAGGTCTTCAGGTCTACAGGGGCTTTACAGGTCTACAGGGGCCTTTACAGCTCTACAGGGGGCTTTACAGGTCTACAGGTATACAGGGGGCTTTACAGGTCTTCAGGTCTACAGGGGGCTTTACAGGTCTACAGGGGGGCTTTGCAGGAGTTCAGGTCTTTGCAGGTGTTCAGGTCTTTGCAGGTCTTCAGGTGTTCAGGGGCCTCATTTAAAGCTTTGCGTAGGATTCATGTGGGAAGGTTGCTTACGTAGGACAAAGAAAATAAATTCGCACAAAAATATTCCGATTTATAAAACACTGCGCACGCACGTCCTTCGCCGGTTTCCCTTTATAAATCACAATCAACTCGAAATGTGGTGCAGCTTTTGCGGGCTTCACGTAACGCCCATATTTGCCTATAACTAGTCAAAGAAACGCCCCGTATTAATATTCATTCAGACTGACTGCATGAAGAAGATCGCAGGAAATGACGACAGAACAGCTAAAAAAAACATTTCACACCGAGTCAGACTTTGGTTCTTTTGGGGAGGTGGAGATAAATCATATTGTTTGGTGGATGCAGTCTGAGCCAGAGTAGCAGCATGGAGGTCGGATCGTCACCTAAATAAATAAATAAGTGGTCCGAAAAAAGTTAATGACAAAATACACATAACCTAACCTTCCTCAGGCAGTGTGTTTGTACCGGGGACAGGAGACCCCCCCTTGATTAGAAACTGTAAGAAATGATCGGGGAATCCCTCCGGAGGGGAGTCATGACGACTGGATCTGAATTATTTTGGTGGTTTGTGTTCCAGCTGCCGATCAGCTGTGCGCAGCGTCTCCCCCCCGCAGCAACTCTATATGTCCACCAGTTAAAGGAAATACAACTAATGTGTTGTGTTATAGTAGCTGTACAATTTACCGCATAGGTGTTCTTAGTTTCCTGTGTTTTACGAGCGACTTATCAAGTTTTGAAGAACGGCATAAAACATGATTAAACATTCCACTTTCACGCCTCCGCACCTTCGGGACCGTGCCTTCAGTGTCGCTGCCCCCCCCCTCTGGAACTTCCTCCCTGCAGAAATCCGCAACGCCCCTTCTCTCCACATCTTCACATCAACCCTTAAAACTCATCTGTTCAACATCGCCTTCCAACAATAACTCACTCCCCCCCCCTTACACTTCCATTTCTGCCCCGGTTTATGTTTTATGTCTTGTCCTTGTATGTTTCTTTGTAATGCGACCTTGAGGTTATGAAAGGCACTATATAAATTCAAGTTATTATTATTAAACATGATAGTATATAAAACCATGCTTGTGTCTATCTAACCTATAGAAAAGCTAAACGGCGTCAGCTTAAAGTAATTCTGTCCTTCTGTTTACCGCATCATTTATGAGAATACATTTCGTAACAAGAGAACCTCATCGAGGGGTGATCAATAACATTTCCGTACGCCATCTTTTGAGCGTACGCACCGTTTATAAATGAGGCCCCAGGTGTTCAGGTCTCCAGGTGTTCAGGTCTTCTTGATGTGGTCTTCAGGTCTCCAGGTGTTCAGGTCTCCAGGTGTTCAGGTCTTCTTGATGTGGTCTTCAGGTCTCCAGGTGTTCAGGTCTGCTTGATGTGGTCTTCAGGTCTCCAGGTGTTCAGGTCTCCAGGTGTTCAGGTCTTCTTGATGTGGTCTTCAGGTCTCCAGGTGTTCAGGTCTGCTTGATGTGGTCTTCAGGTCTCCAGATGTTCAGGTCTTCTTGATTTGTTCTTCAGGTCTTTGCAGGTCTTCAGGTCTCCAGGTCTTCAGGTCTTTGCAGGACTTCAGGTGTTCAGGTCTTCAGGTCTTCTTGATGAGCTTGTGCACGGACAGGAAGGCCTGCTGGAGGCCCAGACCCTGCACAGCGCTGCAGGCCTGGATCTCCCACAGCCGGTCCCCGTACTGAGCCAGGTCCAGCTGCTGAGAGACCTGGGGACAGAGAGGGAACCTTAGAGAACACTAGATAACAGAGAGAGAACCTTAGAGAACCTTAGAGAACAGAGATAGAGCCTTAGAGAACACCAGAGAACAGAGAGAGAACCTTAGGGAACACTAGAGAACAGAGAGAGAACCTTAGAGAACCTTAGAGAATGGAGAGAGAACCTTAGAGAACCTTAGAGAACAGAGAGAGAGCCTTAGAGAACATCAGAGAACAGAGAGAGAACCTTAGAGAACACTAGGGAACACTAGAGAACAGAAAGATAACCTTAGTGCTGGTTCTGTATGATGTGGTTCTGGTTCTGTATGTTCTGGTTCTGTATGATGTAGTGCTGGTTCTGTATGTTCTGGTTCTGTATGATGTAGTTCTGGTTCTGTATGATGAAGTTCTGGTTCTATATGATGTAGTGCTGGTTCTGTATGATGTAGTGCTGGTTCTGTATGTTCTGGTTCTGTATGATGTAGTGCTGGTTCTGTATGATGTAGTTCTGGTTCTGTATGATGAAGTTCTGGTTCTGTATGATGTAGTGCTGATTATGTATGTTCTGGTTCTGAATGATGTAGTGCTGGTTCTGCAGGCGGTTCTGCTGATTCCGTACCTCCCTGATGGTCATGGAGTTGGGCCGGTCCTTCTTGTTGGCCAGAACCATGAGAGGAACGTCTCTGAGGTTCTCCTCACTCAGAACCTTCTTCAGGACCTTCTGGGCCTCAGGCAGTCGAGCCGGGTCACTGCTGTCCACGACGAAGACCAGGGCCCGGCAGTCCTCCAGGTAGAACCTGAAGGGGGGGTTTGTTTACGTGTTTGTTGTATATATTTAGGTCTGTTGTTTTGTTGTTGTTGTGTTGTTGTTTACCTCCAGTTGGCTCTCATGCTCTTCTGCCCCCCCACGTCCCAGATGGTGAGAGACGTCTTCTTGTCCAGATCCAGAGTCCCCACGTTGAAGCCGATGGTGGGAGACGTGTCCATCACCTGGGACACAACAACACTTGTTATTGTTTACACCTCGGAGACAACAACACTTGTTATTGTTACACGTCAGAGGCAACACACTCGTTATTGTTTACACCTCGGAGACAACAACACTCGTTATTGTTTACACCTCGGAGACAACAACACTTGTTATTGTTTATTGTGTAAACATGAGGCTCACCTGTCCAGTCAGCAGCCGGGCCAACAGAGTGGATTTACCTGCAGAGTCCAGACCCATCAGGATCACCTGAACTCAGGAAGGACAGGTGCACATTAACACATATCAATATACAATACATATATCAATATAACCAATATAATCAATATAACCAATATAATCAATATAAACAATGTAATCAATATAACCAATATAATCAATATAATCAATATAACCAATATAATCAATATAAACAATATAACCAATATAAACAATATAATCAATATAACCAATATAAACAATATAACCAATATAATCAATATAACCAATATAAATATAACCAATATAATCAATATAAACAATATAACCAATATAAACAATATAATCAATATAACGAATATAATCAATATAACCAATATAAACAATATAACCAATATAATCAATATAAACAATATAACCAATATAAACAATATAACCAATATAACCAATATAATCAATATAACCAATATAACCAATATAATCAATATAACCAATATAATCAATATAACAATATACCAATATAATCAATATAATCAATATAATCAATATAAATGATATCAGTCTGTTGTACGCTGCACATTAAGTAATGGGCTCGGTTAGATCTCACCTGAGATCTACCTGAGGGGCTCAGGTGAGATCTACCTGAGGGGCTCAGGTGAGATCTACCTGAGGGACTCAGTGAGATCTACCTGAGGGCTCAGGTGAGATTTACCTGAGGGCTCAGGTGAGATCTACCTGAGGGGCTCAGGTGAGATTTACCTGAGGGGCTCAGGTGAGATCTACCTGAGGGGCTCAGGTGAGATTTACCTGAGAGCGCTGGAGCTGTGAGACAAACCCATTAATAATCTTCTTCTTCTTCTTCTTCTTCTTCTTCTTCTTCTTCTTCTTCTTCTTCTTCTTCTTCTTCTTCTTCTTCTTCTTCTTCTTCTTCTTCTTCTTCTTCTTCTTCTTCTTCTTCTTCTTCTTCTTCTTCTTCTTCTTACGACAGACTGAAACTCACCTGTCCAATGTCTCTCAGGTGTGTTCAGCAGCAGCCAATCAGAGCAGCCCGTGGGACCATGTGACCCGTCTGACTGCATTTCTGAGCCTGAGTTTCTGCTGATTTACATCCACAGATCCTGCCCTGAGATTATATTCAAAGTACCTGAGAGAGGGACAGGTGTATATAGTATGTGTTTAATACTCAGGGACAGGTATATATAGTATGTGTTTAATACTCAGGGACAGGGACAGGTATATATAGTATGTGTTTAATACTCAGGGACCGGGACAGGTATATATAGTGTGTGTTTAATACTCAGGGACAGGGACAGGTATATATAGTATGTGTTTAATACTCAGGACAGGTATATATAGTGTGTTTAATACTCAGGGACAGGGACAGGTATATATAGTGTGTGTTTAATACTCAGGGACCGGGACAGTATATATAGTATGTGTTTAATACTCAGGGACAGGTATATATAGTATGTGTTTAATACTCAGGGACAGGGACAGGTATATATAGTATGTGTTTAATACTCAGACACAGGGACAGGTATATATAGTGTGTTTTAATACTCAGGGACAGGTATATATAGTATGTGTTTAATACTCAGGGACAGGGACAGGTATATATAGTATGTGTTTAATACTCAGGGACAGGGACAGGTATATATAGTGTGTGTTTAATACTCAGGGACAGGTATATATAGTATGTGTTTAATACTCAGACAGGGACAGGTATATATAGTATGTGTTTAATACTCAGACACAGGGACAGGTATATATAGTATGTGTTTAATACTCAGGGACAGGGACAGGTATATATAGTATGTGTTTAATACTCAGGGACAGGTATATATAGTATGTGTTTAATACTCAGCACAGGGACAGATATATATAGTATGTGTTTAATACTCAGACACAGGGACAGGTAATATAGTATGTGTTTAATACTCAGACAGGGACAGGTATATATAGTATGTGTTTAATACTCAGACACAGGGACAGGTATATATAGTATGTGTTTAATACTCAGACACAGGGACAGGTATATATAGTATGTGTTTAATACTCAGACACAGGGACAGGTATATATAGTATGTGTTTAATACTCAGACACAGGGACAGGTATATATAGTATGTGTTTAATACTCAGACACAGGGACAGGTATATATAGTATGTGTTTAATACTCAGACACAGGGACAGGTATATATAGTATGTGTTTAATACTCAGACACAGGGACAGGTAATATAGTGTGTGTTTAATACTCAGGGACAGGTATATATAGTGTGTGTTTAATACTCAGGGACAGGTATATATAGTATGTGTTTAATACTCAGGGACAGGGACAGGTATATATAGTATGTGTTTAATACTCAGAGACAGGGACAGGTATATATAGTATGTGTTTAATACTCAGGGACAGGTATATATAGTATGTCTTTAATACTCAGGGACAGGTATATATAGTATGTGTTTAATACTCAGAGACAGGTATATAGTATGTGTTTAATACTCAGGGACAGGGACAGGTATATATAGTATGTGTTTAATGCTCAGGGACAGGTATATATAGTATGTGTTTAATGCTCAGGGACAGGTATATATAGTATGTGTTTAATACTCAGGGACAGGTATATATAGTGTTTAATACTCAGGGACAGACAGGTATATAGTATGTGTTTAATACTCAGGGACAGGTATATATAGTATGTTTTAATACTCAGAGACAGGTATATATAGTATGTGTTTAATACTCAGGGACAGGGACAGGTATATATAGTATGTGTTTAATACTCAGAGACAGGTATATATAGTATGTGTTTAATACTCAGGGACAGGGACAGGTATATATAGTATGTGTTTAATACTCAGGGACAGGACGGTATTATAGTATGTGTTTAATACTCAGGGACAGGTATATAGTATGTGTTTAATACTCAGAGACAGGTATATATATGTGTTTAATACTCAGACAGGGACAGGTATATATAGTATGTGTTTAATACTCAGACACAGCAGGTATATATAGTATGTGTTTAATACTCAGGGACAGGGACAGGTATATATAGTTTGTGTTTAATACTCAGAGACAGGGAAAGGTATATATAGTTTGTTTAATACTCAGGACAGGGACAGGTTATATAGTATGTGTTTAATACTCAGACAGGGACAGGTATATAATGTAGTGTTTAATACTCAGAGACAGGTATATATAGTATGTGTTTAATACTCAGAGACAGGGACAGGTATATATAGTGTTTGTTTAATAGTCAGGGACAGGGACAGGTATATATAGTTTGTGTTTAATACTCAGGACAGGGACAGGTATATATAGTTTGTGTTTAATACTCAGGGACAGGAAAGGTATATATAGTTTGTGTTTAATACTCAGGGACAGGGACAGGTATATATAGTATGTGTTTAATACTCAGACAAAGGGACAGGTATATATAGTATGTGTTTAATACTCAGGACAGGACAGGTATATATAGTAGTGTTTAATACTCAGACAGGGACAGGTATATATAGTATGTTTTAATACTCAGACAGGGACAGGTATATATAGTATGTGTTTAATACTCAGAGACAGGTATATATAGTATGTGTTTAATACTCAGGGACAGGGACAGGTATATAGTATGTGTTTAATACTCAGGACAGGTATATATAGTATGTGTTTAATACTCAGAGACAGGTATATATAGTATGTGTTTAATACTCAGAGACAGGGACAGGTATATATAGTATGTGTTTAATACTCAGAGACAGGGACAGGTATATATGTTTGTGTTTAATACTCAGACAGGGACAGGTATATATAGTTGTGTTTAATACTCAGAGACAGGCATATATAGTGTTGTTTAATACTCAGGACAGGGACAGGTATATATATTTGTTTAATACTCAGGGACAGGTATATATAGTGTTTGTTTAATACTCAGGGACAGGGACAGGTATATATATTTGTGTTTAATACTCAGACAAAGGGACAGGTATATATAGTTTGTGTTTAATACTCAGGACAGGGGACAGGTATATATAGTATGTGTTTAATACTCAGAGACAGGTATATAGTTGTGTTTAATACTCAGGGACAGGTATATATGTTTGTGTTTAATACTCAGGGACAGGGACAGGTATATATAGTGTGTTTAATACTCAGGGACAGGTATATATAGTTGTGTTTAATACTCAGGGACAGGGACAGGTATATATAGTATGTGTTTAATACTCAGAGACAGGTATATATAGTTGTGTTTAATACTCAGGGACAGGGACAGGTATTATAGTATGTGTTTAATACTCAGAGACAGGTATATATAGTGTGTGTTTAATACTCAGGGACAGGTATATATAGTTGTGTTTAATACTCAGGGACAGGGACAGGTATATATAGTGTGTGTTTAATACTCAGGGACAGGTATATATAGTTGTGTTTAATACTCAGGGACAGGGACAGGTATATATATGTGTGTTTAATACTCAGGGACAGGTATATATAGTTTGTGTTTAATACTCAGGGACAGGGACAGGTTATATAGTGTGTGTTTAATACTCAGAGACAGAGAAAGGTATATATAGTATGTGTTTAATACTCAGAGACAGGTATATATAGTATGTGTTTAATACTCAGGGACAGGACAGGTATATATAGTATGTGTTTAATACTCAGAGACAGGTATATATAGTATGTGTTTAATACTCAGAGACAGGTATATATAGTATGTGTTTAATACTCAGAGACAGAGACAGGTATATATAGTATGTGTTTTACTCAGAGACAGAGACAGGTATATTAGTGTGTGTTTAATACTCAGGGACGGGGACAGGTATATAGTATGTGTTTAATACTCAGGGACAGAGACAGGTATACATAGTGTGTGTTTAATACTCAGGGACAGGGATATATAGTGTGTGTTTAATACTCAGGGACGGGACAGGTATATATAGTATGTGTTTCATACTCAGGACAGGGACAGGTATATATAGTGTGTGTTTAATACTCAGAGACAGGGACAGGTATATATAGTTTGTGTTTAATACTCAAAGACAGAGACAGGTATGAATATAGTAGTGTTTTAATACTCGGTCAGAGACAGTATATATAGTATGTGTTTATACGCAGAGACAGATATAGTATGTGTTAATACTCAGAGACAGGGACAGTATATATAGTATGTGTAATATCAGGAGGGACAGGTATATATAGTGTGTGTTTAATACTCAGAGACAGGGTATATATAGTATGTGTTTAATACTCAGACACAGGGACAGGTATATATAGTATGTGTTTAATACTCAGACAAAGGGACAGGTATATATAGTATGTGTTTAATACTCAGGGACAGGGACAGGTATATATAGTATGTGTTTAATACTCAGGGACAGATATATATTAGTATTGTTTAATACTCAGACACAGGGACGGTATATATAGTATGTGTTTAATACTCAGACACAGGGACAGGTTATATATAGTATGTGTTTAATACTCAGACAAAGGGACAGGTATATATAGTAGTGTTTAATACTCAGGGACAGGGACAGTATATATAGTGTGTGTTTAATACTCAGGGACGGGGACAGGTATATATAGTATGTGTTTAATACTCAGGGACAGAGACAGGTATATATAGTGTGTTTAATACTCAGGGACAGGTATCTATAGTTTGTGTTTAATACTCAAAGACAGAGACAGGTATATATAGTATGTGTTTAATACTCAGAGTCAGAGACAAGTATATATAGTATGTGTTTAATACTCAGGGACAGGGACAGGTATATATAGTGTGTGTTAATACTCAGACAAAGGGACAGGTATATATAGTATGTTGTTTAATACTCAGGGACAGGGACAGGTATATATAGTGTGTGTTTAATACTCAGGGACGGGGACAGGTATATATAGTATGTGTTTAATACTCAGACAAAGGGACAGGTATATAGTATGTGTTTAATACTCAGGGACAGGGACAGGATATATAGTGTGTGTAATACTCAGGGACGGGGGACAGGTATATATAGTATGTGTTTAATACTCAGACAAAGGGACAGGTATATATAGTATGTGTTTAATTCTCAGGGACAGGGACGTATATATAGTATGTGTTTATACTCAGAGCGGTATATATAGTATGTGTTTAATACTCAGGACAGGTATATATAGTATGTGTTTAATACTCAGAGACAGGTATATAAGTAGTGTTTAATACTCAGAGACAGGTATATATAGTATGTGTTTAATACTCAGAGACAGTATATATAGTATGTGTTTAATACTCAGACAAAGGGACAGGTATATATAGTATGTTTAATACTCAGGGACAGGGACAGGTATATATAGTGTGTGTTTAATACTCAGGGACGGGGACAGGTATATATAGTGTGTGTTTTAATACTCAGGGACAGGTATATATAGTATGTGTTTCATACTCATGACAGGGACAGGTATATATAGTATGTGTTTAATACTCAGGACAGAGACAGGTATATATAGTGTGTGTTTAATAACTCAGGGACAGGTATATATAGTAGTGTTTAATACTCAGGGACAGAGACAGGTATATATAGTATGTGTTTAATACTCGGGACAGGTTTATATAGTATGTGTTTAATACTCAGGGACAGGTATATATAGTGTGTGTTTAATACTCAGGGACAGGGACAGGTGTATATACTATGTGTTAATACTCAGGGACAGAGACAGGTATATATAGTATGTGTTTAATACTCAGGGACAGGTTTATATAGTATGTGTTTAATACTCAGGGACAGGTATATATAGTGTGTGTTTAATACTCAGGGACAGGGACAGGTATATGTACTATGGTTTAATACTCAGGGACAGGTTATATATAGTATGTGTTTAATACTCAGGGACAGGGACAGTATATATATATGTGTTTAATACTCAGGGACAGGTATATATACTATGTGTTTAATACTCAGGGACAGGGACAGGTATATACAGTATGTTTAATACTCAGGGACAGGTATATATACTATGTGTTTAATACTCAGGGACAGGGACAGGTTATATAGTATGTGTTTAATACTCAGGGACAGGGACAGGTAATATTAGTGTGTGTTTAATACTCAGGGACAGAGACAGGTATATATAGTATGTGTTTAATACTCAGGGACAGGGACAGATATATATAGTATGTGTTTAATACTCAGGGACAGATATATATAGTATGTGTTTAATACTCAGGGACAGGTATATATAGTATGTGTTTAATACTCAGGACAGGTATATATACTATGTGTTTAATACTCAGGGACAGGGACAGGTATATATAGTATGTGTTTAATACTCAGGACAGGTATATATACTATGTGTTTAATACTCAGGGACAGGGACAGGTATATATAGTATGTGTTTAATACTCAGGGACAGGTATATATAGTATGTGTTTAATACTCAGGGACAGGTATATATACTATGTGTTTAATACTCAGGGACAGGTATATATACTATGTGTTTAATACTCAGGGACAGGGACAGGTATATATAGTGTGTGTTTAATACTCAGGGACAGAGACAGGTATATATAGTATGTGTTTAATACTCAGGGACAGGGACAGATATATAGTATGTTTAATACTCAGGGACAGGTATATATAGTATGTGTTTAATACTCAGGGACAGGTATATATAGTGTGTGTTTAATACTCAGGGACAGGACAGGTATATACGTATGTGTTTAATACTCAGGGACAGGGACAGGTATATATACTATGTGTTTAATACTCAGGGACAGGTATATATACTATGTGTTTAATACTCAGGGACAGGTATATATAGTGTGTGTTTAATACTCAGGGACAGAGACAGGTATATATACTATGTGTTTATACTCAGGGACAGGGACAGGTATATATACTATGTGTTTAATACTCAGGGACAGGTATATATAGTGTGTGTTTAATACTCAGGGACAGATATATAGTATGTGTTTAATACTCAGGGACAGGTATATAGTATGTGTTTAATACTCAGGGACAGGTATATATAGAATGTATTTAATACTCAGGGACAGGTATATATACTATGTGTTTAATACTCAGGGACAGGTATATATAGTATGTGTTTAATACTCAGGGACAGGTATATATAGTATGTGTTTAATACTCAGGGACAGGGACAGATATATATAGTATGTGTTTAATACTCAGGGACAGGTATATATAGTATGTGTTTAATACTCAGGGACAGGTATATATAGATGTGTTTAATACACAGGGACAGGTATATATAGTATGTGTTTAATACTCAGGGACAGGTATATATAGTATGTGTTTAATACTCAGGGACAGGTATATAGAATTGTTTAATACTCAGGGACAGGTATATACTATGTGTTTAATACTCAGGGACAGGGACAGGTATATAGTATGTGTGTTTAATACTCAGGGACAGAGACAGGTAATTTAGTATGTGTTTAATACTCAGGGAAGGTATATATACTATGTGTTTAATACTCAGGACAGGGACAGTATATTAGTATGTGTTTAATACTCAGGGACAGGGACAGGTATATTTAGTATGTGTTAATACTCAGGGACAGGTATATATACTAGTGTTTAATACTCAGGGACAGGTATATATAGTATGTGTTTAATACTCAGGGACAGATATATATAGTATGTCTTTAATACTCAGGGACAGGGAAAGGTATATATAGTATGTGTTTAATACTCAGGGACAGGTATATATAGTATGTGTTTAATACTCAGGGGCAGATATATATAGTATGTCTTTAATACTCAGGGACAGGGAAAGGTATATATATGTGTTAATACTCAGGGACAGTATATATACTATGTGTTTAATACTCAGGGACAGGGACAGATATATATAGTATGTGTTTAATACTCAGGGACAGGTATATATAGTATGTTTAATACTCAGGGACAGGGACAGGTATATATAGTATGTGTTTAATACTCAGGGACAGGGACAGGTATATATAGAGTGTGTTTAATACTCAGGTATTATACCTGTCCCTGGTTAGCGTTAGGGTTAACCTAACCTGGAGGAGGGGGGGTAACATTATGAATAACACACATATTATATATACCGTATATATAATATGTGTGTTATTCATAATATACCCCCCTCCTCCAGGAACAGCGCGAAGGAGGCGGCTCTTCCCCGGGGGGAGGAGCTTCTCTCCGGGTATAACAACGGCTCTTCGCGCCTCCTCCCTCTTTCTTCTGGACCTTCTCCGCGACTCCTTGCTCCCCCCTCCGGATCTTCTGCTTCACTATGGGCTTCGGAGACTCAGAGCCGCCTCCGGGCTGAAGGTGCTGAACGGGTTCCTTTCGGAGCGCAGCTACATCGAGGGGTGAGACAGAAACACAAGAGAGGAGCAGAGAGGAAGAAATAAGAGCTTATTCACGGAGAGAAACTGCAGACACACGCAGCCATCTTGGCTCCGCGCTGAGCTAACCGTTAGCTGTTGGCAGAGTTAAAGTGTTTAAATGTGACTAAATGAACCGTCACGGGGCTCTAAAGTGTCCGCGGATCAGTCACAAAGACTTGAATCTGTCCTTTAAGAGTTACAGTTTAGTTTCAGCCCAGTTATTGATGGTCTATAGGCTGAAGAAGTGTCTGTGGTTAGCAAGCAGCCACATGGTGCTAACAGAGCTGCTGTGCCGTGTCACCTGTCTTCAATCTGAAAACCTTTATTAGTCCCGCAGCGCGGACAGGCACAGCGTCACAGCGGGTAAACACATGATAAATAAAACACTTAAATAAACAAGTACACGACCATGGCTGTAGAAACTAGTAGCAGCAGTTTTAAAAGTGCCATAAATATCATTTTAATGAGACCTTTTAATAATTATAATGAAGCTGTTTTAAATGTATGTTACTCCGCAGTGAGCTGAAGCACACCAGCTAACTGCTAACCGCTAATAGTTCATATGAAGATCATATCAGTGCTGTTCGTTAGATTAAATAACGGTAACGTTTTCAGCGAGCTAATGCTAGTTAGCATTCCACAGGAGGCTAGTGATGCTAACTTACTGTTTGTGTGTGTGCACCTGTGTGTGTGTGTGCACCTGTGTGTGTGTGAGTGCACCTGTGTGTGTGTGTGAGTGCACCTGTGTGTGTGTGTGTGAGTGCACCTGTGTGTGTGTGTGTGAGTGCACCTGTTTGTGTGAGTGCACCTGTTTGTGTGAGTGCACCTGTTTGTGTGAGTGCACCTGTGTGTGTGTGTGTGTGTGTGCACCTGTGTGTGTGTGTGTGTGCACCTGTGTGTGTGTGTGTGAGTGCACCTGTGTGTGTGTGTGTGTGAGTGCACCTGTGTGTGTGTGTGTGTGAGTGCACCTGTTTGTGAGTGCACCTGTTTGTGTGAGTGTGTGCACCTGTGTGTGTGTGTGTGAGTGCACACTGTGTGTGTGACTGCACCTGTGTGTGTGTGTACCTGTGTGTGTGTGTGTGTGTGTGTGTGTGTGTGTGTGCACCTGTGTGTGTGTGTGTGCACCTGTGTGTGTGTGCACCTGTGTGTGAGTGCGCCTGTGTGTGAGTGCGCCTGTGTGTGTGTGTGTGTAGGTTGATGATGATCACTCTCACCATCTTTCGGCTGAACCGTGATGTCACCCTTTGATCTGAAACCTGCTCACTGTTTATATATGAATTATTCAGTGTAACAGGTAACTCTCCCAGGTGTTGACCTGACTTCCTGTGTGCTAACATCACTTCCTGTGTGCAGGTACGTCCCCTCTCAGGCGGACGTGGCGGTGTTCGACTCCCTGTCTGGGGCCCCGTCAGCTGACCTGGTCCACGCGCTGCGCTGGTACCATCACATCCTGTCCTACAGCCAGAGGAGCAGGTGAGGAGCACAGGTGTGTGTGTGTGTGATGTCCAGTGTAAGAAAAAGTTTTTAGAGAGTACTTGTCCATGGACTAGGAGTTTGGCAATTTACTTGTCCGAATACATTTTCACTTGTCCAGAAAAATCGATCGGCATCGTATTTACATTTTCCCACGGGTTTTACGGTCAGATTTGACTGCATCACACATAGGGTTGGGCAGTTTGGATTTAACGATTCCAGTTACGCTTTTCGATTCCGGTTCTTTGAGAGGGTAAAAATAATGACAAACTGGGAGTAAAATATATTTATGAAAACATTAAGTCAAATCTGTATTCCTATTTACAAATCACTTCATACTGTTTACTTTCTTACGGTTATTGAATACAATTATATAAAAATAATTGTTTAGTTAGTTCTAAGTGGTGCAGTTTGAGAATGTACAATCGGCCCAGTCTCCTCTGATGTTACACTGCAACCTGCCTGTGAGACAGAGTCCAACCACAGTCTGTGTGTCCAAACATGTCCTGCAACACACATGCTGCAGCTGCCCACTGTTTGGAAAAGTAAATAAATAGTATTTTCATTTCAATAATGTAGGCTACTTTCTAAACTAGGCTGCTTTACTTCATAAAGGAAATGGCGGTTAATATTAACAACACAGGAGCTAAAACGCTCAATAACCTTCATTATGTGTTAGAGAATGAACATAAGAAAGTTTGACAAATATGAGGCTGTTAAACAGGCAGCGAATCCGCTGTGTGTAGAGGGGGAGAGAGAGAGGGGGAGAGGGGGAGAGAGAGAGGGAGGGGGAGAGAGAGAGGGAGGGAGAGAGAGAGGGGGAGGGGGAGAGAGCGGGAGGAGGGGGGGAGGAGCTGCGGGGCCTCGCCTCCTGTCCTCGCAAGTCTTATTAATCCCGGTACCGGACAATTGTTATTAGTTCTTACTGTGCGCCCGCCCCGTCTAACAGTACAGAAAGCGGCGAGATGCATTTCCTTAGGAATCGACAAGCAAAACCACAACAATGGCGAACACGGACAATTTGCGAATTAGTTCTGCCTTTGTAAACTGAAGTTATCAATAATTTGTCAATAAATGAGACATCCTCTCTCAGCCTCCCGTGTGTGTGATGTCACTGTGTTAAGCCCCGCCTCCTCTCTCAGCCTCCCAGGTGTGTGTGTGATGTCACTGTGTTAAGCCCCGCCTCCTCTGAGCCCCCGGGTGTGTGTGATGTCACTGTGTTAAGCCCCACCTCCTCTCTCAGCCTCCCAGGTGTGTGTGATGTCACTGTGTTAAGCCCCGCCTCCTCTCTCAGCCTCCCAGGTGTGTGTGTGTGATGTCACTGTGTTAAGCCCCGCCTCCTCTCTCAGCTCCCAGGTGTGAAGAAGCCTCTCGGTCAGTACGGCCCTCCAGGATTGGCCGACACCACCTCAGGCTCCGCCCCCTCAGCCGCTAAGGAGGAGGAGGAAGACGACGACGACATCGACCTGTTCGGCTCCGACGAGGAGGTGAGGTCATCGTGATGTCATAATGTCGCAGTCTGAAGTGTTGCTCCCTGGGTTTAGTCTTGTTTATATTTACCTGTGTTTGTCAGGAGGACGAGGAGGCGGAGCGTCTGAAGGAGGAACGTCTGGCTCAGTATGCCGCGAAGAAATCAAAAAGTGAGTGACAGATAGAAACCGACCAATCCCTGCGCTGCTCTATGATGATCAACCAATCACCATCTTTCGACTGACCCCTGATGGACACCATGTTTTATTCTGAGAGACTCGGGTTGCCGCCTTTCACTCGGCTGATGATCTGTTGCCACGGTAACTGACTCCTCCCCCTCCCCCCACAGAGCCCACCATCATTGCCAAGTCTTCGCTCCTATTGGACGTCAAGCCGTGGGACGACGAGACGGACATGAAGCAGCTGGAGGCTCTCGTGAGGAGCATCAGCATGGAGGGGCTGCTCTGGGGACAGTGTGAGTGTTATATACTATAATATTATTATATATATAGTTTATATATTAATATATATATATATAATATATAATATATAAACTATATATATATAAACTATATATATAGTTATATTAATGCAGAGCGCAGGTTGATGATGTTCTCTACCATCTTTCGGCTGAAATATGTGATGATTCTCTTTGAGCTGAAACCTGCTCTCTGATTTATACACTGACTGTATATTAGTCTGTGTGTAAATGTATTATAATATATTTGTATGTGTTCAGCTAAACTTTTGCCCGTGGGTTACGGCATCCAGAAACTTCAGATCAACTGCGTGATCGAGGACGACAAGGTATTAAAATATATCTATACTTTAATATATATATATAATCCTGTTGAACACAACAATATTCAGGAAACTGTCTGAGGGCTTCTTAGGGGTTAGGGGTTAAGCCCCAAAGACCCCGCCGGCAGGGCTTTTTTTTTTTTTTACTATGTTCAATCTGAATTTACTTTCAAATAAAAACATCTATATTGATTCTGACTCTTCTACATCCAACTCACAGGTTCATCATTGCTTTGAGAACAAAGATCATTAATGTTCCCCTTTTTAGAAGTGAAGGTCATTTTGGAGCCTGAGACCTGGAAACCACTCAGGGCTCAACAGGTTCATGAAGTGTGTCTATATCTATCCTGCAGCTTATTAAGCACCAGCTGAGCTGTCGGTGCGTAGCTGGTGTGCAAAGGCTGCAGACAGTGACTCTCTGGGAGCTGCAGACAGTGACTCTCTGGGAGCTGCAGACAGTGACTCTGGGAGCTGCAGACAGTGACTCTGGGAGCTGCAGACAGTGACTCTGGGAGCTGCAGACAGTGACTCTGGGAGCTGCAGACAGTGACTCTCTGGGAGCTGTATGAACTCAGCTGGGAGTGCAGACAGTGACTCTCTGGGAGTGCAGACAGTGACTCAGGGAGCTGCAGACAGTGACTCAGGGAGCTGCAGACAGTGACTCTGGGAGCTGCAGACAGTGACTCTCTGGGAGCTGCAGACAGTGACTCTCTGGGAGCTGCAGACAGTGACTCTCTGGGAGCTGCAGACAGTGACTCTCTGGGAGCTGTATGAACTCAGCTGGGAGCTGCAGACAGTGACTCTCTGGGAGGTGCAGACAGTGACTCAGGGAGCTGCAGACAGTGACTCTCTGGGAGCTGCAGACAGTGACTCTGGGAGCTGTATGAACTCAGCTGGGAGCTGCAGACAGTGACTCTCTGCGAGGTGCAGACAGTGACTCTCTGGTTAGTGTATGAACTCAGCTGGGAGCTGCAGACAGTGACTCTCTGGGAGGTGCAGACAGTGACTCTCTGGGAGCTGCAGACAGTGACTCTCTGGGAGGTGCAGACAGTGACTCTGCTGGGAGCTGCAGACAGTGACTCTCTGGGAGTGCAGACAGTGACTCTCTGGGAGCTGCAGACAGTGACTCTCTGGGAGGTGCAGACAGTGACTCTCTGGGAGGTGCAGACAGTGACTCTCTGGGAGGTGCAGACAGTGACTCTCTGGGAGCTGCAGACAGTGACTCTCTGGGAGCTGCAGACAGTGACTCTCTGGGAGCTGCAGACAGGACTCTCGGGAGGTGCAGACAGTGACTCTCTGACAGTGACTCTCTGGGAGCTGCAGACAGTGACTCTGGGAGGTGCAGACAGTGACTCTCTGGGAGGTGCAGACAGTGACTCTCTGGGAGGTGCAGACAGTGACTCTGGGAGGTGCAGACAGTGACTCTCTGGGAGGTGCAGACAGTGACTCTCTGGGAGCTGCAGACAGTGACTCTGGGAGCTGCAGACAGTGACCTCTGGGAGCTGCAGACAGTGACTCTCTGGGAGCTGCAGACAGTGACTCTCTGGGAGCTGCAGACAGTGACTCTGGGAGCTGCAGACAGTGACTCTCTGGGAGGTGCAGACAGTGACTCTGGGAGCTGCAGACAGTGACTCTCTGGGAGCTGCAGACAGTGACTCTGGGAGCTGCAGACAGTGACTCTGGGAGCTGCAGACAGTGACTCTGGGAGCTGCAGACAGTGACTCTCTGGGAGCTGCAGACAGTGACTCTCTGGGAGCTGCAGACAGTGACTCTCTGGGAGCTGCAGACAGTGACTCTCTGGGAGCTGCAGACAGTGACTCTGGGAGCTGCAGACAGTGACTCTGGGAGGTGCAGACAGTGACTCTCTGGGAGGTGCAGACAGTGACTCTCTTGCAGACAGTGACTCTCTGGGAGCTGCAGACAGTGACTCTCTGGGAGCTGCAGACAGTGACTCTCTGGGAGCTGCAGACAGTGACTCTGGGAGGTGCAGACAGTGACTCTCTGGGAGCTGCAGACAGTGACTCTCTGGGAGCTGCAGACAGTGACTCTCTGGGAGCTGCAGACAGTGACTCTCTGGGAGCTGCAGACAGTGACTCTCTGGTTAGTGTATGAACTCAGTGGGAGGTGCAGAGTGCTTTAAGGGACCACTGAGACAAAACACATCTATCGGATTTACTCTGACGTTTGGATTGCATCGTCTGTCTGATTAATAATATATGCGTTCCAGGTGGGCACAGACATGCTGGAGGAACAGATCACAGCGTTCGAAGACTTCGTTCAGTCGATGGACGTCGCCGCCTTCAACAAGATCTGAGATCTGATCTACGTCTCATCAATAAACACAATTCAGCACTAAATACTGTCTCTGATATATTATTAATGCGCAGCACCTACAGATGTGTTTAAATAAATATATTGATATTACAGGTGTGTTATTCCAGGTGTGTTATCCGCCTGCTGACCAATCAGAGCTCAGTGTGCAGAGTTTAAAGCGATCAAGTCATATTACAGGAGAAAGGAAATACAGAGAAACTGCCGTTGCAGGAAAGACGGCGGCAAAAATCACGACTGTGTGAACGTGAACATGAATAGAATATCACCTCCCATCTTCAGAGCAATCTGACTATTATAACATTAGCGTTAAGAAAGCTTACTGAAATATCTGCCACAACACAAGTAACCGGATCAAAGTAACATGACGTACAGTCCACTGTGAGTGCAGACGTGGATGTGTCCCATTATCATTCATATCACATCATAATGTATCATATATCTCCTATCTGAGTCAGCTGAGCCGGATCTGGCGTGCAGCACTCACAGTGTCACATACTGTCTGCAGAAGGATTATTTTAAGCAACACATTAAGTTGAGGAAACACTCGAGTCAAATGTAATGAAAGTCAGATCGTGTCTTAGACGGGGCAGTGATATCATAAACCTGTTAATGGACGCATTCAAACACTTGTTCTGTTACCAGCTGTATTCACCTGCAGGTGCAGCTATGTGGCTTTGATCCTGGATCAAGTGTTTAAGTCATGGATGTTAAAGTTTAACTTCTTATTTCTGTGTTATCCCAGGTGTGTGTGTGTGTGTGTTATCCCAGGTGTGTGTGTGTGTTATCCAGGTGTGTGTGTGTGGTGTCCCAGGTGTGTGTGTGTTATCCAGGTGTGTGTGTGTGTTATCCCAGGTGTGTGTTATCCCAGGTGTGTGTTATCCCAGGTGTGTGTGTGTCCCAGGTGTGTGTTATCCCAGGTTGTGTGTCCCAGGTGTGTGTGTGTCCCAGGTGTGTGTGTGTCCCAGGTGTGTGTTATCCCAGGTGTGTGTGTCCCAGGTGTGTGTTATCCCAGGTGTGTGTGTGTTATCCAGGTGTGTGTGTGTGTGTTGTCCAGGTGTGTGTGTGTGTCCCAGGTGTGTGTGTGTGTTGTCCCAGGTGGTGTGTGTGTTATCCAGGTGTGTGTGTGTGTGTCCCAGGGTGTGTGTCCCAGGTGTGTGTGTTATCCCAGGTGTGTGTGTGTGTGTCCCAGGTGTGTGTGTGTGTGTCCCAGGTGTGTGTGTGTTATCCCAGGTGTGTGTGTGTGTGTCCCAGGTGTGTGTGTCAGGTGTGTGTGTGTGTGTCCCAGGTGTGTGTGTGTGTGTCCCAGGTGTTGTGTGTGTGTCCCAGGTGTGTGTGTGTGTGTGTTATCCCAGTGTGTGTGTGTGTGTGTGTG